>CM065683.1:67928091-67940591 GCA_017654935.2 Phymorhynchus buccinoides
CATACATTTCTGATGCATCAGAAAAATATCAAGCAAAAAATTGATAGCTCAATACTTTTAGCAGAGCTGTTTACCCACCACACAAATCTTGAGTAGTCTGGATAGCTGAAATGAGTAGTTTTGGTGCAAAATGTGTAGCTTTATTCATTAAACCATCAAATAATGTTGACTGAAAATGAGCATTATTTTCAGGTTTGAAGAGTAGTAGAGGTCCAAACTGAGTAGAATACTACTCAAAAAGAGTAGAGTAAGACAGGTCTGTTTTAGCCCAAGTTGGTGCCCCCCCCCCCCCCCCCTCCTAATAAAACTTAAGTACTCACTGTGGAAGAAAGGGAAGGCGGCAACCCAGAGTAGAGGTCAAAGAACAGCTCTAGCGTTGATACATCGAGGAAAGCTGGAGAGCAACATCACAACACAGACATCACTCCACAGAAAACCCTAAAGTTATAAGACTAGGTGTATGGCTAAAAGACAAACAGAAAAAAGAGTACATAACCTGAATACAGTGGAATTCATCTGACTCAAAAACATGTATCACCAAAAATAATTGGATAATTCACATTTTTTGGTCCCAATTTATTTCTTTACACCAGTTATAGCAAAACTTATTTTTATCTTAAAATGTCAACTAAAAATACAATGTCAATCCTTTCAATTTAACAAACCAGATTCCACTGCCTTCTATTAACTATACATCTTTTCACATGGATTAAAAAAAGGTAATGCAGTCATAGTGGTAACCAAAATGATCAAAAAGAAAAACAGAAAAACATTCAATTGTTTACACATGAAACCCCCAAACTCTCTCCTCACATGCATGCTCCCCTTTCCTTTCCTTTCTATAATTCTAAACTCTCCCACTTCCCCATCTCTGCTCCCCATGGACGGTACAGACCTGTCCTCCAGCTGGTCGGTATTTGCACCGTGCACAGATCGTCGGAAGACTCGTCGGTGGAGGTGCCGATGAAGTCGAAAGTGAGGCAGTTGTGGGCCAGCTGTAGTGTGTGCGACAGGAGCCCGTGCTGTCAGCAAAGATTTATATAACAGGGTTAACATATCATGCCTGCTAGCTTTGCAGATCCTTCGATTATTTCGACAGTTAACCCACTCAAATCAATAAAGCAGTCACATACAACAACAGTCAGTCCTGCATTCAAAGTAACAATTCCATGGATCACAATTTAACAGCAGAAAGTATGCTATGAAACTATGAGAAACATAAACCAACTCTGTAGATCTAAATAAAACCAAGAAGCGTTTGTAAATCACTAAATGATAATTTAAACACAAAATAATATAGTCAATGAAATATAGTTAAAATGATATTCTTCTTTTTTTGCTGTTTTGTTTCTATGCTTCATCGGTTTCGACGTAACATCAGAATGTTCTTCAAGATAAACTCCTGTCTTACCCAGAAACAAAGTTTGAAATTATAATGACGGGCCTTATCCATTTAACTGAAGTGACACAGCTTCAGCATATAGTTTTTAACAATTAATCTGAGATGACATGACTTAATAGTTGAAAGCTTGTTTCCATTAATCCTTAAACTTAAAAAACACACGACATACAAGTAAATTGAACTCTTCTAGTGCCATTGTCTTTTTAACTGTTCTTGGTTGTCCGAGGCATCTCAACCGACAAGAGGACGGTAATTTTTTTTAAAAGTGCGCATGCACTGCTTTAATGGAAAAAATCACTGACATCATCTCTGATAATAGACAAACACATGGCGGGCCACTTGGCAGTGAATGTCTTTGTATTTGATGGGAGTGAAATGTGATGCGATGGGCGAATTTAATTCGCCCATGGTGCTAGAAGAGTTAATGATGAAATCGCAGCACATGCATCCTGACAAAGCTAACCTGGTCCCCGTCGCAGAAATCCAGACTCTTCATGTTACCAGCAGCAGAGCGGAGGAGGGAGCAGGCCAGCTGGAAGATCTCAAACAGCTGTGTGTCTCTGAAAGACGAGGCGATTTTCCTGTGCTTGGTAAGGGAGCGGCTAGCTTCGGACTGAAAAACAACAAACACAACAATTATTAACCCCTCGACTGCCGGAGAAAAATGAAGAAAAACATACATGAAACATGAAATGCAAAAGAGAACAGGCAGAGTGAGTCTGGCAAAATGGTCTGCGGATATCATCCTCCTGACTGTTTTAAAGCAAAATGCTATATCCCAGTTATTCTCCTGCATCTGATGACGTCATCAAGCCTGTAGTGATACGCTATATGGCAGTCAAGGGGTTAATTTCAACAGCAGTAACATTTTATGAAAACCAAAAAGCAAATAAATTTTAAGTAAAAATAGTTTTAACAAAATGTATGTATTGGGAGATTCAAAGTGTACATTACAAAATTAACAATACTTACATTCAGAGATATACCAATATTATTAATAAATAATGGACAGTCAACGGTGGAATGGCAAGATGGCCAGTGTCTTGGTGGCCTCCAATAAGCCAGAGAGATAATGATTTCATTGGAACACAATGAACTAATGTTAATATCGTCGCTGTCCGGCGCTAACCGTGTATCTGCAAAATTTGACAAAAATAGATTTCCCACTGAAACCCCTTCAAATGACCTCACACAGGTCTTCTATAAATATCTAGTGTCTGCGACCAATGGAAATGTTCAAATTTGTCACATGATCTACATGCATTCACTAGAAATCCTAGTCTTGACATGCTAACCGTGTAGCTGTCGGTACAAAGATTGCAGCTGTCGATCTCCCATTGTTTGACGACTAGGGCGCAAAGCGTGTAACTGAATAATCATGAAAACTTTAGGTGTTATACAACTTTTATTGTGTCACATGTTTAATCATCGGTAAAGAAGAAGAGTCAAGCATATATCAAATGGGGAATGACATTGTAACAGATGACATGTTTTTTTATGCTTCTGTAAAATCACTGATTTTGCAGATACACAGTTAGCGTCAGACAGCGACGAATTATGTGTAAAACTAGAACGTTCAAAGAAAAATGAACTATACACATAGTTTTCCAAGTGTCTACAGTTTTCACACACAGTACACTGCTGCCATCAACACATGCTAGAGTCATGAACCTCAGCATAGAGAGGTGGAGGCCTCAACGCGTAATGGACATACTCTAAGGCTGGTTGTTGCACAAACAATAATGACAATACCCTTTGGCCACTTTCCTTACACAGTTACAGCTAGCAGCTACCAAATTTTGTGCACACTTTTCCTGGCAGACAGTAAGACCAAAAAAAATCACTACAGCAAAATGAAGACACAGGAGAATGCATATTCTGCATATTATGCTAATATTGCTCAATAATTTGTTTTACAATCCGTTTTCTTTTGTGATAATGCAGCACCTCCACAATGCTTCATGTCTATATGCTACAGGCATGGTAGAGGGGGCAAAGTGGGTTTTGCGGAAGAATATCCAACCGATTCTGCATTTTATTTGAAAGATGTCGACTCAAACTGAAATTATGAAGTTGGGCGTCAAAATGAAGAAGAGGAAAAAGAAGCACTAGGATCACAAATCTGGAAATGTTTGGCGTGAACTAGGCTGCGCACAATTGCTAACTTCGGCGGGAAGTTGCTTGTTCAGTCATTCACATCCGGTTTCGCGAAGCGATTGCATAGGTTTTAACGCACGTAATTTTTAGGCACCCGAGCGAATTTTTACCGCAGCTTTTTCTTTTTTTGTTTGTTGGGGGGGTCAATTTCACTTTAGCGGATTTTCCGCGATTCGCGGAGGTCTACCTTGCCTGATGCTAGGACGTTTCTGGTCTGAAATACTATAAACAGACCAACTTAGTTACTGTCACAAAATTTACAAAAACAATAAACTCCACCTCCAGTTTCCCCACTTAAATTGTAAAACCATCAACAAATCTGGCCCTTCAACCCTATGTGTCTAGAAAGAAACTGAAACAGACTGCAGCATCACTGAGCTAAACAACATACAAACAAATAAACAACAAGCGCAAAGTGACGTTATATTAATGACGAGACAAAACAAAACGTGATATTTCAACAAAAACGTCTTTTTCAAACAACGCAGAAAACAAAACAACACTTCCCCTCTTCAAGACAAAACAATATTTCTACAGATCAATTTGGAGATTGCTTGACTGTGAAGGGGGAACAGTATTTGTTTGTTTTCTGTGTGTTTGAATAACACATTTTTTGTTGAAATATCACACGTTTTGTCTTGTCTTGTCTCATCGGTAAAATATCATCACTTTGCCCTTGCTGTGTATTTGTTCGCACATGTCTTAACAAAGAAAAAAAGAAGAAAAAAATGATAAAGAAGGCAGGTGCCTTTCTTTACCTCACTGACTTGGTTCATCTCGCACACGAGTTGCGACAACAGCTGGACACCGACCATCACATGTTGCGTGGAGCCACTCTGCAACACAAACAAGGATTTTGTGCCTTGTAATTGGGTTCAAAGTGGGTTGGGTTTGGCTTGGTTTAAAGCAAATTTTTAATGATAAAAACAAAAGAAATTTCAAAAATCAAAGCAATCGCACAAAGTTACAAAATACATGGGTGAAAGTAAAACATTTTCTCAATCCTGAAATGTGCAATGTTCTCTGAATCTTCCCAATCCTGAAGTGGTGACCGCATTAAAAATAACTTCCAATGTGTGTGTGTGTCTGTGTATACAGGATGGGTGGGGGTAGTGTTAGAATGGGGCTTTATACTACTTCTTGCCGACACGAAAGGGCAATAATTTTAGCCCAAACTGCTCATGCCACCTAGCAGCGAGTCAGGGGAAGATCATTTTCTGTGTGGCTATATACTACTACTTCATGACAGGCAAGGGCGATAATCTTAAGTAGGTGGCGTTCGCATCTCAGGGCATGAGACAGGGGCAGAGAATTTTCAGTATAAAGCCTCATTGCATATATCTATTATCTCTTGTTTTAATCTGCCATCAATTCTGGCAGAAATGGTGGATTTTATAAGACCTTGGATCCGGCGAACAAAATGGTCAATCCTGAAGACTCTTTCTATCAGCTTTTGTAATCCTGATGTCAGGAGTATGCCTGAACGACTTTCACCCATGAAAATAATAACTGGGTTTCCGCGTTTCATCCAGCAAGTTTCTAAACTACTTTCACTTCAGTGTTGATTCTACCTTCAAAACCAGGGGGTCACAATCAGCACACTAAATATGCCTCTAGATTCTTAGAGGGTCACCTGAATATTTTAAAAGGGTCTCTCTTAAGAAATGCTTTAAATGGTTAAAGCTTAACCCCTTGACTCAGTCAAGTCAATGACTGCCACCAACGTATTACGTACTGACCTGATGACATCACTCTGATGATGTCATCAGATGAAGAGGAATAACCCTGATATGCTGGCTTGCACAATCAAGAGTTATATCCCCAGACCATTTTTCCAGATTGTCCCTATCAGTTGTCTTTTTCATGGCATGGCTTGCCCAATTATTTTTTCTTTAATATTCTCTGGCAGTCAAGGGATTATTTTTTTTAATAAATTGTGCATTGGGAGTGTCATAGATACACATCTGCAAAACAATTAACACTGTACTTACTATGAAAATGACTCTCTCCCCTACAGGAAAAATTAACTCATTCGCATCGCAATTATTTTTAATTATTAAAAAAATCAACAAATCACTCCAGCCATACACACAAACAAAACAGACATAAACAAAAAGAGAAATGAAAGATGACAGGTTTTTACTTCAGGCTTAGACATAGGGAAGTGGTAGATCAGACTTTTTATAGAGACTTTATATAGAAAGACTCTCTACAACAATTGGCTTCCCCACTACAAACGCAAAGTAAAAGGCAAAACTGTGGTATAAGGGAGAGAAGTGAGTTTACAAGTGACCAAAGTATGGTGTGCACACAGATTTACTTCTCTTGAAGCAAATTCATCAAACTGACAGCTTTGCATTTCTTCCACATGTATACATTTAGGCGAAACAACTTGAATGAGCTAAAGAGCATGTACACACTTACCTGCAAGAATTTGCCAACGTCTGTGACAACATTCCTGAATATGTATTCATCTTTGCTGGCATCGAACCACCCAAACTTTGTGATTCTTGCAAACAGCTGAAACAAAAAGAGAATCAATAAGCTTTTCTCTTATCATAAAAAAAAAATTAAAGAAGAAAGAGAGACAGACGAACATAGAAAAATTGACCCCAAATTAGTGTAAGGATTTGCCCCAGCACTATAGAACTTGCATCTTCTAAACAAGTAATTTAAGCTGTTTTACCTATGTACTTCGCAATAAATAATTCTGCAGATTGCCAAGAATCCCAACTGAAATATACCATGCTGAAATGTGACCTAGCACCACGAAAGGGACATTAACCCTTTCACCGCCAATGTTGCATTTATGCACCACAATGGTTCAACACCCATGTCTCTAAATGGCATCAAATCAGGGCCTGTTATTTGAAGACCATTTTTTCTTAATTTTGGGAGGTAAGAATAGGCCTAATGTCACAGAGAAATCCCCCAAATTGCAGATAATTTTGTTTCTCTACCCGGTTGAGTTCATGGGTTTTTTGCTGAAAATGGCTGGTGGCGAACTGACCATTCTGAGAAAATTATATTTTTGAAAACGTCAGACAATTCTCTTTCCAGTGATACAAGAACCATTCTTGTATCTTCATCCGTTCCTGAGTTATGAGCATTTAAAATTAGTAGGGTGAGCGTCGGCCATTTTGAGAAAACAGTCTTAAGTCTAGTCCAGCTGAAGAAAATACATTGACCTAATCATTTTAAAACACTTATAAGACCATATTAAAGATTATCCTTTATAAATATGAAAGATAAGATGCTAGAACACAAAAATATCCATACCTCAAAATTGACAAAAAATTAGATTTTTGACATTGCAAGCCTGTTGTGAGAAACTAGCCCAGTGACTTAATGTCCCTTCCGTGGTGCGGGGTCACAAATAGGTCTTGTCTTTTGCTCAATCAATCATTGTGGATTTTGGTCTTCAACTTTCAGTCATGAAATGAATGAATGTGGGATACTTAAGCAAATACCTGAACAAGAGCTTGTGACACAAACTGCAGCAACTTTGGTCGGGTGGCCAAGTAGTTCAGCACATAATTTCCTGAAACACGGGCAAAATAAAATGGTTCTTAACAGCAAAACAAAGTATAGCAGTTCATTGTAAACTTGTACAGAACCTTAATAACAATATTAGCATATTATTAAGATAATTATAGGCCAAGTGCAAATATCATGACCAAATTATGGTCAAGAAGACAAAGATGACCAGGATTGTTTTCAATGTTCAAAAGAATAACATTAACACAACTGACTGCTTAACCCTTTCACCGCCAATGTCGCATTTATGCACCACAGTGGTTTTAACACCCATGTCACTAAAAGGCATCAAATTGGGGTCTATTATTCAAAGACCCCATTGTTTTAGTTTTGGGAAGTAAGGATAGACCGTATTTTATATATGTCACAGAAGAATGCCCAATACTGCAGATGGATTGTGTTCTCTACCCAGGTAAATTTAATGGACAATTTTGGCTGAAATATGGTTGGCGGTGAAAGGGTTAAAAGAATTACAGAAGAAGCTGTTAATACCCTAATAAAAAGCCTAAAACCAAACCGCAGTCTTTACCGATCATCACACCTCTTTTAAAAGGAGACCCATCATGCCCTCAAATTTAACTTAGTTGTTTCTTTTAAATTCTTATTCTTTTCAATATTCTTCTCTACTAGTACTAGTTGTACTAGTACCAGACCTGCCTACTTGGAATTTTCCCAATCAGTAGCCCAGCCATCAATTTTCAGTAGCATGGCAAATTTTTTCGTAGCATCCACAAACAACGGCAATCAATTTGTTCTCTTCCTGAGCTGAAACGTACGGTTTATGTTTCGCCGATTGAACGTGTTGATGGTCGTCTCTACCGCCATGATTCACAGAGAAGTCTGCATGGCAGAGGTTGCAGTGAGCATGGTTCGCACCGAGTCGACTTCTGACGATGCAAGGCCACTCCTATGTGTAAGCTATTTTGAAAACTTGTGCGTCAGGTCGATGCTTTTTCTTAGAACAAGATGGTGTGCCAGATGATTTTCGTTTTCTGGTTTGGGTTCGTTTTTTTTCGTTTGAAACATCTCCCGAATCGCTACTGCTGCTGCAGTCCACCATTTTTTTCAAAGAAAGTAATAAGAACACATGCACAGTCACTGATAAAAACGGAAGTGACTAGGTTATCGCGCGTGACACGGCGTCTGCTCTTAGAAACAGACAAAACCGGGAACGGCATGAGCAAAAATAAAATGCGGCGGCATTTTGTTTTCTCCGTAGCAACGTTAAGGTTGCCGTAGCTCCGTAGCCAAGCTTTATTTTTCGTAGCTGCTACGGCCAAATCGTAGCAGTAGGCAGGTCTGTAGTACTACTTTACCTCCAGCTTTATGCTGATCAATGCCACAATGAAGAAAACTGTAGCTCTTCTACAAGTTCTAGAACCATGTAATTTTTGACATTCTTGGTTCTGTCGCATCTCAACCAAAAAGAGGGAAGTAACTATTTTTTCGAGCACACATACATTGCTTTATTTGCAGAAACTGTGACAAAAGCTCTAAAAACATGGCAGGGTGCTTGGCAGTGAATGTCTTTGCATTTGGTGGGAGTGTAGAAGAGCTAAAGGTTTTCGTTTCCACTGTGATTGTTTGCTCCAGTTAGTAATACCAACAAGCTTACTGTGGATCCAAAGCTCATAAAGAGTGTCAATCTTTATAGACGACACATTAAAAATTATAAAACTAACAGGAAAAAAAATGCTTTGCCATCAAATGTTTCATTTTCAAACACTGAAATCTATTTTTTTTGTATACTATTCTATTTCTAGCATCTGCTTCTGAAAACAAAGAAGTCTGAACAGCTTTTACAGAGGGCAATGTTGACATTTCTGCCCCTAGGGGAGACAACCTATTGACTGAAGACTGAAAAACACATCCCAGGTCCTCTTTTCTTAGGGCCCAGTTGGGCATGGTAAAAAACACACAACAAAAACAGCATTCTAAATGTTAGTTACTTACTGATTTCAACCCTCTGTTCCAAGGGAAGGGTGATGTTTGCTCGACAAACCAGCTTGGTCAAAGTTGTGGCTGCCAGAAGCTGTGCATATGGGGACTGAAAAAGAATTTTCAGAAATTAAGCGAACTGCAGCGTCTGTTTTCCATCAATTTTAGCACTAACACTAGTATTACTATTAGTAACAGCACTGGCAATGAAAACTAAGCTACAGTGGAACCTCCCTTATAAGACCTCCAAAAATTAGGTCTTAATTGGGAGGGAGTTGTACAAGGGAGGTAATATTAATACTTACAGATAAGGGCAATGTCTCAGAGAAAGAGGTCTTAAATGGGAGGGAGTTTAATGGGTGGGGGGGGGGGGGGGGGGGGGGGGGGGGGGGGTGTCTTATAACTTTAATATAAGGGAGGTTCCACAGTACTATAAATTAATAATCATAAATTAAAAAGTATCTACAAGTACAACAGAATACTGCGTAAAAGTTTCAATGGGTGTTCACAACTTCATTGATTCAAGGTTTTTTTTTAAATTACCAAAAAAATTGAAAATATGAACTCACACTGCCCCTTTCCAATAGCAGCTGACATTTTGCCAGACAATCCGGGGAATTAGCAAAAGCCACAAGAGCTTTTTCTGCCTCTGTCCGTATGTTGGCATTGGTGGTTTCATACAGTTCTTTGCACAGGTTTTCCAACTGTAGTAACTCCTGTAAATAAACCAAACATTCCAAATCTAAAATGCAGCTAGCACAATACCCTTCATCACAGTCCATGTAGTCTACTATAATACTCAGTCAATGCACCCCCCCCCCCCCCCCCCCCCCCCACAAGCTGAAGAAAAACGTTATTTTGAAGGAATCTGGGAGGCTCTCTTTGAACTACATATACATTTTTTTGTTTTGAAACTGTAGCAAAGTTCAAAGCTAACGCACGGCATATAGTGATATACACAGGTCAGGATGCAGGTATCGGACTCTCAAGCTGAAATCACGGGCACAAAAAAGTTTCATACCACGTTCTATCCATCTCATAAATTCATGATGAATTTTACTCTCTCTCTCTGTCTTGCCCTTATTCTATCTTGTTCTGATTGAATATTAACAGCTATCTGACTGCAGTAATTGTAATGTGTGGAGATACTATTTCATACATGTGTATTGATTGTTGATGATGAGATGTAGTCCCATTTCTTTTATTTGATTGACTCAGACTGCTATAAGTTAATAATGGTTATTGATCCCCTCTCTGTCTCTCTCTCTCTCTCCGTTTAAATGTGCACAATTTCTAAGTTGATGTAATGAATTTGAATGATACTTATTTGGTTGGTATAATTTTGTTTCACACGTTTGATTAATGTTCTTTCAGTGATGTTATATCTCTGTCATATTTTTGTGTGGATAAGACGGTTTCAGGTTAGGGCATTTGCTGACTTAGGGTTAGGGTTTGGGATAGGGTTAGGCTTAGGGTCGGTTTAGACTTAGTGACCACTTAGTCAGTAACTTAGTAACTTAGTGTCAAATACACAAAATAATAAGGTGATTTAACTAAACTGACCCTAAACCTATCCCTAACCCTATTCCTAACCCAAACCCTAACCTGAAATGAAAGCGAAACCATCTGAAATGAATGGATGGGGCAGAGGAGGGAGCTTTTCTTTCTTTCTTTTTTTGTTTGTTTTTTGTATTCAACAATTTTTATCCATGTTTTCATTCACTCTTTCATCCCATCGACAGCAGTATACATACATAAGGGAGCTTTTCTTAACCCCTTCAGGACTTTGCTGCCTGAGGCAAACAATTGAAACATCATTACTGGTTGCCTAGAAAAAAAATAAAAAAGAGCAACAAAACTCGCCTCTGTCTGTAATTCATTTTCAACAACATTACTGGTTGATCGATCAATCCAAGTTTAATTTTCACTCTGAAATTGTGATCACTTGCATTAAAATCAGAATTATTAGTTTCCCTATACCTATCACTATGAATGAAAACTTGTTGGAGCATTTTGTGAGGCTGGCAAAGGGCCGGATTTTGGACATTTTTAACATTAATAAATGAAATAAAAGCGCCAAACATAAATGAAACGAATGCTGGAAGAGCGACAAAGAGAAGTAACTCGAAAAACCTGGTTTGGATTGAAGAAAACATGGATTTAGACAAGTTTTAGACTCAGAAATCGTTGTTCCGAGAATACTCGGAATTAGGCCCTGACTGACGTTCTCCTGTACTCGGAAGTCGTCCAGAATTAGCTAATATTTTCTCCTGGACACAGGCAGACAGCACATTTTCCTGGATGGAATTGCATATCCCAGCTCCTTTCCCATTCAGCAAGGTGTTGGAGATCTTGATAGTTGATTTTGATCTTGCTGGGATAGGATGGTTCTGTACAGAGCTGTGTCGTCAGCAAATAATCGTGCTGGTGAGGCCACTTTCTCTGGAAGAGCTTCTTCTTCTTTCATCGAACAACTTCCATCATCTTTTGGTATTTTTCTAGTCACAGACTTGTCTCTGTGAAATTTTGGGGTCCCCCCCAGAGAGCACGTCGCTGCAAGTGCAGCGCCTACCCCGTGTAAAAAAGAGTATGGGGGGGGGGGGGAGGCACAGGGTGTGTGGGCACACTTGGAAAGCCAAGCTATCAATTTGGCCATACCAGACAGCGTGATTTCTCCCTGCTCTTACCGACTTTCAACTGTCGTGGGATTTTTATGTGCGTAAAGCACACGGGTCAGACTAGCTTTAAGTCCCCATCCGAAGGACTCGACGTTCAGTTCGATTTTCCTGTTGAACTAGAAAGAAAGGGTGAGGCCGGGATTCGAACCCGTGTCACTCACGTTGCAGTCATGCATTACATTTGGCAGGCAAACGTCTTAACCACTCTGCCACCTTTCTCTCTTGCTGATGAGTGATGGTTCTGTTGTTATATCAGGAACTGGGGGACTATCCAGTCTAACAGCTTACATCATGGCTGCTGTAGGGTATGATGTTTGTGGGACAGAGCTTGAAGGGGGGAAAGGGTTTGGTCGTTTAGGTAAAGGTAAAGATGTGCCACCCCCCATGCATTTCTCGGTTAATTGTATTTTTCCGTTTTTGCCTTTCTTACCATACATAAAGCTGTATTTTAGGAACATTTTTAGCTAATTACCTTTTTGGAATACTAACCCTAACCCTAACCCTAGCCCTAAACCTAACCCTACCCCCCACTATGTACTGCAGTACACCGCGATTTGTCACAGTTGTGGTTCGTTGCGTTTTTCCGTCTTATACGGTGGGGGGGTAGGGTTAGGGCTAGGGTTAGGGTTAGGGTTAGTATTCCAAAAAGGTTATTAGCAAAAAATGTTCCTAAAATACAGCTTTATGTATGGTAAGAAAGGCAATAACGGAAAAATACAATTAACCGAGATAGGTAGGGGGGGGTGGCACATCTTGACCTTTACCGTCGTTTATAATACTAATAGAGA
>CM065683.1:67945591-68035591 GCA_017654935.2 Phymorhynchus buccinoides
GGTCAATGTTGGTGCCCTTGCTGCCGGTTCGCACTGTATCAGTGCTTTCTAATCTAGCTGTTTTCATTTTCTTTCAGTTTTTCGTGTGTTGTTTTTAATTCCGTAGTCTAGTATTCTATTCAATCCTAAACAACATTTTACCTTATCGATCAAACATTCGTAGATCTCCATCGAACAGCCAATCAAAAAGACGCTTGTATAGGCCTACGCCAAGGACATGTGTTTGAGCGCCATCTGCCAATTGTTTCTGTTTCAAACAAAGATGGCTGACGAGCAGGTAATCCCATTCATGTGAAACGGCATGATCTTGCATTGCAGCATTTCGTGGAGTCTATGTGTATTGGCACTGTTGACTAGGGCTTTTGTTTTGTTGGTGTTGTTATTATGCGGGCCTCTTATGAGTTTCACGAGGATCCAAAGACCCGATTCATGAAAGAAGTTTATTAAAGTCATGATCATGATGATGTCGATGATCTTGATGAAGATAGAAAATCAGTGTCAGTCAGACTGTGCTCGGTCAACTCAAACTGATCGAGAGTGAGATTGAGAGTCGATCATCAGAATTATCCAGATTGATTTTGCCACAGATCAGCTTCAAAATTTGTTCATTCATTTGTTTTTTTGCAGATAACTGCTTTTCTGTTCATTGATTGACTCATTTTTGTCAATCTGGACAGCGATTTACACTTACACTTCACGATGATCAACGCATCACATCCAGTGATTCGCATCACTAAGCAATACAAACTTATTGTTGCAGAAAAATATAGTAGTCATGATAATTATACACACCAAAGTCATGATCTTTGAGTTTGATGAATATAGAACCCTCGGACCCTGCCTATTCCTCGTCTCTATTAGTATTATAAACGATGGTAAAGGTCAAGATGTGCCACCCCCCCCTACCTATCTCGGTTAATTGTATTTTTCCGTTATTGCCTTTCTTACCATACATAAAGCTGTATTTTAGGAACATTTTTTGCTAATAACCTTTTTGGAATACTAACCCTAACCCTAACCCTAGCCCTAACCCTACCCCCCACCGTATAAGACGGAAAAACGCAACGAACCACAACTGTGACAAATCGCGGTGTACTGCAGTACATAGTGGGGGGTAGGGTTAGGTTTAGGGGTAGGGTTAGGGTTAGTATTCCAAAAAGGTAATTAGCTAAAAATGTTCCTAAAATACAGCTTTATGTATGGTAAGAAAGGCAAAAACGGAAAAATACAATTAACCGAGAAATGCATGGGGGGTGGCACATCTTTACCTTTACCTAAACGACCAAACCCTTTCCCCCCTTCAAGCTCTGTCCCACAAACATCATACCCTACAGCAGCCATGATGTAAGCTGTTAGACTGGATAGTCCCCCAGTTCCTGATATAACAACAGAACCATCACTCATCAGCAAGAGAGAAAGGTGGCAGAGTGGTTAAGACGTTTGCCTGCCAAATGTAATGCATGACTGCAACGTGAGTGACACTGGTTCGAATCCCGGCCTCACCCTTTCTTTGTAGTTCAACAGGAAAATTGATCTGAATGTCGAGTCCTTCGGATGGGGACTTAAAGCTAGTCTGACCCGTGTGCTTTACGCACATAAAAATCCCACGACAGTTGAAAGTCGGTAAGAGCAGGGAGAAATCACGCTGTCTGGTATGGCCAAATTGATAGCTTGGCTTTCCAAGTGTGCCCACACACCCTGTGCCTCCCCCCCCCCAATACTCTTTTTTACACGGGGTAGGCGCTGCACTTGCAGCGACGTGCTCTCTGGGGGGACCCCAAATTTCACAGAGACAAGTCTGTGACTAGAAAAATACCAAAAGATGATGGAAGTTGTTCGATGAAAGAAGAAGAAGCTCTTCCAGAGAAAGTGGCCTCACCAGCGCGATTATTTGCTGACGACACAGCTCTGTACAGAACCATCCTATCCCAGCAAGATCAAAATCAACTATCAAGATCTCCAACACCTTGCTGAATGGGAAAGGAGCTGGGATATGCAATTCCATCCAGGAAAATGTGCTGTCTGCCTGTGTCCAGGAGAAAATATTAGCTAATTCTGGACGACTTCCGAGTATACTCGGAACAGGAGAACGTCAGTCAGGGCCTAATTCCGAGTATTCTCGGATCAACGATTTCTGAGCCTAAAACGTGTCTGAATCCATGTTTTCTCAATTGATCCAAACCAGGTTTTTCGAGTTACTTCTCTTTGTCGCTCTTCCAGCATTCGTTTCATTTATGTTTGGCGCTTTTATTTCATTTATTAATGTTAAAAATGTCCAAAATCCGGCCCTTTGCCAGCCTCACAAAATGCTCCAACAAGTTTTCATTCATAGTGATAGGATCATAGGTATAGGGAAACTAATAATTCTGATTTTAATGCAAGTGATCACAATTTCAGAGTGAAAATTAAACTTGGATTGATCGATCAACCAGTAATGTTGTTGAAAATGAATTACAGACAGAGGCGAGTTTTGTTGCTCTTTTTTATTTTTTTTCTAGGCAACCAGTAATGATGTTTCAATTGTTTGCCTCAGGCAGCAAAGTCCTGAAGGGGTTAAGAAAAGCTCCCTTATGTATGTATACTGCTGTCGATGGGATGAAAGAGTGAATGAAAACATGGATAAAAATTGTTGAATACAAAAAACAAACAAAAAAAGAAAGAAAGAAAAGCTCCCTCCTCTGCCCCATCCATTCATTTCAGATGGTTTCGCTTTCATTTCAGGTTAGGGTTTGGGTTAGGAATAGGGTTAGGGATAGGTTTAGGGTCAGTTTAGTTAAATCACCTTATTATTTTGTGTATTTGACACTAAGTTACTAAGTTACTGACTAAGTGGTCACTAAGTCTAAACCGACCCTAAGCCTAACCCTATCCCAAACCCTATTCCTAACCCTAACCCTAAGTCAGCAAGTGCCCTAACCTGAAACCGTCTTATCCACACAAAAATATGACAGAGATATAACATCACTGAAAGAACATTAATCAAACGTGTGAAACAAAATTATACCAACCAAATAATTATCATTAAAATTCATTACATCAACTTAGAAATTGTGCACATTTAAACGGAGAGAGAGAGAGAGACAGAGAGGGGATCAATAACCATTATTAACTTATAGCAGTCTGAGTCAATCAAATAAAAGAAATGGGACTACATCTCATCATCAACAATCAATACACATGTATGATAATAGTATCTCCACACATTACAATTACTGCAGTCAGATAGCTGTTAATATTCAATCAGAACAAGATAGAATAAGGGCAAGACAGAGAGAGAGAGAGTAAAATTCATCATGAATTTATGAGATGGATAGAACGTGGTATGAAACTTTTTTGTGCCCGTGATTTCAGCTTGAGAGTCCGATACCTGCATCCTGACCTGTGTATATCACTATATGCCGTGCGTTAGCTTTGAACTTTGCTACAGTTTCAAAACAAAAAAATGTATATGTAGTTCAAAGAGAGCCTCCCAGATTCCTTCAAAATAACGTTTTTCTTCAGCTTGTGGGGGGGGGGGGGAGGGGGGTGCATTGACTGAGTATTATAGTAGACTACATGGACTGTGATGAAGGGTATTGTGCTAGCTGCATTTTAGATTTGGAATGTTTGGTTTATTTACAGGAGTTACTACAGTTGGAAAACCTGTGCAAAGAACTGTATGAAACCACCAATGCCAACATACGGACAGAGGCAGAAAAAGCTCTTGTGGCTTTTGCTAATTCCCCGGATTGTCTGGCAAAATGTCAGCTGCTATTGGAAAGGGGCAGTGTGAGTTCATATTTTCAATTTTTTTGGTAATTTAAAAAAAAAACTTGAATCAATGAAGTTGTGAACACCCATTGAAACTTTTACGCAGTATTCTGTTGTACTTGTAGATACTTTTTAATTTATGATTATTAATTTATAGTACTGTGGAACCTCCCTTATATTAATGTTATAACACCCACCCTATTAAACTCCCTCCCATTTAAGACCTCTTTCTCTGAGACATTGCCCTTATCTGTAAGTATTAATATTACCTCCCTTGTACAAAACTACAACTCCCATTTAAGACCTAATTTTGGATAATTTTTGGAGGTCTTATAAGGGAGGTTCCACTGTAGCTTAGTTTTCATTGCCAGTGCTGTTACTAATACTAGTGTTAGTGCTAAAATTGATGGAAAACAGACGCTGCAGTTCGCTTCATTTCTGAAAATTCTGTTTCAGTCCCCATATGCACAGCTTCTGGCAGCCACAACTTTGACCAAGCTGGTTTGTCGAGCAAACATCACCCTTCCCTTGGAACAGAGGGTTGAAATCAGTAAGTAACTAACATTTAGAATGCTGGTTTTTTTGGGTTTTTTTTACCATGCCCAACTGGGCCCTAGTGGAGATAATTTATGACAGAAAACTAAGAAAAGAGCACCTGGGATGTGTTTTTCAGTCTTCAGTCAATAGGTTGTCTCCCCTAGGGGCAGAAATGTCAACATTGCCCTCTGTAAAAGCTGTTCAGACTTCTTTGTTTTCAGAAGCAGATGCTAGAAATAGAATAGTATACAAAAAAATAGATTTCAGTGTTTGAAATTTAATGAAAATGAAACAGACCACATTTGATGGCAAAGCATTTTTTTTCCTGTTAGTTTTATAATTTTTAATGTGTCTATAAAGATTGACACTCTTTATGAGCTTTGGATATTACTAACTGGAGCAAAGAATAACAGTGGAAACGAAAACCTTTAACTCTTCTACACTCCCACCAAATGCAAAGACATTCACTGCCAAACACCCTGCCATGTTTTTAGAGCTTTTGTCACAGTTTCTGCCGATAAAGCAATGTATGCACGCTCGAAAAAATAGTTGCTTCCCTCTTGTTGGTTGAGATGCGACAGACAACCAAGAACGTCAAAAAACACATGGTTCTAGAAGTTGTAGAAGAGCTAAAGTTTTCTTCATTGTGGCATTGATCAGCATAAAACAGGAGGTAGAGTAGTACTAGTACTAGTAGAGAAGAATATAGAGGGAAAAAAAGAATTTAAAAGAAACAACTAAGTTAAATTTGAGAACAGGTGAGGGCATGATGGGTCTCCTTTTAAAAGAGGTGTGATGATCAGTAAAGACTGCGGTTTGGTTTTAGGCTTTTTATTAGGGTCTCAACAGATTCTTCTGTAATTCTTTTAGGCAGTCAGTTATGTTAATGTTATTCTTTTGAACATTGCAGGGCTCCCAGGGACCCCCATTTGGGGGTCTATGAAGTACTAGAATTCTAAGGGACCCTCTTAAAGAATGTGCAGGGGGTCCCAGGGATGCAATATAAAAATTATTTTTAGCATTCACAATGTCATTGGGACCCTCTATCCCTCCTCTAGGACATTCTTTACCGTAAGTGAAGGAGCCCCTGGGACCCCTTGTTTTGTGGGACGATTGGGAGCCCTGCATTGAAAACAATCCTGGTCATCTTTGTCTTCTTGACCATAATTTGGTCATGATTTTTGCACTTGGCCTATAATTATCTTAATAATATGCTAATATTGTTATTAAGGTTCTGTACAAGTTTACAATGAACTGCTATACTTTGTTTTGCTGTTAAGAACCATTTTATTTTGTCCGTGTTTCAGGAAATTATGTGCTGAACTACTTGGCCACCCGACCAAAGTTGCTGCAGTTTGTGTCACAAGCTCTTGTCCAGGTATTTTCTTAAGTATCCCACATTCATTAATTTCATGACTGAAAATTGAAGACCAAAATCCACAATGATTGATTGAGCAAAAGACAAGACCTATTTGTGACCCAGCACCACGAAAGGGACATTAAGTCGCTGGGCTAGTTTCTCACAACAGGCTTGCAATGTCAATAATCTCTTTTTTTTTCAATTTTGAGGTATGGATATTTTTGTGTTCTAGCATCTTATCTTTCATATTTATAAAGGATAATCTTTAATATGGTCTTATAAGTGTTTTAAAATGATTAGGTCAATGTATTTTCTTCAGCTGGACTAGACTTAAGACTGTTTTCTCAAAATGGCCAACGCTCACCCTACTAATTTTAAATGCTCATAACTCTGGAACGGATGAAGATACAAGAATGGTTCTTGTATCATTGGAAAGGGAATTGTCTGAAGTTTTCAAATGTATATAATTTTCTCAGAATTGTCATTTTGACACTTGATCATGTCCCTTTCGTGGTGCTGGGTCACATTTCATCGTGGAATATTTCAGTTGGGATTCTTGGCAATCTACAGAATGATTTATTACGAAGTACGTAAGTAAAACAGTTCTAAGTTACTTGTTTTGAATATGCAAGTTCTATAGTGCTGGGGTCTAGCAAATTCTTACACTAATTTGTGGCCATTTGGGATCATTCTGTCTGTCTGTCTCTTTCTTGTTTCTTCCTCTCTTTTTTTAAGATAAGAGAAAAGCTTATTGATTCTCTTTTTGTTTCAGCTGTTTGCAAGAATCACAAAGTTTGGGTGGTTTGATGCCAGCAAAGATGAATACATATTCAGGAATGTTGTCACAGACGTTGGCAAATTCTTGCAGGTAAGTGTGTACATGCTCTTTAGCTCATTCAAGTTGTTCCGCCTAAATGTATACATGTGGAAGAAATGCAAAGCTGTCAGTTTGATGAATTTGCTTCAAGGGAAGTAAATCTGTGTGCACACCATATTTGGTCACTTGTAAACTCACTTCTCTCCCTTATACCACAGTTTTGCCTTTTACTTTGCGTTTGTAGTGGGGAAGCCAATTGTTGTAGAGAGTCTTTCTATATAAAGTCTCTATAAAAAGTCTGATCTACCACTTCCCTATGTCTAAGCCTGAAGTAAAAACCTGTCATCTTTCATTTCTCTTTTTGTTTATGTCTGTTTTGTTTGTGTGTATGGCTGGAGTGATTTGTTGATTTTTTTTAATAATTAAAAATAATTGCGATGCGAATGAGTTAATGTTTCCTGTAGGGGAGAGAGTCATTTTCATAGTAAGTACAGTGTTAATTGTTTTGCAGATGTGTATCTATGACACTCCCAATGCACATTTTTTTTAAAAATTAACCCCATGACTGCCCGAGAATATTAAAGAAAAAATAATTGGGCAAACCATGCCATGAAAAAGACAACTGATAGGGACAATCTGGAAAAATGGTCTGGGGATATAACTCTCTTGATTGTGCAAGCCAGCATATCAGGGTTATTCCTCTTCATCTGATGACATCATCAGTGATGTCATCAGGTCAGTACGTAATACGTTGGTGGCAGTCAAGGGGTTAAGCTTTAACCATTTAAAGCATTTCTTAAGAGAGACCCTTTTAAAATATTCAGGTGACCCTCTAAGAATCTAGAGGCATATTTAGTGTGCTGATTGTGGCCCACTGGTTTTGAAGGTAGAATCAACACTGAAGTGAAAGTGTAGTTTAGAATCTTGCTGGATGAAACGCGGAAACCCAGTTATTATTTTCATGGGTGAAAGTAGTTCAGGCATACTCCTGACATCAGGATTGAAAAAGTTGATAGAAAGAGTCTTCAGGATTGGCCATTTTGTTCGCCGAATCCAAGGTCTTATAAAATCAAACATTTCTGCCAGAATTGATGGCAGATTAAAACAAGAGATAATAGATATATGCAATGAGGTTTTATACTGAAAATTCTCTGCCCCTGTCTCATGCCCTGAGATGCGAACGCCACCTACTTAAGATTATCGCCCTTGCCTGTCATGAAGTAGTAGTATATAGCCACACAGAAAATGATCTGCCCCTGACTCGCTGCTAGGTGGCATGAGCAGTTTGGGCTAAAATTATTGCCCTTTCGTGTCGGCAAGAAGTAGTATAAAGCCCCATTCTAACACTACCCCCACCCATCCTGTATACACGGACACACACACACATTGGAAGTTATTTTTAATGCGGTCACCACTTCAGGATTGGGAAGATTCAGAGAACATTGCACATTTCAGGATTGAGAAAATGTACTTTCACCCATGTATTTTGTAACTTTGTGCGATTGCTTTGATTTTTGAAATTTCTTTTGTTTTTATCAAAAATTTGCATTAAACCAAACCAAACCCAACCCACTTTGAACCCAATTACAAGGCACAAAATCCTTGTTTGTGTTGCAGAGTGGCTCCACGCAACATGTGATGGTCGGTGTCCAGCTGTTGTCGCAACTCGTGTGCGAGATGAACCAAGTCAGTGAGGTAAAGAAAGGCACCCGCCTTCTTTATCATTTTTTTCTTCTTTTTTTCTTTGTTAAGACATGTGCGAACAAATACACAGCAAGGGCAAAGTGATGATATTTTACCGATGAGACAAGACAAGACAAAACGTGTGATATTTCAACAAAAAATGTGTTATTCAAACAACACAGAAAACAAACAAATTTTTATACTGTCCCCCTTCACAGTCAAGCAATCTCCAAATTGATCTGTAGAAATATTGTTTTGTCTTGAAGAGGGGAACTGTTGTTTTGTTTTCTGCGTTGTTTAAAAAAGACATTTTTGTTGAAATATCATGTTTTGTTTTGTCTCGTCATTAATATAACGTCACTTTGCGTTTGTTGTTTATTTGTTTGTATGTTGTTTAGCTCAGTGATGCTGCAGTCTGTTTCAGGTTTTTTCTAGACACATAGGGTTGAAGGGCCAGATTTGTTAATTGTTTAACAATTTAAGTGACTGGAGGTGGAGTTTATTGTTTTTGTAAATTTTGTGACTAACTAAGTTGGTCTGTTTATAGTATTTCAGACCAGAAACGTCCCAGCATCAGGCATGGTAGACCTCCGCGAATCGCGGAAAATCCGCTAAAGTTAAATTGACCCCCCCCCCCCAAAAAAAAAGCCGGGGTAAAAATTCGCTCGGGTGCCTAAAAATGACATGCGTTAAAACCTATGCAATCGCTTCGCGGAACCGGATGTGAATGACTGAACAAGCAACTTCCCGCCGAAGTTAGCAGTTGTGCGCAGCCTAGTTCACGCCACACGTTTCCAGATTTGTGATCCTAGTGCTTCTTTTTCCTCTTCTTCATTTTGACGCCCAACTTCATCATTTCAGTTTGAGTCGACATCTTTCAAATGAAATGCTGAATCGGTTGGACATTCTTCCGCAAAACCCACTTTGCCCCCACTACCATGCCTGTAGCATATAGACCTGAAGTATTGTGGAGGTGCTGCATTATCACAAAAGAAAACGGATTGTAATTAATGTAAAGCAAATTATTGAAATGTACATGAGAGCAATATTAGCATAATATGCAGAATATGCATTCTCCTGTGTCTTCATTTTGCTGTAGTGATTTTTTGGGGTCTTACTATCTGCCATGAAAAGTGTGCACAAAATTTGGTAGCTGCTAGCTGTAACTGTGTAAGGAAAGTGGCCAAAGGGTATTGTCATTATTGTTTGTGCAACAACCAGCCTTAGAGTATGTCCATAACGCATCGAGGCCTCCACCTCTCTATGCTGAGGTTCATGACTCTAGCATGTGTTGATGGCAGTAGTGTACTGTGTGTGTGAAAACTGTAGACACTTGGAAAACTATGTGTATAGTTCATTTTTCTTTGAACGTTCTAGTTTTACACATGTCTGACGCTAACTGTGTATCTGCAAAATCAGTGATTTTACAGAAGCATAAAAAACTATGTCATCTGTTACAATGTCATTCCCCATTTGATATACGCTTGACTCTTCTTTGTTACCGATGATTAAACATGTGACACAATAAAAGTTGTATAACACCTAAAGTTTTCATGATTATTCAGTTACACGCTTTGCGCCCTAGTTGTCAAACAATGGGAGATCGACAGCTGCAATCTTTGTACCGACAGCTACACGGTTAGCGTGTCAAGACTAGGATTTCTAGTGAATGCATGTAGATCATGTGACAAATTTGAACATTTCCATTGGTCGCAGACACTAGATATTTATAGAAGACCTGTGTGAGGTCATTAGAAGGGGTTTCAGTGGGAAATCTATTTTTGTCAAATTTTGCAGATACACGGTTAGCGCCGGACAGCGACGATATTAACATTAGTTCATCGTGTTCTAATGAAATCATTATCTCTCTGGCTTATTGGAGGCCACCAAGACACTGGCCATCTTGCCATTCCACCGTTGACTGTCCATTTATTTATTAATAATATTGGTATATCTCTGAATGTAAGTATTGTTAATTTTGTAATGTACACTTTGAATCTCCCAATACATACATTTTGTTAAAACTATTTTTACTTAAATTTTATTTGCTTTTTGGTTTTCATAAAATGTTACTGCTGTTGAAATTAACCCCTTGACTGCCATATAGCGTATCACTACAGGCTTGATGACGTCATCAGATGCAGGAGAATAACTGGGATATAGCATTTTGCTTTAAAACAGTCAGGAGGATGATATCCGCAGACCATTTTGCCAGACTCACTCTGCCTGTTCTCTTTTGCATTTCATGTTTCATGTATGTTTTTCTTCATTTTTCTCCGGCAGTCGAGGGGTTAATAATTGTTGTGTTTGTTGTTTTTCAGTCCGAAGCTAGCCGCTCCCTTACCAAACACAGGAAAATCGCCTCGTCTTTCAGAGACACACAGCTGTTTGAGATCTTCCAGCTGGCCTGCTCCCTCCTCCGCTCTGCTGCTGGTAACATGAAGAGTCTGGATTTCTGCGACGGGGACCAGGTTAGCTTTGTCAGGATGCATGTGCTGCGATTTCATCATTAACTCTTCTAGCACCATGGGCGAATTACATTCGCCCATCGCATCACATTTCACTCCCATCAAATACAAAGACATTCACTGCCAAGTGGCCTGCCATGTGTTTGTCTATTTTCAGAGATGATGTCAGTGATTTTTTCCATTAAAGCAGTGCATGCGCACTTTTAAAAAAAATTACCGTCCTCTTGTCGGTTGAGATGCCTCGGACAACCAAGAACAGCAAAAAAGACAATGGCACTAGGAGAGTTCAATTTACTTGTATGTCGTTGTCGTGTGTTTTTTAAGTTTAAGGATTAATGGAAACAAGCTTTCAACTATTAAGTCATGTCATCTCAGATTAATTGTTAAAAACTATATGCTGAAGCTGTGTCACTTCAGTTAAATGGATAAGGCCCGTCATTATAATTTCAAACTTTGTTTCTGGGTAAGACAGGAGTTTATCTTGAAGAAAATTCTGATGTTACGTCGAAACCGATGAAGCATAGAAACAAAACAGCAAAAAAAGAAGAATATCATTTTAACTATTTTTCATTGACTATACTATTTTGTGTTTAAATTATCATTTACAAACACTTCTTGGTTTTATTTAGATCTACAGAGTTGGCTTTTGTTTCTCACAGTTTCATAGCATGCTTTCTGCTGTTAAATTGTGATCCATGGAATTGTTACTTTGAATGCAGGACTGACTGTTGTTGTATGTGACTGCTTTATTGATTTGAGTGGGTTAACTGTCGAAATAATCGAAGGATCTACAAAGCTAGCAGGCATGATGTGCTAACACTGTTATATAAATCTTTGCTGACAGCACGGGCTCCTGTCGCACACACTACAGCTGGCCCACAACTGCCTCACTTTCGACTTCATCGGCACCTCCACCGACGAGTCCTCTGACGATCTGTGCACGGTGCAGATACCGACCAGCTGGAGGACAGGTCTGTACCGTCCATGGGGAGCGGAGATGGGGAGGTGGGAGAGTTTAGAAAGGAAAGGAAGGGGGAGCATGCATGTGAGGAGAGAGTTTGGGGGTTTCATGTGTAAGCTATTGAATGTTTTTCTGTTTTTCTTTTTGATCATTTTGGTTACCACTATGACTGCATTACCTTTTTTTAATTCATGTGAAAAGATGTATAGTTAATAGAAGGCAGTGGAATCTGGTTTGTTAAATTGAAAGGATTGACATTGTATTTTTAGTTAGTTGACATTTTAAGATAAAAATAAGTTTTGCTATAACTGGTGTAAAGAAATAAATTGGGACAAAAAAATGTGAATTATCCAATTATTTTTGGTGATACATGTTTTTGAGTCAGATGAATTCCACTGTATTCAGGTTATGTACTCTTTTTTTCTGTTTGTCTTTTAGCCATGCACCTAGTCTTATAACTTTAGGGTTTTCTGTGGAGTGATGTCTGTGTTGTGATGTTGCTCTCCAGCTTTCCTCGATGTATCAACTCTAGAGCTGTTCTTTGACCTCTACTCTGGGTTGCCGCCTTCCCTTTCTTCCACAGTGAGTACTTGTTAAAGTTTTATTATTAGGGGGGGGGGGGGGGGGGGGCACCAACTTGGCTAAAACAGACCTGTACTCTACTCTTTTTGAGTAGTATTCTACTCAGTTTGGACCTCTACTACTCTTCAAACCTGAAAATAATGCTCTTTAATTCTGGATTACTACTCATTTTCAGTCAACATTATTTGATGGTTTAATGAATAAAGCTACACATATTGCACCAAGACTACTCATTTCAGCTGTCCAGACTACTCAAGATTTGTGTGGTGGGTAAGCAGCTCTGCTAAAAGTATTGAGCTATACATTTTTTGCTTGATATTTTTCTGATGCATCAGAAATGTATACATGTCAACTTCCAATTTCATAGCATTGGTACGCAATTTAAATTTGAAGCAACCAGTACAGCTAATTTTGTTTAATTATTGTTGGTTTTAGTTTACCTCAATGCAATTTTTTCCCCATTATTTTGTTACATAATTTCTATTGTGACTTTCACTGTGTGGCAGGCCTTGTCGTGCCTGGTGCAGATAGCCTCGGTGAGGCGCTCCTTGTTCAACAACGCAGAGAGGGCCAAGTTCCTGAACCATTTGGTCATGGGGGTCAGGTCCGTGCTGGACAATCCAAGGGTACGGTCTGTTTCTGAGGAATTATTGTCAAGAAGTCTTGTTCATGTTGTGTAAGCAAGTAGACCATTTTTTTTTTTCATTTTGTAAATTTGGATAGCAAATGGCTAGAAAATGTGAATGATTAATGCCTTAACCCCTTGACTGCCAAAGAACAGGCATAGTAATCTTCAGGGAATTCTCTGATTTCAGAGAAAAGTGAATGTAGAAAGACAAATGTCAGATGGGGTTTTAAACTCGTGGATATGCCTTTTTCACAATTTTAAGTTTTATGTATTTGTCCTCAAGAAGAATTGCCCCCTGATCACCATAACAGTTTTATTTTTACCATTGAGACCACCATGAAACACTGTCTCATGAAACCCCACAAATATTTTCAGAGAAAAATGCTTTTCTTTCATTACCATGCTTGGAGAAAAATTTAGAGAAAAAAACGCATTAAAAATATCAAATGTAAAACAGAACTGGTAGAGTGATTCTGGCAAAATGGCCTGGGGGTATAACCCTCCTGACTGTTTGAAAGCAGAAAGCTATATCCCAGAGTTATTTCCCTTCATCTGATGACATCATCAGTGATGTCGTAGAGCCCATGCGTGATACGTTATATGGCAGTCAAGGGGTTAAACACTTTTGATTCATGGGCTGAATTCATGAAGAATCGTAACAGTGTCGAAACGTTAAGTATTTTAAATAAAGCGAAGAATAGATTGTACAGTGTGACACCAAATAGGTGTAAGAAATGCCATGAAAAAGGGAACCGGGAAAAGTATTGCGTAAGTAACATTTGTGTTTTAATGTACAGGGATCAAAATTGGAAAAACAATGTTGCACTCAGTCTGGATCTTAGCCATTTACCGCCAATGTGGCATTTTGGCACTACAATGATTTAGCAACCATGTCATAAAAGCTCTTGAAATCAGGGTCTGTTATTCAATGATATTGTGTTCGTAAATTTAGGCAGTAAGGATTAACCCCATTTTAAATGTGTCACAGAGAAATCCAAAACTATTGCAGACGAAATCTTTTCTGTAGCCAAGTAGCTTTAATGGAAATGTTTGGCTCAAAGATGGCTGGCGGTGAAAGGGTTAAAGTACTTATGAATCAAGTTCATGGTTGTACTTTGTGTTTCCCATGCAGTTCTCTTGGCACGATAAATTAAAACTTGATTTTGCTGAAAGAAAAAAAAATTGATTGCAGAGCTCTTTCATGAAAAAACCCCCAAACAACATAAAAATAGTCATTAGTGAGTTAAAAAAAGCAAGAAAAAAAAAGCTAACAATGACAAGAGATCACATACGAATGAAACTGGAGACTCCATTGCTAAGTTGTCTCTTCAGTATTAAAGTTTAGTAGAAATGATGGAACGTAGACTGAGCGTGACCCATAGAGACAAGACCATCCCATCCTACTGAGCCTTTCCTCCTGAAAGGGACTAACTTAGCAACAGGAGTCTCAAGTTGATGCATGCGTGGGCTCCAAGCTATTCTCCATTTATTGTCCACTAACTTTACTGTGTGTGTGTGCTGACATGAGATTAAAAAAAGTTTAAGGTCTACGAAGGGAGGGGGGGGGGGGGTATGAACATAATTTTTGTGTGGAAAACGATTTGCTGAGAAAGTGAGATGGTTGGGATTCTGGATGGCAGTGGGTAAGGGAGTGGAGTTGAGAGATGAACGTCGTTATTGCGATTCCGTTTCGTGTTGTTCCTTTTGATTTGTGTGTTATTTTTCTTCAGGTTTTTAATTCTTTTGTGTGAAGCGCTTAGAGCCCTGTAAGGAGAACAAGTTCTATACAAGCGTACATTATTATTATCATTATTTATTTGTGGGTGTTGGTCAGGGTTTGTCTGACCCCAACAACTACCACGAGTTCTGCCGCCTGCTGGCGCGCCTCAAGTCCAACTACCAGCTGGGGGAGCTGGTGAAGGTGGACCACTACTCCGACATCATCAAGCTCATCGCAGAGTTCACCGTCACCAGCCTCAGGGTACGGACCACACTAGCAGGGCTGGAACTAGTTCAGGAGTGCTGAAATCACATGGGAAAAAGCTGATACAGTGGAACCTCCCGTATAAGACCTTAAAAAATAATCCAAAATGAGGTCTTATAGGGAGGGGTCTTTAAGAGAGGTAATTTTAATACTTACAAAGAAGGGCAATGTCTCAGAGAAGTAGGTCTTATATGGGAGGTTCCACTGTAGAAAGTCTTCAGGATTGGCCATCTTGTCATTCAGAACCACGGTCTTACCTTCTTCTTGGCGTACACCTGTTCTACATGACCAAATTCGGATCTAACCACAAAAAGTGATGTGGGTTTTTTTCCAGCTATTGTTGGCTGTCATAGAGCTTTGCTCTTTGATAATTTTCTGGTGGCCACACTTTGCTTGTTTGATTCTGTGGGGGGCATCTTTGGAGCACATGCTCCGCAGTCTGATAAAATCAAACGTTTGTGCCAAAATTGATGGCAGATTATTTAAAAAAAAGACAATATATATGCAATTCTAACACTACCTCCACCCAATTCTGTATACACAGACACACACATTGGAAATTATTTTTAATGTGATCACTTCTGTCTTCAGGATTGGGTAGATTTAGAGAAAGTTGAAACGTGTCATTTCAGGATTGAGAGGTTGCTTTACTTTCACCCATGCGCTTGTCAACAGGATAGATTCATGATCAGTCTTCAAAAGGCCTGTTAAGTCCTTTATATCAGCAATACAAGGAGAACACCAGTTTTCGGCGAACATCTCTGATATCTGTGGAATACTGGCGTGCTTTACCATGTATTTTTTTTACGTTCTTGGTTATCCTTTGCATTTCAACCGACAAGAGGGAAGTAACTATTTTTTTGAGTGCGCATGCATTGCTTTAACGTCGGAAACAGTGACATAACACGTGGCAGGGTGCTTGGCAGTCACTGTCTTTGGTGGGAGTGCAGAGTGATGTCATGGGCTAGAAGAGTTAGTGTCCCATGATTTTCTGTTGTCTGTCCTCCAGATGTGGCAGTTTGCCCCCAACAGCGTGCACTACCTGCTGGGCCTGTGGCAGCGAATGGTGGCCTCGGTGCCCTACGTCAAGGCCACGGAGCCTCACATGCTGGAGACCTACACCCCAGAGATCACCAAGGCCTACATCTCCTCGCGCCTAGAGTCCGTCCACTCCGTTGTCAGGTCGGGGAGGATATTCCGAACTTCCAGCCGGTTCATGTTAACCCTTTCATTTTAAATGGTTAACCCCTTCCCTGCCGGGTCCCGTTGTCATACCTTTTGATGTATTAGCCCTGGAATTATGGTTTTTGGTTTAGACAAGTCAGGACAAATAATTTTGTATATTATATCTCCAGACCATTTTCTCAGATTGAGTCTGAACAGTTTTCTTTTCAGTTTTATAAGAAAATCAATAATGTCTCTGTTTTCCTCTGGCAGTGAAGGGGTTAATCATAATTATTAATGAAAATGTTCTGTACACTCTGTTCGTCAGGTATGAGGTTTTCTGAACTTTTAACCTCTTGATCTTAATATTTTGTTTCAAATAATATCTGGATTTTCTGTTAACGTGTGATATTGACACAGGAGACTTCCTTTCTCTCCAAGCAAGGTTATAGTTATGTCAAGTGGAGAGTTCTTCCCTATGTTTATTTTATTATCTTCTCCTGTCCAATTGTTTTCTTTGTCTGCATAACTGTGTCATTGAGATTGACCTTAGGGCATTTTCAAGTTTTAAAAACTTTTATGCGTGTTTACCACTTGTTTTTAGATGGACAAGAGAATCGAATCTGTTCAGTTAGAAGGGGTGTTGAGATCAATGATGTGTGAAGCTCAAATTTGTTTATGACTTTTTGAGTGAAACATATGTTCTGTGGAATTTCAGCCATTTTTCATATTTATGTCGGTCAGACCAAAAAGCCTAAATGTCACAAAGAGTGATTTCTTTGCAGCCTACCAACTTTGCAAAGAATGAAGCCAACTTTCTCAATTCCTATCTGGAAGGTGAAAAGGTGGGAGGTGTTAAGTATGGTAACAGTAGGCAATGAGAGAGTTCACAATGATCCCCACCTGTAGTGTAGGTGAAAGGGTGGGAGTAAAAAACAACAACTTGGCTTCAGTCAGCTGCTGAGTAATCACTCTTTGTATATTCAGGCTTTTTGGTCAGATTTGATAAATCTGGGGAAAAGAGTGTTTGTTGTTCATTGAAACTCCGCTCTCTTTCTCTTCTCTCTCTTGCCTTTAGGTCTTTTTCTGCTTTGTATTGCGTTTTTGATTGAATGCGTTATGAATGCTAACGTGTGTGCACGCTTTGATTTGATTTATATCAAGATTCAGCGTCTTAAATACTGTACGTTGTTGTCATTCTGTAACAAGTAAACTGTGTTTGATGGACAGAGGCATGCAGTGTTATGTGACATTGTGTATCATAGCCATGCTTTGTTTTCCTATGTGCAGAGAAGGCTCAGAAGACCCTTTGGATGACCATGGGATGATATCACAACAGTTAGAACAGGTGAACAGAAGAAGCTTCTACCGTATATAGAAGACATTTACCATATTTTTCAGACTAAGGCGCACCTTATTATAAGGCACACCCCAAGCATTTTGCACAAAATTCAGATTTTGTTATTCTATTTTCGTACTATAATGGTAGTCACATCATAAGGCACGGGGGTCTCTTTCTAGAAAAAAGTATCGCCTTAGGCCTTGTACACGTAATGTGCTCATCCATAGTTGGTGCATTTGTACCATAGTGTTCAAGGGCTTCGGCTGTTGGAATGATCCCTGGAGTCTTTAAGCCAGGGTACAACAACAACAACCTGTGAAATGCAGTTGCAACATGATCATTGTCCAACAGTGTTGGAACAGTATGTAATAAACATTGTTGTTTTTCCCACAGTTATCCACGATAGGTCGGTGTGAATACGAGAAGACGTGCGCTCTGCTGGTGCAGCTTTTTGACGAATCTGCAGGGAGGTACCAAGAAATGGTGTCCACCGCCAACCAGTCTGTGGACATCGCCATTGAAGAAGGTAGGGGCATGGTTTAGTGCTGATCAATTGGTAGATCATAGTCTGCAGGGAGGTACCAAGAAATGGTGTCCACCGCCAACCAGTCTGTGGACATCGCCATTGAAGAAGATAGGGGCATGGTTTAGTGCTGATCAATTGGTAGATCATAGTCTGCAGGGAGGTACCAAGAAATGGTGTCCACAGCCAACCAGTCTGTGGACATCGCCATTGAAGAAGGTAGGGGCATGGTTTAGTGCTGATCAATTGGTAGATCATAGTCTGCAGGGAGGTACCAAGAAATGGTGTCCACAGCCAACCAGTCTGTGGACATCGCCATTGAAGAGGGTAGTGTTTCAGGTGCTGATCAATTGGTAGATCATAGTCTGCAGGGAGGTACCAAGAAATCGTGTCCACAGGCAACCAGTCTGTGGACATCGCCATTGAAGAAGGTAGGGGCATGGTTTAGTGCTGATCAATTGGTAGATCATAGTCTGCAGGGAGGTACCAAGAAATGGTGTCCACAGCCAACCAGTCTGTGGACATCGCCATTGAGGAGGGTAGGGGCATGTTTTAGTGCTGATCAATTGGTAGATCATAGTCTGCAGGGAGGTACCAAGAAATGGTGTCCACAGCCAACCAGTCTGTGGACATCGCCATTGAGGAGGGTAGGGGCATGTTTTAGTGCTGATCAATTGGTAGATCATAGTCTGCAGGGAGGTACCAAGAAATGGTGTCCACCGCCAACCAGTCTGTGGACATCGCCATTGAAGAAGGTAGGGGCATGGTTTAGTGCTGATCAATTGGTAGATCATAGTCTGCAGGGAGGTACCAAGAAATGGTGTCCACCGCCAACCAGTCTGTGGACATCGCCATTGAAGAAGATAGGGGCATGGTTTAGTGCTGATCAATTGGTAGATCATAGTCTGCAGGGAGGTACCAAGAAATCGTGTCCACAGCCAACCAGTCTGTGGACATCGCCATTGAAGAAGGTAGGGGCATGGTTTAGTGCTGATCAATTGGTAGATCATAGTCTGCAGGGAGGTACCAAGAAATGGTGTCCACAGCCAACCAGTCTGTGGACATCGCCATTGAAGAGGGTAGTGTTTCAGGTGCTGATCAATTGGTAGATCATAGTCTGCAGGGAGGTACCAAGAAATCGTGTCCACAGGCAACCAGTCTGTGGACATCGCCATTGAAGAAGGTAGGGGCATGGTTTAGTGCTGATCAATTGGTAGATCATAGTCTGCAGGGAGGTACCAAGAAATGGTGTCCACAGCCAACCAGTCTGTGGACATCGCCATTGAGGAGGGTAGGGGCATGTTTTAGTGCTGATCAATTGGTAGATCATAGTCTGCAGGGAGGTACCAAGAAATCGTGTCCACAGCCAACCAGTCTGTGGACATCGCCATTGAAGAGGGTAGTGTTTCAGGTGCTGATCAATTGGTAGATTATACTTATAGTCTGCAGGGAGGTACCAAGAAATGGTGTCCACCGCCAACCAGTCTGTGGACATCGCCATTGAAGAAGGTAGGGGCATGGTTTAGTGCTGATCAATTGGTAGATCATAGTCTGCAGGGAGGTACCAAGAAATGGTGTCCACAGCCAACCAGTCTGTGGACATCGCCATTGAAGAAGGTAGGGGCATGGTTTAGTGCTGATCAATTGGTAGATCATAGTCTGCAGGGCGATACCAAGAAATGGTGTCCACCGCCAACCAGTCTGTGGACATCGCCATTGAAGAGGGTAGGGGCATGTTATAGGTGCTGATCAATTGGTAGATCATAGTCTGCAGGGCGATACCAAGAAATGGTGTCCACCGCCAACCAGTCTGTGGACATCGCCATTGAAGAAGGTAGGGGCATGGTTTAGTGCTGATCAATTGGTAGATCATAGTCTGCAGGGCGATACCAAGAAATGGTGTCCACCGCCAACCAGTCTGTGGACATCGCCATTGAAGAGGGTAGGGGCATGTTATAGGTGCTGATCAATTGGTAGATCATAGTCTGCAGGGCGATACCAAGAAATGGTGTCCACCGCCAACCAGTCTGTGGACATCGCCATTGAGGAGGGTAGGGGCATGTTTTAGGTGGTGATCTGGGGTTTTTCCGCCTAACTGTAGTACATGGTATATAACTATGCTGATTGGTAGTTCTGCCGAGAGTTCTTGTGACATCTCTGCTTGAAGCAGGGGTAGATAAGTTATGTTAGTTGTAAGGTTTTTGAATCTTCATTGCTTAGCCTTAGGCCACTAAATTGTCGTGTCGCATAGACAGACATTTTTTAATTGTTAGTGCTGCATTTTACTCAAATGAAGCATTATCAAGGAAGTGGGCAGCCTTAGCTCTTCTAGCACCACATCACTCAACACTCCCACCAAATGCAAAGACATTCACTGCCAAGCATCCTGCCATGTGTTTGTCTGTTTTTAGAACGTTTGTCACTGTTTCTGTCATTAAAACAATGCATGCACGAAAAATAATTTCTTCCCTCTTGTCGTTGGAAATGCAACGGACGTCAGAAATACGCTAGAAGAGATTAGTAGCTGTGTGCCTTTTAGAAAGGAGAGTTCTCTACCTTTGTTTATTGATTTAACATGTTTAAGTGATTAGAAACTGAAGTAAATCTGTTTAACGTCCTCCGACCTGAAACAGGTACGTACGGGACATTTGTAGGGCAAACTGTTTGAAGCACAAGAAACAAAATGCATTGATATCGCCCACAGGCGCATCATAACCATTGGACCTGCCCCCCTTCTTTCATTCTTAGGGGGGAGCGCCCTCACTTTTTCAATCTGACTTTTTCAAAATCCTAGAATCAGCTCTGAGTTAGTATCGCCTTTGATGTATTACCCATTCTTTATTCAACGTCTTCTTTCAAAATTGAAAACACCTTGAGGGTGGTAGGCACATCCCGGAAATGACACAAAAAAAGGCTATGCAATAATAAACAGGATATATAAATTAATACAAATCTAGAAAAGGACAGTTATTTAGTTGCCAAAAGAAAGGCCTATGTCAAGTTTTGAATTCGGTACATTTCTAATTCTATGAGTATGAGTGAATGTTACTGTGCAGATACAGAGTAGCATAGCGTGTTTTCCTGTGTTGCAGGGCGGTTGACGTGGCTGGTGTACATCATCGGGGCGGTGATCGGGGGCAGGGTGTCCTTTGCCAGCACAGACGAGCATGACGCAATGGACGGAGAGCTGGTCTGCCGGTCAGTTCAGTTAAACAGCTGCTGCTGTCCACAGGCTGCTGAAGATCATACAAGATGGGATCATTATTTTATTTCTGCAGGGCTCCCAATCGTCCCGCAAAACAATAGGGGTCCCAGGGACTCCTTCCCTTACAATATAGAGGGTCCTAGAGGCGGGATAGAGGGTCCCAGTGGCATTGTGAACGCTAAAAATAATTTTTCTAGTGCATCCCTGGGACCCCCTGCGCATTCTTTTAGAGGGTCCTTTAGAATGTTAGTACTTCATAGACCCCCAAATGGGGGTCCCTGGGAGCCCTGTTGTGGGTCGATGTTGGAGGTACCGCAACCCCAAATGGGGGTCCCTGGGAGCCCTGTTGTGGGTCGATGTTGGAGGTACCGCAACCCCAAATGGGGGTCCCTGGGAGCCCTGTTGTGGGTCGATGATGGAGGTGCCGCAACCCCAAATGGGGGTCCCTGGGAGCCCTGTTGTGGGTCGATGATGGAGGTGCCGCAACCGATGTTGGAGGTACCGCAACCCCAAAATGGGGGTCCCTGGGAGCCCTGTTGTGGGTCGATGATGGAGGTGCCGCAACCCCAAATGGGGGTCCCTGGGAGCCCTGTTGTGGGTCGATGTTGGAGGTACCGCAACCCCAAATGGGGGTCCCTGGGAGCCCTGTTGTGGGTCGATGTTGGAGGACCGCAACCCCAAATGGGGGTCCCCCCAACCGCAACCCCAAATGGGGGTCCCTGGGAGCCCTGTTGTGGGTCGATGTTGGAGGTACCGCAACCCCAAATGGGGGTCCCTGGGAGCCCTGTTGTGGGTCGATGTTGGAGGTACCGCAACCCCAAATGGGGGTCCCTGGGAGCCCTGTTGTGGGTCGATGATGGAGGTGCCGCAACCCCAAATGGGGGTCCCTGGGAGCCCTGTTGTGGGTCGATGTTGGAGGTACCGCAACCCCAAATGGGGGTCCCTGGGAGCCCTGTTGTGGGTCGATGTTGGAGGTACCGCAACCCCAAATGGGGGTCCCTGGGAGCCCTGTTGTGGGTCGATGATGGAGGTGCCGCAACCCCAAATGGGGGTCCCTGGGAGCCCTGTTGTGGGTCGATGTTGGAGGTACCGCAACCCCAAATGGGGGTCCCTGGGAGCCCTGTTGTGGGTCGATGATGGAGGTACCGCAACCCCAAATGGGGGTCCCTGGGAGCCCTGTTGTGGGTCGATGATGGAGGTACCGCAACCCCAAATGGGGGTCCCTGGGAGCCCTGTTGTGGGTCGATGATGGAGGTACCGCAACCCCAAATGGGGGTCCCTGGGAGCCCTGTTGTGGGTCGATGATGGAGGTACCGCAACCCCAAATGGGGGTCCCTGGGAGCCCTGTTGTGGGTCGATGTTGGAGGTACCGCAAAAGAACTGAACAGAAATGAAGCATTCTTTGTACTCGCAGTGTTGATGAATGGTTAGAATGAGGCTCTAAACTCCAAAGGGATCAGTTAGCACAAGTGTCTTCCACAGTGGAACCTCCTTATTAAGACTCCTCCCACTTAACCCCTTCAGGGCTGCACTGCCTTAGGTAAACTTCATTACTGGCCTGGGGCTGCCTAGAACATAATTATAACAAATAAGAAGCACAGCAAAACTCACACTGTCAATGATTCAGTTTTGACAACATTTCTGGTTGATCCAAGTTTATTTTTTGCTTTGAAATTGTACTTGCATTGTAATCGGAATCATTAGTCTCCTTATTACTATCACTGTTAATGGAAACATATTGGAGTATGTTCTGAGGCTTGTCTAGGGACGATTTTTGTTTGTTTACATTTTTAACATTGAAAATTGAGATAAAAAAGCAAGACATATACTTGAAAACCGTGGTTTGGATGGAAAAAAAACCATGGAATTAGGCCCTGACTGATGTTCTCCTGTTCCGTGTATTATCGGAATTTGTCCAGAATTAGTTAAGACCTACTTCTCAGAGACATTGCCCTTCTTTGTAAGAATTAAAATTACCTCACTATTACAACCCCCTCCCACGTAAGACCTTATTTGGGATGATTGTTCAAGGTCTTTATACCATAATAGGGAGGTTCCACTGTATTTGTCTGTATGTATATGCTGTGTTTATGGACAATTGTGGGTGTTGATTATTGAAGTTCATTTCTGTTAACGAATGAACATTTCTCTGGGGATAAGGAACACGTTCAATGCGACATCTTTTGGAAGTTAAAAGTTTTCTTTATTTATTAATTTGTTGCTTTTCCTTCCCCCCTTCCAATTTCTACGTTTTTCTTATCCAGTAATTTGTTGCTAAATATCTTTTGATCCGTATTCCCAGTTGCTTGCCTTTGGTGTGAAATCATGCTGTTGTTCACGTATCGCCTCTCTGCGTGTCCCAGAGTGCTGCGCCTGATGAACCTGATCGACTCGCGACTGGCGCAGGGCGGGTCAGAGAAACTGGACCTGGCCATCCTCAGCTTCTTTGAGCAGTTCAGAAAGATCTATGTGGGCGATCAGGTGCAGAAAACGTCCAAGGTGAGTAGGCTTGCTGTGGTTTGCTTTTTTATAGTGATGAATTGTTTGTACAGTGGAACCTCCTTTATAAGACTCCCGCCCATATAAGACCTACTTCTCAGTGACATTGCCCTTTGTAAGTAATAAAATTACCTTCCTTATAAGACCCCTCCCTTATAAGACCTCATTTTTGATGATGGTTGAAGGTCTTATATTGGAGGTTCCACTAGTAGCATGTTTTCATTTTTATGAGAGGATTTAATCAGGGCTGGCCAAAACTACTACAGTGGAACCTCCCTTATAAGACCTTCAAAAATCATCCAAAATGAGGTCTTATAAGGGAGGGTTCTTATAAGGGAGGGAACTTTTTGGCCAGTGGGCTCTGCAGTCATGAAAAACGGGCTGGTACACCCATGGGGACATTTTGCAGGGACTCCTCTGTATCGTATCCGATGGTCACCAAGCCGGGAGTAGCTATGTGCCTCTGTATACTTAATGGAATGTCCCGTGTGTGCCTGCTCTCCAGTACCACATCACGGACTTCCAGGGCTGGAGCAGGGCTGCTCTCGTGTTGATAGGGCAGGCATGGCTGGTGCATCTTTGCCGGGCTTCAGGTGTTTTTTGTTCTTATTTTCACTTTATTTCATCCTTTTAATGAGGATTGGTCTTCAGGGTTTTCCTCTGTTGCGACAGGTGTACAGGAGGCTGTCAGAGGTGCTGGGGTTCTTTTAATGAGGATTGGTCTTCAGGGTTTTCCTCTGTTGCGACAGGTGTACAGGAGGCTGTCAGAGGTGCTGGGGTTGAGTGACGAGTCCATGGTCCTCAGCGTCTTCATCGGGAAAATGTGAGTAGGGCTTTACCTGGTTGGTTTTATTTTCCTGAGATTCCCTCCCTGTCTCACCCTCTACATCATTTCCCTTCTCTCTCCTCTCCCAGTCTTACTGTCTTGCCTTATCTCCATTGTTATGTGCGGCCCATTGTTTTTCTACGTGTGTGTGTGTTCAATTTTAAAAAATATGTTTTAGCCTGCATTGACATTTTGTTTCCACATTATCTCTGTTTCCTTCCCCCCCCCGATCATTTTGCTTGATTATGTCAAAATTATGTGTGATGTTAATACTTTCATTATAATTCCTTATGTATTTGTAAAGCGTCTTGTGCTGTTTTTATATGCTTCAAGTAAGAACTTAATCTTTCGAGCAAGGTTAACTTGAATTTTGAACGAACGGTTTGCTTAAAAACAATTAGAAAAAGAAGTTGTAGCAAATAAGTAGTTAAAACAAATAAATGCTAATGCTCTGTAATGACTCCTGGGTGAAAAACAAATCGGGGTTGTTGTTTTTGGATGTTGTTGGTGTGTGTGTTTTTTGTTTTTGTTTTTTGTAATAAATTGTGCCTTATTTTGCTGCTTTGCGCGCAGCATCACCAACCTGAAGTTCTGGGGCCGCAGTGAGCAGATCATCAACAAGACCCTGCAGCTGCTGAGCGACCTGTCCGTGGGCTACAGCAGCGTGCGCAAGCTGGTCAAGCTGGAGGCCGTGCAGTTCCTCCTCAACAGTCACACCGTGAGCCGCCGCCCTCCTCATCTTCTACCACTGTTTTTAGTCTTATGCATGGCTGCAACTCGTTTAGTTTCACACTCAATTCAGGTTTTTTTAAAATTTTAACAGAAACTGAACTTCAGTTTAAAAACAAAAAAATTCATCCCCCAAAATTATTGACCAAAAGCGATTTGGGGCGTTTTGAACTTGCAGGGGTGGGATTTTGTCCGTTTTTTGCCGGAAATCCGGTATTTAAAAAAAAAATTCCGACATTCAAAAAAACCCAATTCCAGCAAAAAATAAATATATTTCTTTAACCCTAGTAGCGCTGTTCCCAGATTGATCCGGGATAGCCCCCCCCTAGAGCCAATAGCGGCTCCCGGAATATTCCGGGAAGCCCATATGACATCACAAAGCACTTAATATAGCGGCCAATCATTGAATACTTGTGTACCTACCACACTACGTCATCAAAAAAGGGGTTGCACTTGACATCACATGCATTAAATGCGGTATTTTCATTGGTTAAAGGGGTGAAATAATTTTGTTTATTTGGGTCGATCTATTTCGGGGTCAGACTGGAGAGAATACAAATGGCGACCAGATTTTTACTGTCCATTCGAAGAGCTTTCCAGGCAGATTTTTGATGGTAGAGATCGTAATTAGGGCTTGAAATGAGTCAGTTTAGATTATATTATCACTGGCGAGTACGATGATGTGAGAATTTTGAACTTTTGAACGGAAAACGAAGTGAAAATTGATCGCGATGTTGCCGAGTTGCAACTTGGCGGCCGGCCAAGTGAATTTCTCTACAGGTGCGATCGCGAACATTTCCAGGTATTTTGCTTTTTTCTGCTTGTTTTATACTAAAATCGACAAAGAATTAATGACTGAAGGTACTAATAAAGCTTTTCTGACGAACTTGAGCAACAAAATCATCGCAATATCGAAAATCGACGCCGATGTTCGCGGAAACCGATCTTGCTACGGTTACGGCTAACAATCAAAGACTTGACTTCGATTAGGTCTACCTTTATTTTAAACAAATTACCCGATAATTCCAAAGATGCCAGTGTCTAAATGTCTTTGGATGATTATTCTTTTATTATTTGCACACCGTTCATCCATCGATCCAAGTTAAACTTAAAGGCACAAAAATAGCCCGGAGAGTGGTTGCATTTTAAAAAATTTCAACACACCTGTCCGTTCATTATTTTTTTTATTAATTAATGAAATCACACACAGTCTTACAATCACATTCATGCCAACCCATTTTATAGGCTTTATTTTATTGTGTTTGTTTATTATTAATCAAATTTTGTTGCGGGTTGTTGAAAATCTAGTTTACCTTTTTTTTTTCTTTGGTCCAATCCCACCCCTGAACTTGGTTGTTCTATTCCAGAAATCTCTCTCGGGGAATCTTGAAAATAGCACGGTGATGACATTGTTTTCAAACGCAATGTAATCATTTTACAAGGTTTATCGTACTCTCAGTCCATTATTTTAACTCTCTGTCTCTGCTTGTTTTATACTAAAATCGACAAAGAATTAATGACTGAAGGTACTAATAAAGCTTTTCTGATGAACTTGAGCAACAAAATCATCGCAATATCGAAAATCTCATTATCTCCATTTTGTGTGTTGTGAATTCTCTAACCCCACTGGGGCCCTGGGTGGCTCATGGACCCCTAACTTTCAGTTTCTTTCATTTTGGCGAGTTGCACCGATGGTTATGTCAGGGCTCCCAATCGTCCTGCAAGACAAGAGGTCCCATGGACCCTATCATTTATGGTATAGAAAGTCATAGAGGAGGGATAGAGGGTCCCCATTGCCTTGCAAATATTGAAATACATAACTTTCTGAGTGCATGTGATGAGTAGCTTGACAGAAGTTTTTGGAATGTCTATGCATGTGCACGCAGAGGGTAGGTAAACAATTGAGCTGTTCTTCAGGAAGTCTAAATCCATTGAGAAAGGGGGAGGGGTGTAGACTGGGAGTTCATGGGAATCATGAACGAAGCAATCGCGCCCCAGTTGTCACTCAAATCCACAAGCCAATCTAGCATGTTCAGCCCATTCAGATGAAGCCCTTTTCCAACAGCCACTTTGTTAGGTTAAAGTTCATTTCTCGAATCAGGGTCAGGAGATTTTTGGACAACTAGGGGCCTACACCGGTCCCTGAGTAACTTTTCAGGAAATTTCACTTTCCTCTGATCTCATGTCTGATTTAATAATAATAATAACAATAATAGTGAGAATTTCTATAGCACTTATTCTCATAAGTGGGCTCTAAGTTAGAGTCTAAGCGCTTTACATTTTTTGTGAGAAAATAACAATGATCACCATCAAGAAGGCATTAGGGAAAAGAAATCGACCAAGAAAACAGACAACCAAATAGCCATTAAAAAGATACCTTACATTCATTACAGTATTATTGTAATGCACGCACACACACATTCACACAGTCTCCCAGGCAAATGCACAGACAGACGCACAAACACCAACACGCACAAATACCCGCATTCACACAGACAATTGATTTCTTCCTCGTGTTCCCCCAGAGCGAGCACTTTCCGTTCCTGGGCATCAGCAACAACAGCAGCGCCATCTCTGACATGCGGTGCCGCACCACCTTCTACACCTCCCTGGGCCGTCTGCTGCTGGTCGACCTGGGAGAGGATGAGGAGAAGTTCTACCAGTTCATGATGCCCCTCACAGGTAAGGCAGCAGACTGTTCTGTGTGTGTGTGTGTGTGTGGACCTGGGCGAGGATGAGGAGAAGTTCTACCAGTTCATGATGCCCCTCACAGGTAAGGCAGCAGACTGTTCTGTAGTGTGTGTGTGTGTGTGGACCTGGGCGAGGATGAGAAGTTCTACCAGTTCATGATGCCCCTCACAGATAAGGCAGCAGACTGTTCTGTAGTGTGTGTGTGTGTGGACCTGGGCGAGGATGAGGAGAGTTCTACCAGTTCATGATGCCCCTCACAGATAAGGCAGCAGACTGTTCTGTAGTGTGTGTGTGTGTGGACCTGGGCGAGGATGAGGAGAAGTTCTACCAGTTCATGATGCCCCTCACAGATAAGGCAGCAGACTGTTCTGTAGTGTGTGTGTGTGTGGACCTGTGTGTGTGGATCTGGGCGAGGATGAGGAGAAGTTCTACCAGTTCATGATGCCCCTCACTGGTAAGGCAGCACGCTGTTCTGTAGTGTGTGTGTGGACCTGGGCGAGGAGGAGAAGTTCTACCAGTTCATGATGCCCCTCACTGGTAAGGCAGCATGCTGTTCTGTAGTGTGTGTGTGTGTGGACCTGTGTGTGTGGACCTGGGCGAGGAGGAGAAGTTCTACCAGTTCATGATGCCCCTCACTGGTAAGGCAGCACGCTGTTCTGTAGTGTGTGTGTGTGTGGACCTGGGCGAGGAGGAGAAGTTCTACCAGTTCATGATGCCCCTCACTGGTAAGGCAGCATGCTGTTCTGTAGTGTGTGTGTGTGTGGACCTGTGTGTGTGGACCTGGGCGAGGAGGAGAAGTTCTACCAGTTCATGATGCCCCTCACTGGTAAGGCAGCACGCTGTTCTGTAGTGTGTGTGTGTGTGTGTGTGTGGACCTGGGCGAGGAGGAGAAGTTCTACCAGTTCATGATGCCCCTCACTGGTAAGGCAGCATGCTGTTCTGTAGTGTGTGTGTGTGTGGACCTGTGTGTGTGGACCTGGGTGAGGAGGAGAAGTTCTACCAGTTCATGATGCCCCTCACTGGTAAGGCAGCACGCTGTTCTGTAGTGTGTGTGTGTGTGTGTGTGTGTGGACCTGGGCGAGGATGAGGAGTTCTACCCTCACTGGTAAGGCAGCACGCTGTAGTGTGTGTGTGTGTGGACCTGTGTGTGTGGACCTGGGCGAGGATGAGAAGTTCTACCAGTTCATGATGCCCCTCACTGGTAAGGCAGCACGCTGTTCTGAAGTGTGTGTGTGTGTGGACCTGGGCGAGGAGGAGAAGTTCTACCCTCACTGGTAAGGCAGCACGCTGTTCTGTAGTGTGTGTGTGTGTGGACCTGTGTGTGTGGACCTGGGCGAGGATGAGAAGTTCTACCAGTTCATGATGCCCCTCACTGGTTAAGGGCCAGCCACACGTCCACTAAAATTGTACGACTGTACGATATGACTCGATCACGTGGTCTCCAGAACAATTGTGATTCGGGCTTTGAGATCACGTGATCAAATCTTATCGTAGTGTCATACGACTTTAGCTGATGTGTGGCTGGCCCTTAAGGCTGCAGGCTGTTCTTTTTGTGTGTGTGGTGCTTTTTTTGGTCAAAAAGTTTTAATTGCTCCTGACATCTTCAGTTTGGCTGAAATCTTCTTAAAAGAAGTTTTTTTTTAAAAATACCCTGTAAAGTAACAATTACAATTAGGCATCTTTATCTCTTCTAGCACCACGGGCTAATACATTCGCCCAGTACATCACTCTACACTGCTCCAACCAAGTGCAAAGACATTCATTGCCAAGTACCCTGTCATGTGTTTGTCTATTTTTAGAGCTTTTGTCAGTGATTTTTCCGTTAAAGCAACACATACACACTCCTCAAAAGATTGTTACTTCCCTCTTGTCGGTTGAGATGCAACGGACAACCAAGAAGGTCAAAACATGGATGGCGCTAGAAGAGTTAAAGTGGGAAGTTCAAAGTCCTTTGAACCAATGCCTGAAATGCAAGTGCAGGAGAGTTACAGCAGTGACCAAGGATTGTTTTTATTCTCAGCCAAGATCACTAATTCTGTGTGTGTGTGTGTGTATATATATATGTAAATTGTGTGTTTTTTGTGGTTGATTTAAAAAAAAAATTTTTAGAATGTTGCTAATGATCACATTGTGTAAGGTATGTCTTGGTACTGAATGTGTCTGGCAGAGCTTTGTTCAAAGATAATGTAAAATATTATCTCTTACCATCCTGATTTTAAACTATGTTGTACTTTTGTGCTACAATGTGACTTACAACAAAAAATAAGTACATGACAAAGTATGCCTCTCTGTCATGGCAAACCAGAATGATGGTGTGTCTGTGTCTGTTTCAGCATCCTTTGAGAATGTGGGTAACCTTCTGAGCAACGCTGACTCCCCAATCAAAGTAGAGGAAGCGAAGGTGAGTGAAACACCATCATTAGTTAACCCCTTCATGTGGGTAACCTTCTGAGCAATGCTGACTCCCCAATCAAAGCAGAGGAAGCGAAGGTGAGTGAAACACCATCATTAGTTAACCCCTTCATGTGGGTAACCTTCTGAGCAATGCTGACTCCCCAATCAAAGTAGAGGAAGCGAAGGTGAGTGAATCACCATCATTAGTTAACCCCTTCATGTGGGTAACCTTCTGAGCAATGCTGACTCCCCAATCAAAGTAGAGGAAGCGAAGTGAGTGAAACACCATCATTAGTTAACCCCTTCATGTGGGTAACCTTCTGAGCAATGCTGACTCCCCAATCAAAGTAGAGGAAGCAAAGGTGAATGAATCACCATCATTAGTTAACCCCTTCATGTGGGTAACCTCAGCAATGCTGACTCCCCAATCAAAGCAGAGGAAGTGAAGGTGAGTGAAACACCATCATTAGTTAACCCCTTCACTGCCGAGCCCGTTTCCTGTTCTGAGGCAAATATATGCCAAGCTGTTTTTAAGTTGTAGAATATCGCAAAATCTGCTGAATAAAAGTACATATAACCTGTACTTTTCGGAAAGGGAATAGAATATACTATCTCTAAAAGCATAAGGATAGAAAAAGGGAAACTTAGAATAACCCTATGACGGATAATTCCGTGACGGGGCAGTTTATAAGTTACCGGAAGTTGACGGAAATATCCGTGACGGGGCAGTGAAGAGGTTAAAGACCCACCAGATCACGTGTCAAAATCACGGGTTGGATGGAAGTTCAGTTTAACGTCGCGTATCGGCTTTCGCCATGTACGACGGTCTGAACAAACCAACCAGGGTATAAACAAAAATTGATGTTCCTGAATCACTGTCTCGGCCAAAAAGCTGAGAAGCGATCAGAGAATGAGATGAAAAATCACGGGTTTCACATGTTTTCTCTCTTATAGCTGCTAAGAAATCTTGTTTTGACCAGCTTTGACTCCCATACAAATGTCCCCAAATTAAAAACGAAACATCATTTTAAAGGGGACATTTTTATGTGGGTCACAGCTATCCAGAAAGAACCAAGGGACCTAATTGTGGTGCGTCAGTGTGTCTTTAATCATTTATATATGTAGATAATAATAATAATAATAATTAGCATTTATATAGCGCACATACCTAGAAAATCATATTCATGGCGCTTTACAAAGAATACAAAATTACAAACATTCCCATTAACACACACATTGTACGCACACACGCACACACACACACACACACACACACACACACACACGCCCACCACTCAATTATCCATGCGGCTCAATCAACCAATGCATGGCAGCTACAGCTTTGAGAACAGATCTATGAGTTTTCTATCCAATTAAATTAATTCGATTATTCAGTTTCCAGTAGATTAAAGAACAAATTACTGCTGCGTGGAAATGAAGTCAAATATAGGATGCATTTGTGTACAGTTAAAAAGAGTTTTTCAAGTTCTGTAAGTGAGAAACTTTCTTCTTCAGTTACAGACAATAGGAAAACAAAATTCTTTATCAATTATAATGATGCCAGTTGTGGGTGATTTTGGGGTCTAGAAGGTGAGGAGCATCATTTTCATTGTGTCTTTTGCAATCGAATACATGTAATATGTGCGTGAAAACACACTCAGAAAATATAGATTAATTTAATTTATAGACAGTAAAGTGCTTTCACTGCTTTTCTTTTCTTTTCAGAGGGCGTTGATAGGTTTGGCGAGGGATTTGCGAGGAATCACGTTTGCCTTCAACACCAAAACCAGTTACATGATGCTATTCGACTGGATGTATCCTTCTTCAAACACTTTTCTTTAGTATTCTTCTCTGTGCAGTTCCTTTGCTGATTTGTGCCTCTTGTGTTTTGTTGTAGTACTAGTAGTCGGTCCTAGAAACTATTTTTTTTATTTTGCTGTCCCATCTTCTGGGCCAGTACAATGGCGTTGCTCCCACGCCGCTCATTCCGAGTCCCAACTCGCAGCCACACCTCTGCACGTTCAGGTCGCAGAATCTGCGACCAGCTGTCCAAGAGGAGCGAATCTATGTTAGGCCGTCAGGAGGCAACCAACCGAGAAGACACTGCCCTGCTGCTGAGTCACTTCGGTGGAGTTCAGTAGAGCCTGTTCAGGACACCACCTACTAAGCCCCCTACTGACGACACTATTCTCTTAGTCGCGGAGCCAGTGTTAGGTCCTCCTCCGAGGGCGTCACCACGACCGTCCACCGACAGCTCCCCAGATCCCCATGACTTTGACCCGAATGCACCAAGGCATAGACTGGATCGGAAACGGAAACTGAGATCACCATGAGAGCAGGGCTTGCAAAGCCACAGAATTAAAATAAGAAATTAGAATATGAACTAATTTTAACCCAGCCCTCTGGAATAGCAGCTGCCCCCTCTGCTATCTGGCAGTTGTCAGAAGCGAAAGACAGGTATGCATGTTAGTTAGCAGTGATGCTGCATGAATCTTTTTAAAGTTGTGAAGTTTTTTAATGTTCTTTTTCTCCTTGCAGTATAGTCCTTTTTTCCCCTAAAGTTCATATTTTATATACGTGGGGAAAAAAAATCGCTTCTAATCAGTGTAAAAACAAGAGCAAAAAGAAGGGGTGCTTATTAGTGTTTGCATTATAGAAACGAGTAAGAAAGAAAACAAACTGTCTACAACGCAGGTGAATACCAACTACCGTCATGATGTCTCCTCCCCACCAACCTTCAGTGTTTATTTTGATAAGTGTCGAAGAACTTGAACTTTGGGTGTTTGAATAATTGCATAATTTGTCTGCTACAGTATTTATGTTCAATGGAAAGGGACAACGTAGCATGTAAGAAACTTTCATCCCAACCTTTGGAGAAAATCTCCTCCTCCGAAATCGGAATGTGTCGGCTGTAGGCAGTGGGGAGACCAGTCAAAACTGAAAACCGGACACGTACGTACCTTATCCATTATGGCCATATGGCCTGGGAAAGCAGAAGAAGAAGGAGAAAATCTCATCTTGAAAGAACGCCGCTCTAAATGAGTAAATCACTTTTTTACTTCTTTTTTTTTGATTTTTTTTTTTTTTTTCCATGTACCCCCAAGGGGCTTTCTTGGAAATAAAAAAACCTTGAACCTTGAACCTATTAGGCATTGTTCCTTTAGTAAGTAATTTTTATTGAAGTATGCAGGGGCGTATCTGGTCCCATGCATTATAAAGAAGAGAAAGGTTGCTTGTGAAAGCTGAAGGCATGGAGCCTTAACCCAGTGTTCTCCAGTTACCCAACCTACACCCCAGTGTTACAACGAGCCGTGGAACTATGGTGCCATGACCCTGCTGTCACCACCCCTATCCTCAAATTGTCTGCTGAACTGGCACAAAACAGGTCAGGCTTTTACTCTCACACATTTATGTCACTGATTTTGTTTTTATACAAGAAATTAAAAAACCCAAAAGCCCATATTCTAGTTTGCAGTGAATTTTCAAGCTTCTTAGTACTCTTACACACTTTTTTGCAGTGATTTTTCAAGCGTCTTACACACTTTTGGGCAGCGAATATTTTTGCAGTGATTTTGTTTTTATCCAACCTTCAGTAAACCCAACACTGAAGCCAAACTTGAGTGGAAAAAACCTGATGTAGACTTTAAATTGGATTTGATTACTGGAAAATCAATTTGCCTAAATTGATTTCTGTATTTTGAATCTCTGTATGTTTCTGTGTATATATAATTATATGCATGCATGTAGGCATCCATATACATGTGTGTGTGTTTAATTTTGAGTGTTTTTTTCTGTGACTGGTTTTGACGATGATGTTGCTAATTGCAAGATTGGTCTATGTTAATTGTTATTGTTGTGTGTCACAGATCTCAAAGGTTACAGTTTGATGTCTCATCCCCAAATGGAATCCTGCTGTTTCGAGAAATAAGCAAAATGATTGTTAGTTATGGTAAGTTCTTTGCTCTTGTTAGTTATGGTAAGTTCTTTGCTCTTGTTATGGTAAGTTCTTTGCTCTTGTTAGTTATGGTAAGTTCTTTGCTCTTGTTAGTTATGGTAAGTTCTTTGCTCTTGTTATGGTAAGCTCTTTGCTCTTGTTAGTTATGGTAAGCTCTTTGCTCTTGTTATGGTAAGTTCTTTGCTCTTGTTAGTTATGGTAAGCTCTTTGCTCTTGTTATGGTAAGCTCTTTGCTCTTGTTAGTTATGGTAAGCTCTTTGCTCTTGTTATGGTAAGTTCTTTGCTCTTGTTAGTTATGGTAAGTTCTTTGCTCTTGTTAGTTATGGTAAGTTCTTTGCTCTTGTTAGTTATGGTAAGTTCTTTGCTCTTGTTAGTTATGGTAAGTTCTTTGCTCTTGTTATGGTAAGCTCTTTGCTCTTGTTAGTTATGGTAAGTTCTTTGCTCTTGTTATGGTAAGTTCTTTGCTCTTGTTAGTTATGGTAAGTTCTTTGCTCTTGTTAGTTATGGTAAGTTCTTTGCTCTTGTTAGTTATGGTAAGTTCTTTGCTCTTGTTAGTTATGGTAAGCTCTTTGCTCTTGTTATGGTAAGTTCTTTGCTCTTGTTATGGTAAGTTCTTTGCTCTTGTTATGGTAAGTTCTTTGCTCTTGTTAGTTATGGTAAGTTCTTTGCTCTTGTTATGGTAAGCTCTTTGCTCTTGTTAGTTATGGTAAGTTCTTTGCTCTTGTTATGGTAAGTTCTTTGCTCTTGTTATGGTAAGCTCTTTGCTCTTGTTAGTTATGGTAAGCTCTTTGCTCTTGTTATGGTAAGTTCTTTGCTCTTGTTATGGTAAGTTCTTTGCTCTTGTTAGTTATGGTAAGCTCTTTGCTCTTGTTAGTTATGGTAAGTTCTTTGCTCTTGTTATGGTAAGCTCTTTGCTCTTGTTAGTTATGGTAAGCTCTTTGCTCTTGTTATGGTAAGTTCTTTGCTCTTGTTATGGTAAGTTCTTTGCTCTTGTTAGTTATGGTAAGTTCTTTGCTCTTGTTAGTTATGGTAAGCTCTTTGCTCTTGTTAGTTATGGTAAGTTCTTTGCTCTTGTTAGTTATGGTAAGTTCTTTGCTCTTGTTAGTTATGGTAAGTTCTTTGCTCTTGTTATGGTAAGTTCTTTGCTCTTGTTAGTTATGGTAAGTTCTTTGCTCTTGTTATGGTAAGTTCTTTGCTCTTGTTAGTTATGGTAAGTCAGTGTTTCCCATAACGCACATATGTGCGTCCCTGAAGCACAAAAATCACAGAGGGACTCTTTGATTTCAGCTCTGGGCGTCCCATGGGACGCACACTTTTTTCAACAGACCGAGACAGCAGGGTTCATTCTTGGCGTCGGTCATAGGTCATTGACTCATAAACCTTCCATTTTGACCGATAGTTTTAGCAGGCAGGCGGTCATCTGACCGATTGATTTTTCGTCAAAGCAGTCAACAACTTCAAGGATTCTGTCGTCTGCTAAACTTAGTTCTTCCGCGGCCTCGGACCATAATCAGAACTAAAAAGTTGTATGTGGCGAAACGAACGCCGAAACGAAGAAATGGCGGCATTGCACATTCGGTAAAGCTTTTCCGATCCAACTTTTTTAACACCAAATAAAGTTCCAGCGTGACCTAGGATTCTAGGCCTAGTGCTAAACAAGATCGTTCTCGGCCTTTTGACAACAATTCGTGTTTAAAACCAGCCATGCCTCCCCAAAAGAAGCCACGAGTAGGAAACGGGCAGAAGAATATGTTTGCTAGTTTCGGACTCGCTCAGACATCGTCTGCAACTTGTAGGATCGTTGGAATTAGGTCAAACTTTTCCATATCAAAACTCCTAACCCGATTTTCGCTTCATGCCACAGCGGTCAGTCTGTTTGCTTTGATTTTCCTGGTTGTCAGTCTTGTTTCTGACCATCCGGGGTTTTCCTTTCTAAAGCAGACACATGTCCGGTCATTCTAAAACGATCTTTGTTTACATCTGAATGCTTGTTCGCGAGTGTGAAGTGCTTCAACTTTTAGGTCTGACTTCTTCGTTGACCAAATCTGAACGTTTTTAGCAAGTTCGACAGAGGAAAAAGCAGCAGCATCAAGCCGTTCTTATAGAGATGTGAATGGCATCATCTCAAAAACTGCAGATGCAAGTGTGTGTGTACGCTTGTGTGTCTGTCTGCCTGTCTCTCTGTCCATATCTCAATCTGTTTGTCTCCCCCCCCCCCTCTCTCTCTCTGTAGTCAGCCTATTCCATTTCCAGGGGTTACTGCACATGTGTTTGCCTGTGTGTTCACTGTGCATGTAGCATGTGTGCTTAGCATGTATTTGCTTTTGTTAAAGCAGTTTTTTTATCATATACTTAGGGGACTCTTAAAAATATGAAAAGGACTCTTAAAATTTTGCACAGGGAGTCCATGGGACTCTCACATTTCACCCCTATGGGAAACACTGGTAAGTTCTTTGCTCTTGTTAGTTATGGTAAGTTCTTTGCTCTTGTTATGGTAAGTTCTTTGCTGTTAGTTATGGTAAGTTCTTTGCTCTTGTTCTTTGCTCTTGTTAGTTATGGTAAGTTCTTTGCTCTTGTTAGTTATGGTAAGTTCTTTGCTCTTGTTATGGTAAGTTCTTTGCTCTTGTTATTAAGTTCTTTGCTCTTGTTATGGTAAGTTCTTTGCTCTTGTTAGTTATGGTAAGTTCTTTGCTCTTGTTAGTTATGGTAAGTTCTTTGCTCTTGTTAGTTATGGTAAGTTCTTTGTTCTTGTTAGTTATGGTAAGTTATTTGATCTTGTTAGTTATGGTAAGCTCTTTGCTCTTTTGCTTCATGTACTATAAAGATTAGCAAAACTGTTTTTTAAGGGGAGCTGTGTGTGTGTGTGTTATGGTAGGTTCTTTGTTCTTTTATTTCTGATGTACAGTAAACCGTTTGTTATGGTAGGTTCTTTGTTCTTGCACTTCTTATTTACGATGAAGATGACATTAAGCATCAACAGTTGTATGCCTGTCCTCTTTTTTTCTTCTTCTGTATTATTAGTTATGATGTAAACCAGAATTCATTGCTAAGTTTGAATGAAAGTGCTTGAAAGATTATGTCCAGTACTAACATTATTGATTGCGTTTTCTGCACACTAGACTTTGGCAGTATTGTTTTTTTCAAAGTTTATGATTCATTTTCCAACATTTTTTGTGTGTTTGTTTTTAATTCAAAATGAATTATCGCATGATGAAAACATGCCACCTATTACTCATAGACAACAAAAGTTACAATGCAAAGCAGTTATGATTTTGCATGCACCCACTGAAAAAAGTGGGGAAGACTTTAATTGATTTGTACATAATTCATGTTCACTAGCTTGTTTTGTTATACATAATTCATGTTCACTACTTGTTTTCTTGTACAGAATTCATGTTTGCTAGCTTGTTTTGTTGTACAGAATTCATGTTTGCTAGCTTGTTTTGTTGTACAGAATTCATGTTTGCTAGCTTCTTTTGTTGCAATTCATACCTGCCTTTTTCAAAGAGATTACATGCATTTTCTTTATTTTTCAGGCTCTAGAATATTGACAGTCGGCGACATTCCAAAGGAGCAGCTATACCCCTTGAAATATCCTTTGAACAGCTTGCCTCTAGTACAGTTAGGCAACACAGATTAACTTCCTGCATTTTATGTTTTTCTTTCAAAGAATTAGTATACCTAAAATGAAAGTGCAACGAAAATGGTATTCTATTTTGCATGCGTTATGATGGTTGCATGTGTCAAGAATTACTTCCTTTAAAAGGGTACTGAAGCTTCATAATGTTTAATGATAATAACAATTGGCATTTATATATCGCACATATCTAGAAATTCTATTCATGGTGCTTTGCAAAGAAATAAAACTACAAACATTCCCATTAAGATGCACACACAATCGCTCATGCACACACACACACACACACACACACACACACACACACACACACACACACACACACACACCACATGCACACACAACAACAACAAAAAAGGGGAGAGGGGTGGGAAAGGGGGGTCACTTACTACTCAGTGTGTTGAGTAGTGTTGTCCTTAATGTTGGTGTTCACGTTGAAAGGAATCTCAGTGTGTTGAGTAGTGTTGTCCTTAATGTTGGTGTTCACGTTGAAAGGAATCTCAGTGTGTTGAGTAGTGTTGTCCTTAATGTTGGTGTTCACGTTGAAAGGAATCTCAGTGTGTTGAGTAGTGTTGTCCTTAATGTTGGTGTTCACGTAGAAAGAATCTCAGTGTGTTCAGTAGTGTTGTCCTTAACGTTGGTGTTCACGTTGAAAGGAATCTCAGTGTATTGAGTAGTGTTGTCCTTAACGTTGGTGTTCACGTTGAAAGGAATCTCTGTGTGTTGAGTAGTGTTGTCCTTAACATTGGTGTTCACGTTGAAAGGAATCTCGGTGTGTTTTGTAGTGTTGTCCTTAACGTTGGTGTTCACGTTGAAAGGAATCTCGGTGTGTTTTGTAGTGTTGTCCTTAACGTTGGTGTTCATGTTGAAAGGAATCTCGGTGTGTTGAGTAGTGTTGTCCTTAACGTTGGTGTTCACGTTGAAAGGAATCCTGGTGTGTTGAGTAGTGTTGTCCTTAATGTTGGTGTTCACGTTGAAAGGAATCTGTGTGTTGAGTAGTGTTGTCCTTAACGTTGGTGTTCACGTTGAAAGGAATCTCGGTGTGTTGTCCTTAACGTTGGTGTTCACGTTGAAAGGAATCTCGGTGCGTTGTCCTTAACGTTGGTGTTCACGTTGAAAGGAATCTCGGTGTGTTGTCCTTAACATTGGTGTTCACGTTGAAAGGAATCTCGGTGTGTTTCTCCATGCTGAAGGCGGCCCTGTGCGGCAACTATGTCAACTTTGGCGTGTTCCACCTGTACGGGGACGCCGCCCTGGACAACGTCCTCGACATGTTTGTCAAGCTGCTGCTGTCCATTCCACAGAGCGACCTGCTGGTAAGGCTGTTTTTTTGTGTTGCTTTTTTGCCTTCACTGTGGGTGTTGTAATAATAATCATAATAATAGTGAAACATTTATATAGCGCACTCTTCCACCCAATGTGGAGCTCTGTGCGCTTAACAACATTTTAGAAAACAAGAAGTTCAATGAAAATGTGAAGACAAGAGGTTCAACAAAGACTTATAATCGCTTACAAATGTGCAAATATCCATGCACACACATGCGCACGCTCGCACGCACACGCGCGCACACACACTCACACCATCACCACCTGTCACCACACCCAAAGCATAACACATGATACAACTGTTGAGTAAAGCATCGTCATTCTCTCATTCTTTTAATAATAATAATAATAATTCTGGACATTTATAAAGCGCTCTACTCCCTTTGCAGGGAGCTCAGAGCGCTGTACATTAACATTGAGCTAAACACTACAAACAATGAGTAATGCCTACACGTACACACAAGAAAAATAAAATAAACAAAGCATTGTACATAAACACTAATTATATATGAAAAGATAGAAAGTGGTAGTTGTTGGTTGTTGGCTCACCCTGGCTAAAAGACTCCAGGGATCATCCCAACAGTCGAAGCACTTGAACGCTATGGTACAAAATGCATCAGCTAGGAATGAGAACATTGCATTCTGACCGTTTTCGATTACCCCGCCATGTGGGCAGCCACACTCCGTCTTCGGGGGATTTTGGAAACTGATGATGTTATGCTAGCAGCTTGTCATGGCTAAAGACAATTCCTCATAATTATGCAGAGCATAACAACATTTTGATGTAGCCTTGGTGTTCTAGCCTATGTCAATTGGTCTGACATAGCCTTTTAAAAGCCAAGGTGAACTGTGGGTGAACATCAAGACTTTTTTAATGTTATGTTTCCCAAGTTTCTGGATGGCTTATTGATTGATTTTTTTTGAAGACAGTTCTAAAGTTTGTTGCAGTTTCACTACTTTCTGTTTGGTGTTTTATTTTGTATGGTTGTTTTTTTTTAATCCATTCTATGATTCAACGTCAATATTCATTTTAGACTAGCTAACTAATGAAGAACTCAATTATGATTGTATATATTTTTACACATATGTGATGGTGCATGGGAAAAATCTACATAAGTCGCTCAGAATGTTTTTAGCCAAAGCCCAAAATAGTCAACCCCCAAAATATCAATTTTCTATTTAGAGCATATTTATGTCTATGTTTATGTGTTCTACCAGTATCCACAACATGAAAGACAATTTTGATTGATTTCTTTCTTTATTTGATCGTTTTCTAAATAAAGTCAATAGAAACCAAGAGATGCCCAATATCTGCAAATGATCTATTTCGAATGATAATCTTCAAATAATTATAAAATAAAAACTAGACAAGATAACTCAAATCGGTTTTCTGTGTATTAACAAGGAATCTTTGCACCACCATGAAAAATTAAAATCTCAATTTATGCCAAAATTCCATTATGCACTGTCACATATTCTAAAATACTGACCATAAAATGAAATAAAGAAGTAAAATTCAACCACCACCCTCTCCCCCTGGACCAATCAGTAAGCATGGGTGAAAGTAGTTCAGGCATGCTCCTGAAATCAGGATTGAAAAAGCTGATAGAAACAGTCTTCAGGATTGGCCATCTTGTTATCCTGAACCACGGTCTTATAAAACCAAACATTTTTGCCAACATTGATGGCAGATTGAAACAAGATGATAGACATGATGTAATTCTAACACCACTTCCATCCATCCTGTATACACACACACATTGGACATTATTTTTAATGTGGTCACCGCTTCAGGATTGGGAAGATTCAGAGAACATTGAAACGTGCATTTTCAGATTTTTTAAAATTTATTTATTTAGGAAACTTATATAGTTATGATCAGCATGGATGCTCCTGCTTTCAGGATGTCCTGACATGCAGGATTTGTTTATTGCCTGGAGCCGGCGTCGCCAGATTATGAGAATTTGAGAATCAATGAATGTCCTATTTATAAACGTTTTGTCAGTTTCTCGCATGTGTAGAATATAAAAGAAATGAATACAGATAAATATTTACATGCCTACAGGAACTGTGCATTTTTAGGATTGTTTAAGTCAAGTTGATGACTGGGCGGCCCCTGGACCCCTGCCTTGCAGGATTTTTAAAATTTCCCAGGAGCACCCATGTGATCTGTATGTGCTTTGACACCTGTGCAGGACTACCCCAAGCTGAGCCAGAACTACTACGGGCTGCTGGAGTGCCTGGCTCAGGACCACATGAGTAAGTCATGGTCAGTGATATCAATGTGCTTTGACACCTGTGCAGGACTACCCCAAGCTGAGCCAGAACTACTACGGGCTGCTGGAGTGCCTGGCTCAGGACCACATGAGCTTCGTGGCCAGCCTGGAGCCCCAGGTCTTCCTCTACATCTTGTCCACCATCTCTGAGGGCCTTGTGGCACTGGGTACGTAGGGGTCTTTGTTAATTGTTGGGCTGTTGCTCTCTGCACAGACACCATGGTGTGTGCAGGGAAAGAAGGTTCAGACCTGTTTTCCTTACGGATTTGTCTGTAAATATTACGTTTTGAGACCTCCGATTACGCTATTACGGTCAGCAACAAAACATTCTACATTTCCGCTGAACGAGTGTGAACAAAAAAAAAATTGAAAGAAGGCATAGTGTTTGAACGGTACTTGGCACTGTTGTCAGCTATCAAAGCTAGTGATGTCCCTTGAATCGTTACTTCCGATCGTTTCGCTTCCTGTTTACGGACCCATATCGTCATTTTGTAGGTGCAATCGCAATCATGCCGGAAAACCCCCCAGATGTAAGTACTGTTCTGTGAATATCGTCCCCCCACCCTCCCCCAACAAAAATTTCGACAGACGTTGAACTTGTGTTTGGACGGGAAGTTGCAGCGTGCGTGTACACAGACACACACACCCTCCTCCCCGCTCAACAAAAGTTCCAACGGTAGCGGAAGGAAAATCCTGGTGGAAGGATTTGTCGGCCGGCAAAATCACTGACAGATGCCTAAAATTACTGACTTCAGAGCTTGGAATTACTAACAGTGAACATTTGGGGTAAACAGGTCTGAAGGTTGATTGTTGGCTGTTTTCAGACACCATGGTGTGCATGGGACGGGGTGCTGTGACAACATCATCACCTACCTGTTCCGCTGCCTGAAGGTTGACTGTTGCCTGTTGTTTTCAGACACCATGGTGTGTAAAGGGAAATAAGGTTGACTGTTGCCTGTTGTTTTCAGACACCATGGTGTGTAAAGGGAAATAAGGTTGACTGTTGCCTGTTGTTTTCAGACACCATGGTGTGCACCGGGTGCTGCGCCACCCTGGACAACATCATCACCTACCTGTTCCGCTGCCTGAAGGTTACCTGTTGTTTTCAGACACCATGGTGTGCACCAGGTGCTGTACCACCCTGGACAACATCATCACCTACCTGTTCCGCTGCCTGAAGGTTGCCTGTTGTTTTCAGACACCATGGTGTGCACCGGGTGCTGCGCCACCCTGGACAACATCATCACCTACCTGTTCCGCTGCCTGACCAGCAAGAAGAAGAAGGCGGGGGGTGGGGGCGGGGGGCAGCAGCAGCATCGGAGGTTCCTGAACCATGAGTCGTTCCTGCGCATCCTGGAGGTGCACCCCGAGATCCTGCAGCAGATGCTGACCACGGTGCTCAACATCATCATGTTTGAGGACTGCCGCAACCAGTGGTCCATGTCCCGGCCCCTGCTGGGCCTCATCCTCCTCAACGAAGATGTAAGTCCATTATTAGTGTAGAGTGGCACAGTGGTCCATGTCCCGGCCCCTGCTGGGCCTCATCCTCCTCAACGAAGATGTAAGTCCATTAACCCTTTGAACGCCAGCCCTTTTTCAGCCATTAAACTTATCTGGGTATAGAAAAGATTTCATTTGCAATATTGGAGATTCCTATGTGACATGCGGTAATTGGTAAACAGACTCTCATCTGATGCCTTTTGGTGACATGGGTGTTACATCATTGTGGTGCCAAGAGGCGACAGTGGTGACAAAAGGGTTAAAATGGTCTTTAGTGTGGGTATGCAGCGAGCTGAACGAAGCCTTTGTCTTCTGTATTCCCTGATGACCCCTTTCTTTTGGGGGTTGTTGTTTTGTTTTGTTTTGTTATTTTTCGTTGTGGCATAGAAAGTGATCATTTTCACAAACTTTGCGATTTTTCAGTGCTTTTGTGGTTTGCAAATGATATCTCAAAAACTAATTAGGATAAAGAGTTCAAATTTTGCACACTTCTTTTTTAAATTCTCTTGTGCAGTTTTTGTTTTTTCATGTGTATGATTTGTTTTCACATTTGTTCTTGTAATGCGAGCAACTGCACGGAAATATCTAATAACCTTACCTGCTTTCTGACTTGGGTTCTTCCTTCTGAGAAATTGTTATCATGCAACAAAACTGTTCAATCTACTTTAACCATACTGTACCAACACCTGAAACAACTGCATTAGCGTTAAGCGACCTGGAGCTATACCATAGCATATAGAAAAACGAAAGTAGGCCTCTGGCCTTGACCCCTAGCCGGATGTGGGGCGGGAGTGATCCCCCCTTACCGGTCTAGCAGTGGCTAGGCCAATGAGCGCCTACTTCCGCCATTACAATTTTCCAGCGTTTCTTTGTTGACCTGGGCTGCCTGGCTTCTACCTTTTTTGGTTTACAACACTCTTAACTGGTGGGTTCGTTCCTGTTCCTCTCTATCATCAGTTTCAGTGTAATACTGAGTCTCGATTGTCTCAGTTTCTATAGCCTAAGTTCGCTAGAACTTTCACAGTTTTAGTTTTTCTGTTCGTCACTCACCGTGCACTGCTACTAGTAGTACTAGTAGTGCATGCGCGCGTGCGCGTCATTTGGTCTCTTCAACTCGAGTTCCTATTTATCAGTCAAGCCTTTTTAGGGGCTTTTTTCCTCAAATTCTTTCGGACCCTACGGTTCGTTCTCTTCCACGATATTATTCTTATTGTTCCGATTCGGTCCTCGTGAGAAAAATTCATCCGTTCAAACTTTTTCTAAAAAGTCTAAACGTTCTTTATCCGTCTGGGCCTCTATAGGCCTCTACGGTCGTAGTACTCCTGCGGCCTCTTCGGTTCTCGTCTCGTTCAGCCAGAAACTGGTCTTCACGAGTTGTTTATTTCGGCCCTCCTTCTGCTTCGGTTGTGCAGAAGGCCTCTAGGCCCATTTCGTCCGTGTGTTTTTCTGCCATGCCTCTCTGTTCCAGGAGGCCTCTCTTCACGGGCCTCCACTTCTACACGGACGTTTGGACAATGCTTCGTTGGATAAGTCGCATCCGCGCATGTCTGTCGTGCCCGAGTGGCACGCTTGCACTCGGGGCCCCGCCAGGAGTCTCCCCTCCCCTCTCCGACCAAGTGTTGGAGAGAGGGCGAAGGAGGTCCCCTTCCGACCACCGGTCGAGGTCCCGTGACTGGGACCTCGGGCAGACATCCCGGGATCTCGATGGGGTCTCCTCGAGCCCGGAAGGCCGTAGGCCTCTCGACACCTCCCCGCCCGGGGACGCCGAGGCCTACAGGCTAAAACCACTTCCCCGTCGGGAAATCCCCGATGGTGTTGTTGGTGCCTCTCAGGAGAGAGTCTCCCGGTGTTCGCCCCAGTGGGGGTAACATCGGTTGAGTGTTTTCCCGGCCAGGAGGCCGGTCGACACGTCTACGGACGGATGAGGCCTCCCCACCGACGAGGCCTCCCGGCCTAGGCCTCTCCGGCTCCGTCAGGCCTCCCTCACCGGTCCCCCGGCGGACCCGGGCCTCCCTCGGTGGGAGGCCTCGGTGGCCGTGTCCGGAGGCCGCGGCCTACGAGGCTGCGGCCTCCCCGGTCCTAGGCCTCTCCGGACGGTCGCCGGGCCTCCCTCGGTGGACGGGCCAGGCCTCGGGCGCCGTGCTCGGAGGCCTCCCCACCGACGAGGCCTCCCGGCCTAGGCCCTCCGCCTCCGTCGGGCCTCCCTCACCGGTCCCCCGGCGGACCCGGGCCTCCCTCGGTGGGAGGCCTCGGTGGCCGTGCCCGGAGGCCGCGGCCTCCCCGGTCCTAGGCCTCTCCGGACCCGGGCCTCCCTCGGTGGGAGGCCTCGGGCGCCGTGCTCGGAGGCCGCCGGCCTAGGAGGCCTCCCCGTGCTCCGTCGGGCCTCCCTCACCGGGCCCCCGGCGGACCCGGGCCTCCCTCGGTGGGAGGCCTCGGGTCGCCGTGCGCGGCGGTCCTGGTCCGACGGGCCTGGGCAGCGGTGGCCACCGCCGTGGCCTCAGGGCCTCCTTCGGACCCGGGCCTCCCTCGGTGGGAGGCCTCGGCGGACCGTGTGGTCAGACGGCTACGGTCTCCGTCACTGTCCGCTACGGACCGCACGGTCCGTGGACCGGCGGTTTCGTCAGCGGTCCGGCTTGGGCGTTCACCGTCCCCCTGTGGTCCCTCACCGGGTTCTGCTTCAGGGTACTCGTCCTCAAAAAGCTCGGGTGGTTTCTCCTGGTTCTGACCAGACAGTCCACCCCAGAGGCTCGTAACGTCAGCGCTCTCCAGTGGATTCGGACGTGGACTTAGCTAAGTCCGTCTCCATCCAGGCAAGGGCGTAGCAGCGTGTTCTGGCCCGGTCCGGCCACTCACCAGGGAAAGGAGTTCTGGTTTTTCCAAGCTCCTAAGCTTCTGGACCACTCCAATCGGAAAGCAGAGGCTTTCCTTTGTGCCAGGAAGATGGCAGAAGCTAACCGTTTCTCTTTAGCCTTCTAAGGCCGAAGCAGAGAAGCTCCTTTGCGACAGGAATCTTGCCCCGACCAAGATTAAGTCTTCCAACTTCAAGCAGTTGGAGGAATCTTTGTCAAAGCCCTCAAGGGCTGTGGCTTTGCGGCTTCGTTGGTTCGGCCCATCACAGAGAATTTGGGGAAATTTTTTCTCCTACGAATTCTCCTGTGGTTTTCAGGCTCTTTGAGTCCGTGAATGAACCAGCCGTTTTCTATCGGTTTTTGGTTCATCGTCGGGCTCTTCAAGGGTTTTCTCACAAGAAGAGTTCTCTTGTACCATCTAATCATCTGGTTAGATCTACTTCGATCTGCTGATCTCGAGCTCTTGTGCTTCTGATCGATCGCTTTCACCGATCCATTTTACCGGGTTGGGCAACGGACCGTCGGGTTCCGTTCCGATTCTTCAAGAACCTCATGGTGATTCTGACCTTCCGTTTGTCACGGTGGCTTTTGGGAATGATCCATCGTTTTTCTTTGTTTCATTCATGTCTGTTGCAACGGCTCCTGTGGTCCGTTTCTTCGATTCTGACGAGCATGGGTTTTCTTGCTCTATTCAGTTTCATGCTTTTCTGGTTACAACAAGGGTTGTTCAACCTGATTACTCATTCAACCGGTCCTGCCAACCGTTCTATCAACTTTTCCGGCCTTTTTCGGCCCAGCCTGTCAGGCCTTGTTTTCTGACTTGGGTTACTCGTTACAAGTCATGGCCGTTTAAACGGTTATTTTTGTTCCTCAATCCTCTACCGTTTCTTTCAGTCAGTACCGTTCAATTGGATTTTTCCACGGTTATCCTGACGTCACTTGGATACTCTGTTATGCTTCTCGCAGTAACTAACCGTTTCTCCTTGGGCAGGTCTACCTGGCCCAAGGAAGATTCAGTTCCCGTGGGCTTTTTTGTTGATTCATCCGTTCAAGTCGGTGCTAGGTGTCCATGGGACTACCTCCCATTTCCCTCTTTCTCCAAGCCTTCTAAGGCTGTAGCGGAGAAACTCCATTGTGACAAGAGTCTTGCCCGGTCAAGTTTTTTCCTTCCAACGTAATACAGTTGGAAGCATCTTTGTCCAAAGCCCTCAAGGGCTGTGCTTTTGTGACGTTGTTGATTCGGTTCATTGCTGTACTTTGAGCAAAACCTCTCCAACGACCTCTCTTGCGGTTTTCAGGCTCTTTGAGTCCGTGATTGAACCAACCTTTGGAGTGGCTCTAGCTTCTCTTGGTGATTCTTCTGGCCAGAGACTCTTTTTGGGGCACTTTAAAGACTGTCTGGAGATGGGTTCGACACGGTCGGATTCACAGTCTCAGCCTCGGAGGACACTGTCCTCGTTTTCTCTGTTGGTGTCCGTCCTCTCAGTACGAAGTCGGTCACACTTTTCCGTCTCCTCAGACTTCTTAGTCTGATGGAGTCAGTTTCGGAGCTCCTTCCTCCTGCCAAGGTATACTAAGGCCCTTGCAGAGAGAAGTCGGAGCGTGCGCTCCTTCTTTCACGGTTGCAACCGAGAGTGGTTCAACCGTACCCTTGTTGCCTTCCTTCTGAACGGCCCCGGCTTCGCCGTTCTTTCGAATGATGTCTGTTCTGGCAGGCATGGTTTTTACTTGCTCTGTTTCAGACCCTCGTTTCCTCTCATTACAACCATGAGTTGTTCATCCAGTGGACTCGTTCACTCGTTCCAGCCATCCTTTTCGGTCTGGTTCCGTCCCGATCGGACTCATCTGTCCGGCTAACATGATCTTCTATGCCCAGCTGTCAGATCACTAAACGTCAGTTTTCAACTTAAGTTGTTCGACTGGGTGTTTTTGGGCCTTCCTTCAGGCCCCCCACCCCCATTTTGAGTCAGTGCTGTTGAAATGGGTTAAGTCGAGGTGTGTTTACGTCACGTTTGCACACTGTTCCGCTTTTGTCTACATGTTTCCTTTTCGGTGGGGACATTTCCGCGTCATCTGGTTTGATTTGACGTCATGCGATAGCAACTATGTTGCTGTTTCGGTCTGTCCCTACGTCAGAGGCAGTTTTTATTTTTGCCTTCCTACGGTCTTAGCATGTAGAGTTGGTTACGAAGTGCAGTTGCACATTCGTTCCTTGGCTTCTCAGTTTGCTAGTTTAGAGGTTGAATCTGCTGTTTTGCGGATTCTCATCTTAATCTTTTAGTACTAGCTGTTTCTTCCCGTCGTCGGTCCTTTGCTTGCCCGTCATTCTGAACAAGTCTTGTCCAAATGTGGGCCAATTTGTTTTTGACTCAGTCTCGCCACTTCGATCGATATTTTTCCGGTCGAAAGGGCGTAGCAGCGTGTGGTGGCCCGGTCCGGCCACTCATAGTCCGTTTTGTATCGGCCTTGGCTGCTCTAGGTGACTCCATGCGGGGTTTGTCATCTCCTGGCTGCTTTTTTAGTCAGCCATGTTCTTTCCTGAGATGCCTTCCTGGATTTTTCCAGGACTCTTTCGTTCGGTTCGTCTTCGGTGGTGACAGGAAGTACGATCCGTTAAGACCTTCTACGGTACAGTCTGTAGAACTCTTGGCGTTTTCTTCACGGGTCTGGAAATTTCTCTGCCCGGACCCTTTCGGGGTACAGAGCAGCCTTCATCACTACGATTTCCTTGGCCATGGCTTTTCTGTACGTCACCCCTGTCTCTCTCTTCTTGGACGCGGTCCGCCTCCAAGCTCCTGCCAGGACTTCTCGAGTCCCTCAGTCGTTCAGCCAGAAGGATCGGCGGTCTTCACGCTCTCAGCGTCCTGGCCCGCGTCATAGAGTTCTCGGATGAGTACTCTTCGGTCACCTTGATCTTTCTACCAGAATTCGGGGCTTAGAATCAGCTAGGCGGCGTTCCCTCACCTCTGGTTCGCATCTCCATCTTTCGTTCCGTCCTCGGCCCCGACGGTTCGGACCGTTTTCTCTGTCCGGTCGGGGCCCTCGGGCTTCTCCTTTCCGGAACTAAGCTTCTCTAAGCTTTTGGAGGTCGCGCGACACGTTCCTTCAGCTCGACCTCCGAGACATCGAGGCCGGGAACGAAGGCGACGCTTTCTCTATCAGGAAAGTTTTGGTCGCCCGGGACGATAGTTGTTGCCCAGACCGCCGTCTCCGTCTAGACCGTCAGTACGGAGGCAAGCTCCCAACGGAGGCAAGCTCCCAACGACTCCCCCTATGATACTTTAGTGGGTATATCATTGCAATGATGTTTTGGGGCAATATTTGGAGCAGGCCTTTTACCTTCCCTTTCTAAAGCCGCATATAGGCTAAAGGAGTAAAAGGGGTTACTCGGGGCTTTTTGGGAAGGGGGTCTAGTGGAATTACCACTTTTTTAAACCCCCTAAGGGAAAAAGCGCCCAGGTCTCGCTCTCACGCGTTGGGTTGGGGTACTGAAGCATCTACCCTCCTCCGCTTTGGTAATCTGCAGTTGTTTCAGGTGTTGGTACAGTATGGTTAAAGTAGATTGGTGGATTTTTATTAATCCCTACTATCTATTTAACTTAATACTTACCAACACCTGAAACAAACGAGGTACCCTCCCTTGTATCCTCCCTCACTAATAAAGATGCTTCCTGTAAAATTTTGTAATGGCGGAAGTAGGCGCTCATTGGCCTAGCCACTGCTAGACCGGTAAGGGGGGATCACTCCCGCCCCACATCCGGCTAGGGGTCAAGGCCAGAGGCCTACTTTCGTTTTTCTATATGCTATGGTATAGCTCCAGGTCGCTTAACGCTAATGCAGTTGTTTCAGGTGTTGGTAAGTATTAAGTTAAATAGATAGTAGGGATTAATCAAAATCCACCAATCTAATTTAATCATACTATACCAACACTCAAAACAACTGCATTAGCCTAAAACAACCTGGAACCTTACCCTAGCACATAGCTAAAACGAAAGTGGCCCCAAGGGACTGCACCCATACCGCAGGGAGTAGCGGGAGTGACTCCCCTTACTTCCGGGTATGACGCGCACCCTTGGGGCACCGGATATGTCATTCTTAAATTTTCCAGCCTTTCAACCACACCTGGGCCTACCCTGCTCCGCCTTTTCTGACTCTTGTCTATCTGGTGGGTTCGTTCCGTGTTTAGCTTTGTTCTATTCAGTTTCTTGGGAAGGCTGTTAGTCATCCTATCGATATTATTTCATTGTCATTTCTTGGTGTTCGTTTTAGTTGAAAAATTATTTCGTTCACTCTGTTGTTCGTTTTCGGGGTGGCGTCAGCCATTATGGCTTCTTGCACCCCTCGGTTTCCACTTCGGGGAAAGCAGTTTCTCTTCGGTTGTTTTTCTGTTTTCCAAGTCAGTTGACTCTTCTTCTCTCACTAGGGACCCTTTGGGCAGGTTCTCTTAATCTTCTCAAGAAGTTTTCGTCTAATCCTCTCACAAATCCTACGTCTAACGTCCAGTCACAGTCCGTTTCGGTTACACCGGCCTAACCGGTTTCGGAGCCCATTCCAGTTTCTCTCCCTTCGGAGGTTTCTGCTCCTTCTCCTTTTCCGTTGGACTCGCAGGCTTTGTACTACGTCACTTGGACTCTTCGGGTTTCAGGGTTCTCCCTTTCGCATCGACAGAATCTTCCTCCTTTTTCGGTTCTATGTTTAGGCCAGAGAGGGTTCCGCCAGTTGTCTCTTCTAACGTGAGACTGTCACTGGCGCAGCCCTCTCTCCTTCTTCTGTTCACAGGCTTGCCTCCAGGAGGCCCTTGTCCGCTAAGGCCAGCGTCGACCTCAACAGGGATAGGCAATCCCTTTCCACCTCTGGTTTCCGTCCTGTGGGCTTGATGTTTACGGAACAGAGAGGCTCCCCTCCGGGGAGCTTGCCTAGTGACAGAGGTGACTCCTCTGTCACCAGACTGGCCAGTCTGTCAGGCAATCATCCGGTGGTACCTGGGAGGTACCTCCAGGATCGGGAACGGCCTGTTCCCTTTCCTGAGTCCGGGCTCAAATCCTCCACTCAGTTCGAGGGAGAGGTTACCAGGACAGTCAAATCGGTCGGTGCGGGGCACCTTCAATACCGATAAGAGTCCATACCCCCCTCCCGGGGGATGGCTCTCCAGTGATCCTGGCACTGGCGCGGTTGGGGCCTCTTGGCAGTCCCACCGCAACCGGAAATTCGCTTCTCACGGTTGTGAGACGGTTTCCTCCGGTTCTCCCGGTGCTTACCCGGTTTCACCCGGTATTCATCCGGTTTCTCCCGGTTGTCTCCCGGTTGCTTGGCCAACGCGGACATACCGGGGGATGGCACGGTTGGAGCCTCTTGGCTTTCCCACCGCAACCGGTTATTTGCCTTTCCCGGTTGCGAGACCGTTTCCTCCGGTTCTCCCGGTGTTTACCCGGTAATCATCCGGTTGTCTCCCGGTTGCTTGGCCAACGCGGACATACCGGGAAAGGGTTCGCCTAGAACCGGAAAATTCCGATGATGAATTTCCGGTTCGTTCCTCCGGTTTGGGTCAACCGGGAATGTCCCGCTCGCACGGAGGACGCCACGTTCTCCCGGTTCCGGCCGGTGTTCAGTGATCCTCTCACTCCCTACCGGCAGAGCCCTCTGCCAGGCATGGCCTCCGGTGGTGTTTGACTCTTGGGCCGCCCTTATCAGAAGCTTCAACGGCCAGACCCCTCCAGGGAATTCTCTGAGTTTCAGTCCGACTTTGAGTCAGACATGGAACTGGACCCTCAGTCGGAGGTCCCTCACTCTCTCACTGAGTCCTCGGTTCAGAATCTTCTCAAGATTTTGTCTCGATCGTGCCCTTACGTGGTACCTGTGCGTTCCTCCCATCAGGAGTCCGCCACTGATCACGCGGTTGGCTCTCTTCTGCAGGCCAAGAGCTCCTTGACTCTCCAAGCCCCCTCCTTCCCGGAGGATTTGGTGGTTAAAGCGGAGTTCACGTTGAGGACCGGCAAGGTCCTTTCGTTGAAACAGATTGCTGAGGCTAATCTGGGGCGTTCTCAGCCGGCCTCGTCTCAGTTCGGTTCCTTTTTGGTACCTGGATTCAGACCTTTCGTCCCCCTACCGACGGAATACCTGCCCTTCCCCTCCGTCTCCAAACCTTCTTCTGAGGAGGTGGAGTCCTTGGGGTCCTGCTGCTGTTCCTCCCGTCACGTTCAAGCCTTCGGCCTTCAAGTCTCTCGAGGAATCTCTGTCTGGTTCTCTCAGGGCTTGTGGCATGGCCACCTCTCTCGTGCAAACCTTGGCGGAGTCTCTAGGCAAATCAGCCTCTGATTCACCGGCGGTTTTTCAGTTCTTTGATCAGGTGGATGAAGCTTCCGTTGGAGTCTCTCTAGCCCTTTTGGGCAATGTGCTACAGAGCCTCTCTGATGTCACGGCTGGTTTGAAGGTTCAAACCTGTGCCTTGGCCCGGGATTCTTTCTGGCGCAGAACAGGTCTCTTTCGTCCAGGGAAAAGGAGCGTTTTGCGCTCTCTTCCCCTTCCGGAGTCGGGCTTGTTCGGGGAAGAATCGGTTCCCCCAGTTCTCGAGTCCTCTTCAAAGAGGAAGTCAGCTGATAGCCAGAAGGCTATCTATCGGGCCCTGTTGAACCAGCCCCGTCCCAACCATTTCGTCCGGGGTACTTCGCGTCCCGCTCTAAGAGTGTGGGATACTCCTCTAGGCCTCCTCCCCAGTTCAAGGCCTTGAGGCCCCCCTTCCCAGTCTTCTCGTGGCAACAGGAGGCCGAGCCTTCCAAGAAACGGCGATCCTGTCCGTTGGAGATCCTCCAGAGGAAGTGGAGGACCTTCTCTTGAAGGGCGCGGGCGCGAGTGAACGATCCCAGTCCGGGTTTCTATTCCCGACTTTTTCAACCGGTCCTGTCAACCGGTTTTATCAAAAATTTCCGACCGTTTTCGGCCCATTCTGACTCTAATTGGCCGGCGATCTCTTAGGCCGTTTAAAGGGTTTTTTGTTCTTCTGTTCTCTACCGTTTCCAAGTCAGTACCGTTGAAATGGGTTTTTTCCACGGTTATCCTGACGTCACTTGGATACTCTGTTCACAGTCTCAGCCTCGGAGGACACAGGTGGTGTCCGACCTCTCAGTAACGAAGGCGGTCACACTTCGCTGTCCCCTCGGTTTTCTTAGTCTGATGGGGTCGATTTCGGAGCTCCTTCCTCTGGCCTGGGTATACATAGGCCCTTGCAGAGAGAAGTCAGAGTGCGCACTCCTTCTTTCACGGTTTCAACCATGAGTTGTTCAACCTGTTGACTCGTTCGGCCGTTCCAGTCATCCTGTTTCGGACTGGTTCCGTCCCGATCTGGCTTTAACTGTCCGGCTAGCATGATCTTCCCTTCTCAGCCGTCAGATCACCGAACGGCACAGCTTTCAACCTAAAGTTGTTCGACGGGGTGATTTTTGCCTTCCTTCAGGCCCCCCCCCCTTTTTGGTCTTCGGCGTCTCGTTCCGACCGTTTTTTATGGTTTAGGTCGAGGTGTGTCATCGTCACGTTTGCACACTGTTTCGCTTTTTGTCTACATGTTTTCCTTTTCGGTGGGGACTTTTCCGCGTCATCTGGTTCGATTTGACGTCATGCGATAGCAACTATGTTGCTGTTGCTGTCTGTTCCTACTTCATAGGCAGTTTTTTATTTTTATTTTACCTCCCTACCGATCGAATTGTCTCCGCTGGTTTTTCACCCAGTCAACGGGGGTCCCTTTCGTCGGTCTTAGCATGTAGAGTTGGTTACGAAGTGCAGTCGCACATTCGTACCGTGGTTTCTCAGTTTGCTAGGTCAGAGGCTGAATCTGCTGCTCTTGCGGATTCTCATCCTAGTACTAGCTGTCTCTATCCCGCCATCGGTCCTTTGCTTGCCCGACATTCTGAACTAGTCTTGTCCAGTTTGTTTTCTGACCCAGACTCGCCCCTTCGATCGATATTTTCCAGTTCGAAAGGGCGTAGCAGTGTGTAGTGGCCCGGTCCGGCCACTCATAGTCCGTAATGTATCAGGCCTTGGCTGCTCTAGGTGACTCGATGCGGAGTTTGTCTTCTTCAGTATGAGTTCCATGGCCTTAGGTGCTACCGTACCGCTAAGCTGTACGCCACCACTGTCTCGCACTTCTTGCTGAAGTGCATGCCGTTGTATTCCTCCCCTCTGATGGCACTAATCCCCCGGGTGTTGAAGAAGTCCTCCGGGAGCACCCGGACTTGATTCTCGTCACACCAATGTGGCCCACGAGCCATTGGTTCCCAGAGCTCCTCGACATGGCGCAAGACGGTCCTCTTCCGCTCAATCTCACTCCCGCCACTCTTCTTCAGTCAAGAAGCGGGGTCGGACACCCTTGCCCTTCAAGGCTAAACCTGGTCGCATGGCGGCTGTCCGACTAGGCCTTCGCTCTCAGGGGTTTTCCACGCGCACCGTGGATCTGTTGGTCGCCTCTCGGCGTAAGTCTACAAACGATCTGTATGATCTTCGCTGGGCCACCTGGTTTGCGTTTTGTCAGGAGAGAAAGTTTGACCCGCTTCGTCCCTCAACGGTTCAGTTCGTGGAGTTCCTCTCTCACTTGCTTAGAACTAGGAACTCTTCCTCTCAAACCTTGTCAGGTTATAGGGCGGTCTTGATTAGCACGATCTCGTTGTCTTTAGGTTCCAAGTTTACGGGGAATCTCTCGGCTTTGCCAGTTTCTCACTTCCTGGACGCTGTGCGCCTCCAAGCCCCGTCCAGAACGGTCCAGTGTCCTCAGTGGGACATCTTTTTGGTTCTGGTTTTTCTCTGGGTCAAATTTGAACCCCTGGAGTCGTTGTCTCTTAAGCTTCTGACTCTCAAGACAGTTTTTTCTCATTTCTTTCGCCACTCCCGTCGCCTCAGTGGTTTGCATGCTCTGAGAGGTCTCACCAAGGATGTCAGTTCGAGGAGGACTTCTCGTCTGTCTCCCTTTCTTTTCTCCCGGAGTTCCGTGCAAGAACCAGTCTGGTTATGTTTCCTCTCCCTTGGCCTCTTTTTCGAGTCTTCGCTCCGTTCTGGGTCCTGATGATCGTGATATCTTCCTCTGCCCCGTTAGGGCTCTTCGTTCTTCTGGCTCGTACCAAGTCCTTCAGAAGGGCTAAACGTCGCCTGTTCGTCTCCTTTAATCCCAAGTACTGCAGCGATGTGGCTAAGGGTACTGTGTCCCGTTGGTTCCTCGACCTCATTAAGTTGGCCTATGCCCGCTCGCTGGTTAGGTTACCTGATAACCCCATTCGCGCCCACGAGTTGCGGGCCATCAGCTCTTCCCTGGCGGTAGTCAAGGGTGTCCCTCTTGTGAAGGTTATGGCCTCAGCGTTCTGGTAGTCGCAGAACACCTTTCTTCAGTTTTACCTGAGGGATATCTCTGCTCAGGGCGAAGACGACTCCTTTTCCATCTAGAAGGTGGTCGTTTCGCAGGTCCCGGTCTCCTTGTAGTGTGAGTTCCGGTGTTTTTTGTGCCTCTGTTTTTTCTCTGTGTTCTTTGGTATATCATTGACATGACTGTTTGGGGGTATTTATTTGCATATTTTCAGGGATGTTGTACATCTTTCGGGGGATTCTCTTAGGAGTGTTTCCCTCTTTTACTGATATGCTTTTGGGGTTGTTGGTGTGTCAGTTGGCACGCATCACCCTCCACCACGGTGGTAATCTGCAGTTGTTTTGAGTGTTGGTATAGTATGATTAAATTAGATTGGTGGATTTTGATTAATCCTACTATCTATTTAATTTAATAATTACCAACACTCAAAACAAAAAATGTTCCCTCCCAGCCTCCCTCCTGATGCGGGGCTGTAAAATTACATGAATGACATATCCGGTGCCCCAAGGGTGCGCGTCATACCCGGAAGTAAGGGGAGTCACTCCCGCTACTCCCTGCGGTATGGGTGCAGTCCCTTGGGGCCACTTTCGTTTTAGCTATGTGCTAGGGTAAGGTTCCAGGTTGTTTTAGGCTAATGCAGTTGTTTTGAGTGTTGGTAAGTATTAAATTAAATAGATAGTAGGATTAATCAAAATCCACCATTTTCATTAAAATTTGAAAGCCCTCCAATGATTAGATTTGTGTCAATCATTGTCAAAGTAAATAAAGTACGGTATAAGCTTCGAGCTTGTTGTTGTTCTGATTGTCTTTTTGTTTGATCGTTTCCGAGTGAGTGAATAAAGATTTGTTTAAACCAAAGTAAATAAAGCAATTTTCCTATCCGCGATGCAAACATTCTGTATTTTGGATTCTAAACACATCTAAAAAAACAACACGGCAACATTTAAGCCCTTCTACATCTATTTTAATGTATTTTCTCAATAAAAAGCCAGTTACATAAAAATCTACCAATAAGGTGGTCATATAACAAAAAGATGCCTTGGCTTGGGTGGCACTAGTACCTAGATTATCTAGGCATATCAGAATAGATCTGGATTATCTAGGCATATCAGAATAGATCTGGATTATCTAGGCATATCAGAATAGATCTGGATTATCTAGGCATATCAGAATAGATCTGGATTATCTAGGCATATCAGAATAGATCTGGATTATGTAGGCATATCAGAATAGATCTGGATTATCTAGGCATATCAGAATAGATCTGGATTATCTAGGCATATCAGAATAGGTCTGGATTATCTAGGCATATCAGAATAGATCTGGATTATCTAGGCATATCAGAATAGGTCTGGATTATCTAGGCATATCAGAATAGATCTGGATTATCTAGGCATATCAGAATAGATCTGGATTATCTAGGCATATCAGAATAGGTCTGGATTATCTAGGCATATCAGAATAGATCTGGATTATCTAGGCATATCAGAATAGATCTGGATTATCTAGGCATATCAGAATAGATCTGGATTATCTAGGCATATCAGAATAGATCTGGATTATCTAGGCATATCAGAATAGATCTGGATTATCTAGGCATATCAGAATAGGTCTGGATTATCTAGGCATATCAGAATAGATCTGGATTATCTAGGCATATCAGAATAGATCTGGATTATCTAGGCATATCAGAATAGATCTGGATTATCTAGGCATATCAGAATAGATCTGGATTATCTAGGCATATCAGAATAGGTCTGGGTTATCTAGGCATATCAGAATAGGTCTGGGTTATCTAGGCATATCAGAATAGGTCTGGATTATCTAGGCATATCAGAATAGATCTGGATTATCTAGGCATATCAGAATAGATCTGGATTATCTAGGCATATCAGAATAGATCTGGATTATCTAGGCATATCAGAATAGGTCTGGATTATCTAGGCATATCAGAATAGGTCTGGATTATCTAGGCATATCAGAATAGGTCTGGATTATCTAGGCATATCAGAATAGGTCTGGATTATCTAGGCATATCAGAATAGGTCTGGATTATCTAGGCATATCAGAATAGATCTGGATTATCTAGGCATATCAGAATAGATCTGGATTATCTAGGCATATCAGAATAGATCTGGATTATCTAGGCATATCAGAATAGATCTGGATTATCTAGGCATATCAGAATAGGTCTGGGTTATCTAGGCATATCAGAATAGGTCTGGGTTATCTAGGCATATCAGAATAGGTCTGGATTATCTAGGCATATCAGAATAGATCTGGATTATCTAGGCATATCAGAATAGATCTGGATTATCTAGGCATATCAGAATAGATCTGGATTATCTAGGCATATCAGAATAGATCTGGATTATCTAGGCATATCAGAATAGATCAAGATTTGCAGACCTAGATTTTGAAAAATGTCTTCAGTTTTGGTTCCTTTTGATGAAACTGGGAGGCAGACATTAGCAGAATGGAAAGTTGTTGTTGTTGAATGTTTGCCCCATGTTTTGCTTGACTGGGTAGAATTGTTTGCAAGCATGTTGTCAGGTTGTATGCTTAAGCCTTTTATCAGCTTTCATTCTATTCAAATGTTTGCTGCAACAATTTTATCTGGCAAGGATTTCAAGGATTTGTATGGTCAGATAGCATTTCCAAAAGAAACGTTATCTTCATAATTCCAAAGTGTTTCCAAGATAGTATTAACTCATTCGCATCACAACGATTTTGAATTATTAAAAAAAACTCACAATTCACTCCAGCCATGCACACAAACAAAACAGACATAAACAACAGGAGAAATGAAAGAAGATACATAGGGAAATGGTAGATCAGACCTTTTAATATATAGACTTTATATGGAAAAACTCTACACCCATTGGTTTCCCCACAACAAACCACTACAAAAGCAAAGTCAGAGGCAAAATTGTGGTCTAAGGGAGCATAGCGAGTTTAGAAGTGACCAAAGTATGGTGTGCACACAGATTTACTTCCCATGAAACAAATGCATCAAATTGACAGCTATCTATTAATTCCGGACATATATGTCCGGAACGACTTGAAATGAATGAGTTAAGGTGTTCCGGTTGAAGGTAAACTCCATGACCCTGTCTGAAATGATGGCGGGTGAAGCAGCTAAGTCTGGTTCCGGCTCTCACTTTTTCTCCTAAATTCAGCAAGCCGCTGGATGCTGAAATGTTTGGGAAAATGAAGGAATCCCCTTCACTGGGAGTCGTTTTCTTTTACAAGGGTTCAGTCAACATGACAGAAGAGTTCCTGAAGCAGTATGACAAATCAGCAGGATTTCTGAACGCCTATAGTATATCGTCGGTGAAATTCAAAAACCTTGTATCTTGATCGTAGTCAGCTTTCTAATTTTTCCCGCCACCTTCCACCAAAAGCTTGTATCTCTAACGTCTTTCTATCTGGCTGAGGTTGTAAAAATAGATGAAAAACTCGTAAGTCCCAAATTCAGATCTAGTTAAGGACAAAAACCTTGTATCTTCGTTCTTTTCAAGTCTAAAAAAAATATGTATAAGTAATTTTAGCAAAATGCTGGACTACACTCACAATGTCTTGAACAATATATTCATCATAGTTAATCAATTGTGGTCAACGCGGTTAATTTAAAAAAAATTTAAATCATTTTTCTCAAAACTTCCAATATTGAGATACGAGGTTTTTGAATTTCACTGACGATATACCCTTAGGAGTGGTGGATTGCACTGCACACTAGTATTGCGTTAGCGTTTGCATGATATTGAGGATTTTGGATTATGGTGAAAATGAGTAAGCAATGCAGCTAACATGTTGATGCAGTAGTACATTTGAACTTTTTGACTAGACAAATGGTGCAAAGTTAAATCTTGTTCTGCTTTTATGGTTTTCAGTATTTCAGTAAAGTCAGGGAAAACATCATCTCCTCCCAACCAGCAGAGAAACAGGAGACCATGGCCCAGTGTTTTCAGAACCTCATGGAGGGAATCGAGCGCTCTCTCCTCACCAAGAACAGAGACAGGTAAGACTCAGAGAAACAGGAGACCATGGCCCAGTGTTTTTCAGAACCTCATGGAGGGAATCGAGCGCTCTCTCCTCACCAAGAACAGAGACAGGTAAGAGAGAAACAGGAGACCATGGCCCAGTGTTTTCAGAACCTCATGGAGGGAATCGAGCGCTCTCTCCTCACCAAGAACAGAGACAGGTAAGAGAGAAACAGGAGACCATGGCCCAGTGTTTTTCAGAACCTCATGGAGGGAATCGAGCGCTCTCTCCTCACCAAGAACAGAGACAGGTAAGAGAGAAACAGGAGACCATGGCCCAGTGTTTTTCAGAACCTCATGGAGGGAATCGAGCGCTCTCTCCTCACCAAGAACAGAGACAGGTAAGAGAGAAACAGGAGACCATGGCCCAGTGTTTTTCAGAACCTCATGGAGGGAATCGAGCGCTCTCTCCTCACCAAGAACAGAGACAGGTAAGAGAGAAACAGGAGACCATGGCCCAGTGTTTTCAGAACCTCATGGAGGGAATTGAGCGCTCTCTCCTCACCAAGAACAGAGACAGGTAAGAGAGAAACAGGAGACCATGGCCCAGTGTTTTCAGAACCTCATGGAGGGAATCGAGCGCTCTCTCCTCACCAAGAACAGAGACAGGTAAGAGAGAAACAGGAGACCATGGCCCAGTGTTTTCAGAACCTCATGGAGGGAATTGAGCGCTCTCTCCTCACCAAGAACAGAGACAGGTAAGAGAGAAACAGGAGACCATGGCCCAGTGTTTTCAGAACCTCATGGAGGGAATCGAGCGCTCTCTCCTCACCAAGAACAGAGACAGGTAAGAGAGAAACAGGAGACCATGGCCCAGTGTTTTCAGAACCTCATGGAGGGAATCGAGCGCTCTCTCCTCACCAAGAACAGAGACAGGTAAGAGAGGAACAGGAGACCATGGCCCAGTGTTTTCAGAACCTCATGGAGGGAATCGAGCGCTCTCTCCTCACCAAGAACAGAGACAGGTAAGGGGGTGTCTCCCCCCCCCCCCCCCCTCCCCCCCCCCCCCCCCCTTTGTTACTTCTATTTGCCTTAAAACTAATTGTTGAGCATTAGATTGACTTGTTCATATATTGGTTTTACTCTTTGGGAATGGAGGTTTCTGAGTCAACCATATGTTGTTGTTGTTGAGGGGGTTGCTTCTGTGTTTGCAATGAATGCAAGTCTTATCTGAATAAGTAGTACCAGACAATATCATTAGTGTTCATTTTGAGTGAAAGGCTGCAGAGATAATCTTCGGAAGCATTTTTGCCAATTCATGTATAAACGAAAATACTATTTGTTGCATTATTCGGTGCCAAAACATGCTAAGGTGTACGCTATCGCGTTGCAGGTTTACACAGAACTTGTCAGTGTTTCGGCGAGACGTGAACGACTCTCTCAAACTGCCCAGCAACAGTCCCTCATCGTCAAACGCATCCCTGGACATGATGAACTATGGATGAGTGTCCCCTTCATCGTTTCACCCCACCCCGCATGTCATAACACTTCGTCCATCACCCCCTCCCCTCCCCACCTGCCATTGATTTCACGGACTGGACAGAACTAGCGGAGTGCATTTGGAACAGAGTGATGCGAATGAACATGGATCTCTGCTAGATTTATCTTCTTTTTTTCTTTTTTTTTAAGCCGCTCCTTGTGTGTTCCACAGACTTTCTATTTCGAAAGAAAGAATCTGAAAATGATGGTATGCGAGATTACGTCGAAAGAAAATGTTTGTGCGTGCGTGTGTGTCTTGATTTATTGAGCAAATGGGAGCGAGTCGACTGTACGACTTGTCAGTACAGCATTTGGAAAGTTTGTGGATTGGATGAGTGTTTGGGTGGTTTAATGTTAATGAGGGTAAGGGAGATGAATGGGTGTGCAACTGCTGTGTGAAACTTGGGACAAGGTGCAGTGTAATTGGGTTATGCTTGCTCTGTATTTTTTTAATTTTTATGGAAACATATATATACGTTGGGTATCTGTAAGTCCAACAGCTGATTTGAACTCTAATGGACCCCTCCAATTGTCCAGTTTGATTGAGAAACAGTACGAGTCCCCGCCACTGAACAATCATTCAGTAAAAGTTAAGATGTTCACAACCTGTTTATTTCAACTGAATTGGACGTTATGAAAAGAGCCTTAACCCCTTCAGTGCCGCCTATTAGTTGCGCATGTGCCGCCGGTTTGCCGCACGATTTTTGAATGCAGCAAAATCGCTCCTTAGCGGCGACGTATATATACATCGGTGGCAAGTACTGAAGCGCTATAGAGAACGTATATATACGTCGTCTGCACTGAAGAGGTTAATATGTAAAGTACAAATCTGTTTGATTCCTAGATCATTGACCAAAGTTTATGATAATATGCAGGCGAAGCATGAATGTCTCATAACTTTGCTTTGAACTTGGGTGGGGATTGTTGTGAGTGTATGGCGTTCTGTATTGTCTTTCTTCTCTCATACTCCTTTGGGTTCTTCGGTGCGATTTACTCTGGATCAAAAACCACCTCTCTTGTGTCATTCTGATGAAACGCATCATTTGCCGTATCAGTCGTTTGGTCAGTTTCCAGAACTGCTCAGAGCTGAAGCGTTCTCATGTATGCAACAATCATAGCAATGAAGACTTATGTACAGTGAGGTTTGTGGTGGTCAGCTGACAAATTGTGGGTTACCTCGGGCTCTTTTATTTCTGTCTGTTAAAACTGCGTAATTTGTAGGTGCTGCTCGGAATGTGTCTTTCTTTTCTTTTCTCTTGACCTTTACTGTTTAGCCCTTTCGCCGCCAAAGTGGCATTTTAGCACAGCAGTGATTTAACACCTATGTCACTAACAGGCATCAAATTGGGGTCTGTTATCCAAAGACCCTGTTGTCTTAGTTTGGGGAAGTAAGGATAGATCTTATTTTAGATATATTACAGAAGAATGCCCAATACTGCAGATGGATTTTATTCTCTACACAGGTAAATTTAATGGAAATTTTTGTCTGAAATGTGGCTTGCGGTGAAAGGGTTAAAGTTGGGGGGTTTCTCTGTGGCTTTGGTTAATAGTGGGTTTTAAAAGCTATAGGTATTGGTGTATTTAGATTGAAAGGACAAAGCACCTTGTTAAGTCTTCAAAACGTAATGGTTTATACCGTATTTTTCTGACTACAAGGCGCACCTGATTATAAGACGCACCCCCTAAATTTTACGCAAAGTTCAAATTTTGTTATTATATTTTCTTACTATTTTAGTGAGAAAATATACTATTTTACTTTTAGTAGTAATATTATAAGGCGCAGGGGTCTCAGTCAGGGGAAAAGTGTCACCTTACAGTCAGTAACATACGGTAAACTACCAAAATAATTTTGCATATGTTGCATCCTATCTGCCATTTATTGTATTTGTTTTTTGTTTGGTGTTTGTGTTGGAGCAGGGTTAACTCACTCGGGACTGGACAAATTATTTCCCCTTGTTCTGTGGGGACTGGGCATTTGACTAGGTTCGTAAAATAATCACCAAAACCAAGTTATGAAGAGTTAGGCATCAATATTTTCATAAAAGATTAGCAACACCATGCACCAAACGATCGTAAAATATCAGATTCCTTACCTTCGTCGTTCGTCTCCTATTGACGAAAACAGCTAACACATAGAAAGAAGGAAAATTTCACATTCCGATCTTTGATCCCCCTCTACAACCAAAGCTGAATGTAAACTATGCAATGATTGGTTGATTTCAGGAGAGGCAAGGTAAAAAAAAAAAAAGTAGGTTATGACTTCGCACCGGAAAGCTGGTTACACGCCAGAAATTAAAACCTTGAAAACTCTTATGAGCCGGATCCGGGCCATTCGTCCTAAACGGTTGTATGAGCCGGAGCCGGCTCATTCGTCCTGAGTGTGTTAAAGTACTATTGCTAATATATTGAGTTAATTTGAAAATTGATTTCAAGGAGTCCTTCTCTCACTCACCCTCTTTAAAGGCTATCTTGTTTTCCTATTTTCATCCCCATGTCTATTTTTAGATCTGAACGTTTAAAAAGAGTTTTTCATCTCTAAAAAATAGGGTAGGTCACATTGTAGAAAGATTTTCTCTTCCATTTTGCAATGAATTAAAAAAAAAAAAATATCGTGCGAAGACCGGAAAACCCACAGCCTTGACATGGCTGGTAGAATATGAATTAAAAACATGCAAAAATATCGTGTGCATACAAAGATTGATGATGCTTTAAAAAATAATAATTTAAAAAAAACCTGTGCCAATGCCCAATCAACATTAATAATCAGGCATCAGAATTGTCAGAGGATTAAGAATTTCTGACAGAGGATTGTCTTCTCTTGTCAGAGGTTTTGGCTTTTGATGCAGTGTTATATTTTCTATTAAATAGCATTTGAAAGTGATTTCTCGCTGTATTAAGCCTTTTTGGTGGTGTTGGGAACTCATTTCAGCGTTGTCCTTCTTCAGGGCCTCGATGTCCCGTTTCCCGCGATATTCAGAGGATTGGAGTTCAGGCTATTCTGATGCCTGAACATTGAAATGTAAGGCCAGTCCCCATTAGCGTGATGTTGGGGCCATAGGTAAAGTGAGAGCAGTACAGTAACTGAATTTTCTACAGCTACAAACGTAAAGGTACAGATTTTCTTAGGTGCATAACGGCAGCATGACGCATCTGCGATCATAATTGACATGAAACTGTCTGAGCGATCGAAGAAGAAGAAGGTACAGATGTCTTGTTTGTGAATGGCTATGAATATGACTGTCAAACTAGGAGGCCTGTGTACAGTTTCTTTTCAGGGCGTTCACATTCCCCCAATGCTAGCACCTCTCTGCTTCAACTCTAATTTCAATTCAGTGAAATGCAAGATCGCTCACTCACGACAAATGGCCTATTGGGACTACAATTCAGATCCTAGATGATTTTCCGAAAAAAACTAGGGGAGAGCACTTTGTGAAAATTAGAGTTGATTACCTCGACTTACTCAGTCAAAACAATGGCGACATGGCGTCGAAGCTTGAAACCGTAGGATGCCAGTCAGCGACTTGCAAAAACGTTTTTGAGAAAAATAAGGGGTGGCCAGTTGCTACAAAGTGATAGAACTTGCAAACTGTGATGTAAAAATATAAATGACATCAATTTTAGAATGACGCACTGCGTTCTACATGCTGTGTGTCCCTCAAACACACGAAGCGAGGGCTGGGGATTTACATGATGGTAGAGTAACTTCCCCTGTTTGGAACAATTCCTATTGACAGCACCTCAAAAGATAACTGATAGGCTAAGTACAGTGGCTTTGTTTTGTTTTTTATTATACTTAACCTTGGTCAGAACTCGCAGGGTGATGAAAATGTGTTTAACGTCCTCCGGTCTGGAACAGACACATATGGGACATTAGTAGATATAAAGATGGTGGGAACGATCCTGGAGGCAATGCCCGGAGGCAGTGCAACTCCTGGAAAGTCCCGAATTTTTAACGATACAGATGTGTATGTAATTTTGTCAGAACTCGCAGCATTACCCACCTAGTCCTTCCCCTCTGCTCCCAAGTAATCAAATAGAAAAATACTGTTCACATGTTTGTCTTCTGTTCGATTTTTTTCTTCTCTTGATTATGAGGAAAATTATCTTGATGATAGGAGCAAGGTCATGCAACTTTGTCAAGGAAATGGTTTTATCTAATGTAGAGCTGATCTGCCATTTTTGCAATAATGGCAAAGTACTTTAAAACAAACTTTGCAGCTTTATTTATATTAAAGAATGAAATAGTGAGGCCAAGAGAGGAGATAACGAAATTGAACAAAGGGGGAAAACTCTCTTTCTAATTAACTCCCTCCACCAAAGTTGATTACGATGCTTTGTTTGTTTCACTTTGACTCTGATCCACGCATTGCTAGATGATTGGTATCGTAATCAACTTTGGTGGAGGGAGTTAATTAGAAAGAGAGTTTTCCCCCTTTGTTCAATTATATTTATATTATAGATAATAGACCAGTAAGGCAGATAGTAGATAGCATGTAAGCAAAGGGAAAAGACGAGAGTCAAAGAGAGTGACAGATGAGAGGAAGTTACAAGCACAGAACTTCCAGAAGGTGGGGTCTGTTTGTACTAAAGATCCCCTGGTATCCCCTCGGGGGGAGGTCCACTTCACCTTGTTCGGTTTCAAGACTTGTCACGCAATAGTGTGAGTTGTCTCCCATGGTGTGCTGGACTACATGTTTGAATTTCGATATATATTTCTAGATTTTTATTCAATGTTTTATAGAGGTCTATTTATTATAATCAAAGATATTCTAAAAGGGTAAGATGGATTACTTAAAAGCTCGGTGAACCGGGCTGATAGAGTTATCGTTAGTGGGGACGTGTACACTATTCACAGTGGAGGCTATCCAAAAACTCGGACGGGAACTTGAACGGAGAATTCAACTGGCCTATCGATGTGTAAAATGTGTCACATTTCAAAGGGACATAACCAGTGTTTCTGTCCTCACTACTCATATAGGGAAAAGAGACCGGATGTTTATCTTCCCCTGTACAGTCTTTGTTATAATGCTCTAAATAGTAGTATTAGGGCTAATGAAAGAAAATCTAGAGTCCATGGTTTCTATTTTCTGTAAAGAATGTAGCTCCAGTGTCAGTATTAGGGCTTAACAAAATACCTGAGTCCATGGTTTGAATATGGACAGCATTGGTGGGTTAAATGTGATGCATTTACCAAAGTGTGTCGTCATCCTGTGTGTAAATGGTGTAATTGTCCCCTTATGAAACGATCAAAATTTACATACCTAGTATAATGGAAAACTTGATCTTTCATCGTCGTTAATAAGTAACTTTACTTTTGCCGAGGTCCTTGTGTTTGATGACTGTCGGTTCCCCCGGGGGGATACCGGGGGGGTCTTTCGTACAAATAGTTCCCCCACCTTCTGGAAGTTCTGTGCTTGTAACTTCCTCTAATCTGTCACTCTCTTTGACTGCCTATTCCCTTGCTCACTGTCATCTGCTATCTTTCTATCTTACTGGTCCATTCTCCTGGGACGGTATTCATGTCGAGATAGCATGAGACTTAGCATGATGCTAACTTAGAAGCTCTTCCAAAAGTCCTATTAAATCCTATAGGACATTGGAAGAGCTTCTAAGTTAGCATCATGCTAAGTCTCTTGCTATCTCGACATGAATACCGTCCCTGCCTTTTTTCTATAAATTCTTAAAAAAATATCTCTTGAGCCGAAGTCGGACATGCTGGGCCTAACTATTTCTTAGTTAGGCGCATAATGGCAGCATGACGCATCTACGCTCATATGACAGGATACTGTCTGAGCAAACGAAGAAGAAGAAGATGACTGTCGGTGAACAAAGATATGAACAAATGTTTAACAAGTGACCTATTACTAGGATTTCACTTTAAAAGAAATTTTCATAGCTTTCTGATTGTAATTCAGATACAGGTTCCTAAAGTCAGTCACTAAATCAATAAAATAAAATAAAAATGAATTCCCTATTTAATGGGACTGGGCCTGTATTCACATTGAGATACTATGAGACTTATCATCATATCTTAGAAGTCCTCCTAAAGTAGTAGGATTTAATAGGACTTCTAAGATATGATGATAAGTCTCATACTATGTATCTCAATGTGAATACAGGCCCTGGTTTAGAAGTTATTATTAACAGAATTTCTAAATATTTCCGTGGACACTCGGCATGTCTTGCCCACGATAATCCACTGAAACTGTGGGGTGGTTTTTTTTCAGGTCATTAAAATTTAGGATTTCTGCTTTACTGTGTCTTCTTTCTCGTGTTCTTTTGTTGTTGTACCCTGGCTTAAAGACTCCAGGGATCATCCCAACAGCCGAAGCACTTGAACACTATGGTACAAATGCACCTACTACTAGTAGTACTAGGGATGAGAACATTATGTGTGTGACCGTTTTTGATTACCCCGCCATGTGGTCAGCCACACTCCGACTTCAGAGGATTTTGGACTGATGATGTTATGCTTGGAGCTTGGCAAGGCTATAGACAATCCCCGCAAAATTATACATAACATTTTTATGTAGCCTTGGTGTTCTAGCTCATATTCTTAAGCAGTTTGCTCAGCTACTGCTAGGCTTGAGTTGTTAGTGTTTTCAGAGCTGTGTGTTTGTATGTATCTATGTTGCCACAATAATAGCGTTTGAACCGAAGGACCTACGACCCACACATTTTGCTTGCGGATAGAGAGATAGATAGTTAGGATGTCTGGGCCAAGTGACTGTCTGTGTGGCTGCTTTCAAGTGTTTCATGTTGTGGTAAGACAGGTGTTTGTGTCACATCTCAACGAAGATTAAAAAGTGATGTTCTCTAAACAATCTGCATGAAATGAAAGAAATAGATGGTTTTTTTGTAGGGAACTCAACATTTTGGGGTTGTTGTTGTCATACCCTGGCTAAAAGACTCCAGGGATCATCCCAACAGCCGAAGCACTTGAACACTATGGTACAAATGCACCAGCTAGGGATGAGAACATTACGTGTGTGACCGTTTTTGGTTACCCCGCCACGTGGCCAGCCACACTCCGACTTTGGAGGAATTTGGGGTCTGTTGAACCAGCCTGATTTTGTCCACAATGAAACGACTTTTCCTGCCAATCTCATGGATTCTTGAAGGGTTTATTTTATTGGGTTGTTTTGTTGTTGGGTGCTTTTCTACGAGGTGGTTGGTGTGACTGAGTTGGTGTATAAGCTCTGAACTGCAATGACTTTGTTGCGCTTGCGACTGATAGAGAACTTCAGATAATATAGAAAGACAAATAACAATGTGCTTCTTATTTTTGGTGTAAAATTTGTTGGTGAGAGCAAGCGGAAGAAAAACGAATAAATAATGGTTTGGAGGAGACAAAAAGTGTTGATGTGAGGAAGAAACAAAAAAGTGAAGTGAAACAAGTGAATGGATTAGACAGCTCAGATGAACCAGTATACACACATCAAAACTCACACACTACTTCATATTCATGCATGTATACATTTCCAGTTTTTTATTTATTACACATTTGTGATTGTGCGTGAGAGAACCCTACATAAGTCGCACAGCACGGTTTTTTTTAGCAAAAGGGAAAAAAGTATGTTTATAAATAACCCCCAAAATATAAATTTTCTGTTTATTATTGTGTTGTCTTCAATGTTGTTATGTATTCTACAATATCACACTGTAAAACTTCAACAATTGAACTTTGCTTTTTTAAAAAATCCTTTCTAAAACCAAATCAATCAAAAGAAAGAGCCAAAACTCTTCTTGATCTCCTTCTTCTTCTGCGTTCCCAGGCCATATTCATTGGGTAAGGTACGTATGTGTCCGTTTTTCAGTTTTCACTGGTCTCCCCGTTGCGTAGAGCCGACACATTCCGATTTCGGAGGAATCTTAGATTCATCTTTTAAAAGCAGAATTTTTATTTATTTTATGCAAAAGTGTCATTATATATGGTTTTCTCGTGCACCATCACATTTGTCTCCATGTTCAATCTAGAATCTATGTACATGGTACATCTAAATTCTAATGCACAGGCTGAATCTGTACTATCACACAGTTAAACAAACTTTGTTTGGACGGACCAAGAAAAATATTCCACTGACATTTCCTGGAAATCATGAGCACAATACGGGCATCAGTCAATGTAATCCCACAAACACACAGAGAGAAAGCTGCAATGCAGCATACAACACGCACACACACACAAAGAGAAAAACAAATGACCCATACAACACCCAAACCTCTCTTAATTCAACAATCTGGGCCTGTATTCACGTTGAGATAGTATGAGACTTGTCATCATGAAGTCCTAAAGTAGTAGGATTTAATAGGACTTTAGAAGGACTTCTGAGATATCATGATGATAAGTCTCATACTATCTCAAGGTGAATACAGGCCCTGGTTATATTAAGTCCAATCAGGTTGCGCATTATTACCCGAGAATAAAACTAGTCTGTAAAACTATTGCAATGTTAAGAGATACTGTGAACAACATTAGAAACTGTGTGTGTGCTGTTTTCATGTCCTTTGCTTTTATCTCATTTTTATTTACTTCTTTTTGTCAGTGCAATATGTTTGAAATTGTTTCTGCTTCAATGAACTGGAATAGTAAGTTGCATGAAAGCCCTTTTAGTACATAGAGCAATCTGCAAAACGAGCCAAACCATATTGCTTAAATTTCTACTGACCAATTCCTCAAAAACGACCACAAGGCTGCCACCATAATCAATCAATACCAAAACCAACAAACAGAAATGAGAACCATATGACCTGAAAAGGATTTTCTTTTTTAAAGACATGAGATTTTAAAATGGTTCCACCACACCAACAAAACCCCTTGAAAAGACACACACACACACACACACACACCCACACCAGCAACACCCCTTCAAAAGAACGGTAAAATCCAATGACCCCCTTCAAGCCAGCACCTCCCACAGCCCCGCCACAGTGAATCCATCCTTCAGCTTCTCCACTGCCAGACCCAGCTCCTCAGAGAACACAGGATCTCTGTCTATCCCCTTCAAGCCAGCACCTCCCACAGCCCCGCCACAGTGAATCCATCCTTCAGCTTCTCCACTGCCAGACCCAGCTCCTCAGAGAACACAGGATCTCTGTCTCTCTCCTTGTTCCCGTCAGCAAAGTACGCCTGCACACAGAGCCATGAAGCTCCATCAGGAATGAATAACTGGCAATCTGCCTGTGTCCGGCTCATTAAAGTAACCGCATGTGTGCAACTTTTTCAGTTTTTAACTGACTTCATTTTTAATTTGTTTTTACCAGAAACTGAACTTCAGTTGTTGGTTTTTTTAATTCATACCAAAACAAAAATCAACCACAAGCGATTTGGGGCATTTTGAACTTAGTCGTTCTATCCTGAAAGTCTCTCTCAGGGAATCTTGAAAACAGCATGATGATGCCATATTGTTTTCTAAGTCAATGTTATTTTACAAGGCTTATCAGACTCAAACTGTCTCTATCCATCATTGTAACTCTCTTGCATTGCCCCCCTGAGTCATCCAACAAGGCTCTGCCCCTGTACCCCGCTGGGACCCTGGGTGTCCCCTGGACCCATGCCTTTCATTTTCATTTTGGGGAGTTGTACCCATGTAACCGTCACTTTGGCTGTATCAGGTTTACAAAAATAAAGCTTTTTCTAAAGCAAAACACAACAATGAGCATTAGTTTCCTTATTAAAGTGATGATGTTATCAGTCACATCACTTATCATTGTTCCTGCTAAAACTGAAAATAATTTATGAATGTGCCAACATTTGTTAGGAATCAAAGGGATTCCATTATTATACAAGAGCTCTATAGGCTTGGCGTAAATCTGCAATAGGTCGCTTACCGCTTATATTCTTCCAGGAAGCATTTCAAAGGCAATAGCTGATGCCAAGCCTTCCCTAACATACAACATTACAGCAACAACAAAATAAAAGCTTACATATCTTTCTATTAACCCTTTCACCGCCAAAGTCGCATTTTAGCACCACATTGATTTAACACCTATGTCACTAAAAGGCATCAAATTGGGGTCTATTATCCAAAGACCTCATTGTCTTTGTTTTGGGAAGTAAGGACAGACCTTAGTTTATATATGTCACAGAAGAATCCCAAATACTGCAGATGGATTTTGTTCTCTACCCAGGTAAAATGAATGGAATTTGTTGGCTGAAATATGGCTGGCGGTGAAAGGGTTAAAGAAAGGAAAGAAAGAAAGCCCAATGCTTTTAATTTATTGTCAATAACATTCCATCATCAATAGTCTTTATACAATAATTAAGAAAACTATATGTTCAGTGTCTATATTAAAGAGACAAAAACAAAAAACACAAAAATCTTAAGACATGGAGTACAAGTTGTTCAATGTATTTTGTAGAAACCCATTTGTGCTTTTCTGAAAACAGAACAAATTTAAACAAGCGGAGGGAGGGGGGGGGGGGGTATAAATTGTTCTTTTCTGCTGGAAGTTCTGTGCTTTCAACTTCCTCTTATCTGTCACTCTCTTTGACTCTGCCTTTTCCCTTTGCTTACTGTCATCTACTATCTTTCTGCCTTACCGGTCAATTCTCCTGCCTTTTTTCACGGAACACTTTCAAAAAGATTTCCTCCAGCCGAAGTCGGACTTGCTGGGCCTAACTATTTCTTAGTTAGGTGCATAACGGCAGCATGATGCATCTGTGCTCATAATTGACAGGATACTGTCTGAGCGACCGAAGAAGAAGAAGAAGAAACAAGCGATTCAGAACAATCGGCTATCAGTACCTATCAGTACACAGATTCATTCGTCAGCTGATTAGCAATAGGAATTGTTCGGAAATAATTAAGGGGAATAATTTCATGGTGTGTGGGAGTGTTCTTGCCTAATTCAATCGGTCAAACAGGGGAAGTCACTCTACCTTCAGCTCTCGTAGCCTATATCGACTTGTGTGTTTGAGCAGACACACAGCACTTAGAACACTGTGCGTCATTCTAAAAATGTATATCTTTTATATTTTTACGTCGCATTTTGCAAGTGTTATCAGTTTGTGGCCACTGGCCACCTCTAATTTTTCAAAATAAATGTTTGCAAGTCGCTGACTCGCATCCTGCAGTTTCAAGCTTCAACGCCAATGTTGCATTGTTGCTATGGCATTTGACCGAGAAATGGACGTAAACAACTTTATTTTTCACGAAGTGCTCTCCCCTAGTTTTTTTTCTGAAAATCGTCTATTGGTGTTTATGCACTCACAGCGAAAGCGTCCGTGTTGGAGTCGTTCTCTATTTCCACGTCATCTTGCACAGCCTCTGTTGTCAGCTCCTCCATACTCTGTGGCTGAAATGAAGAGGGAGACAGTCAGTGAAGTGTTTGTTACTTTACAGATGCTACTAACATTGAATGTAGACTAATACACGCAAGCATGTTGCTACCACCTATGTAATGTACAGTGGAACCTACCTTATAAGACCTTAAAAAAAATCCAAAATGAGGTCTTATAAGGGAAGTAATTTCAATATTTACAAAGGACAATGTCTCAGAGAAGTAGGTCTTATGTGGGAGATCTTATAAGGGAGGTTTCACTGTACATAGAAAGGACTAGACAGAAGAAGACTTTTATGAGTACTTTAATCTTGTTATAAAGCAAACAAACCCCACTAACGACAAAAAAATAACCTACTACTGTACTAGGCAGAAACAATTCACATCTTTCAAAACTTACTTTAAAGGTTACATGCATACCCAACCTTCCATGTCATGAAGGCACAGACTGTATTATGTGTGTTCCCACCTTGTCCTCTGTTTCAAACTCCACCCCAAAGATGTCGCTGTAGATGTAAAGAAGGCTACCCACCTTGTCCTGTTTCAAACCCCACCCCAAAGATGGAGATGTAAACAAAGCTGTTTCAAACTCCACTCCAAAGATGGGGCAGGTGTTGTAGATGTAAAGAAGGCTACCCACCTTGTCCTCTGTTTCAAACTCCACCCCAAAGATGGGGCAGGCGCTGTAGATGCGGTGCAGGTTCTGGATCTCCTTGGTCACCTGCTGAAGCTTCTCCTGGGGGTCGATGCGGAATCCCAGGACATAGCCACCACTCTGCACACATACATACACATCAAGATCAAGATAAATACATGCACAGTACTTTTTATTCTAAGTTATAAATCCAGTACAAGTTTTGTTGTTGTTTTTAAGTCAACGATGGTGAACACTTTCAAAACTTAATGGTTAATGTCTTGTTTTTTATGGGTTTTTTTGTACTAACTTGTTGAAATTCACTTCACACTTCTGTGCTCTTTATCTGAACAATATGCATAGTGAGGCTAAGAGAGAGGATATAGGGAAATGAATATGGGGAAGGAACTTCTCGTAATTAACTCCCTTTTACCAAAGTTATTTATGGCACCTATTCGCCTAGCAAAGTGAAAGTAGTTGCCACAACAATACAGACCCAAGTTCATCCTATTCATTATTTGCTTATTATCTCCAAAGGGGGGGGGGGGGACTCTTATAACAGGAAAACAACCTAACTAGTGGAAGTAGAAAAGAAGTAGAAAAAGGTAGAAAGAAAGACCCCTACTAGCCATTAGACAAAATAATGTAAAACTGTCTGCCAGACCACACATTTGAAGCTGATTTCAAACAATGACAGCCGACTGGCACAACAGAAGTAGCAACCATATAAAAGATGAAATTAAACATGCAAAACGTAGGCCAGGGAAGAAGAAATGCACTTTTAAAAAAAAGATTTGAAAGCATAAGCATTTCTCCCAGCATGAACATTACACACACACACACACACACACACACACACATACATGATAAACTGCTACTGGTAAAGAACACAATTTGTTGAGAAAGTCGGGACACTGGCTATCCATGCCTACTAACCATGGTAGAAGTCTCCACCACAAGGGCCACTCCAAACTTGGAATCCCGAATTTTCACATTTTTCTGCACAACATATGAAATCATCAAAGAATTAAGACAGAGAAAGAAAAAACAAAAAGAAGCAATGAACAAGCTAGTAACAAAACAGCAGTTTTATAATTCCAACTTTCACACACACACACACACATACACACGCACACACATACATATGCATGCATGCACACACACACAGTACTCACCATCTGCAGGTAAGGAATGCTGACATTGAAAGACTCATTGATGTTGGCATGCCAGACTAAGCGAACGTTCGTTATGTAGAACGTTCCAAGATTGCCCTGCCAAGAAAATATTCAGAATGTTTGTACACAGCAATATCATACAGAAATGACGTCTGTGACGTATACATCCAGATCCAGAGACAAAGTCGCTTTATTATGAAGGCCCAAACAACTCAATTTGTAAAGCACCCTGACTTTAGATCGTGATAGTTTGAGTTTTGAATCTCCATCAAGCCGATCTGGACAGGACAGGATGTAGAAAAAGCTGTTCAGTCTTATTCCTTTGATCCTCAATAAAGACCAGTTTGACTTGGGTTTCTGATGCTCCTTTCTCTTAAGGGGTACGCTCACCCCCTGTTTACAGTTTTAAAGGGTATTTTCACCCCCAGTTTCAAATTTTAAAGGGTTAAGAAGAAAACTTAGGAGAAATTCCACCCCATTTATGAATACGGCACTGACGCAGATATATGTGTCCACACACATGCACACAACACACACTTTCACTGGGTTTTTTAAGGAACAAGCTGTTTCTTTTTCTTTGTCTTCACGTTTTTTTTAACACTTGCCAGACTGGTGGAACGATTTTATTGGATTTTTGAGAAAAGGGTCTGCCATTGGCAGCCAATGAACAATGACATTTCAATGCTTACTGCGTTTAGGCAAAATCTGTGCGATCTTTTATCTATATCTACTCATATATCTAGGTTAGTGACTCCTCATAATTGCAGCAGTAGCCTAGATTGGCCTAGCAGACTATTGAAATGAGCAACGTGATCTTACTGAAAATTAACGGCTGTGTTAATGCATAAATCATTGTTTTAATGTGTCATTTCACACACACACCCCTTCATAACGGAAGCATGACGCAACTACGCTCATATGACAGGAAACTGTCGGAGCGATCGAAGAAGAAGAAGACTCTCTTTGACTCTGCCGTTTTCCTTTGCTTCCAAAACAAACTGTCACCTGCTATCTTTCTGACTTATTAGCCCATTCTCTTGCCTTTTTTCCCCAAAAAAATCTTCAAAATAAGTTTTCTCCTTTGAGCTCCTCTGAAATCGGAATGTGTCGGATGTATGCAGCATGGAGACCAGTGAAAACTGAAAACTGGACACATACATACCTTGCCCATTATGGCCTTTCGGCCTGGGAATGCAAAAGAAGAAGAAGTTTGCTGGGTACCTTGACAAAAATATCAGCGTAACCATCAAAAAAGATTTTAAAAACCCTTTCACCGCCAATGTCGCATTTTTGCACCACAATGGTTTAACAGTGGACAAAGCGGTGCACAGCATTACCTGGTCACTGGACAGGTTCCACACTGTCACTAAAACCATGCATCAAGAGTGGACAAATCAGGGCCTGTTATCCGAAGACCCTATTTTGTAATTTTGGGTGGTAAGGATAGGCCTAATGTAATACATGTCACATAGGAATTTGCAATATTGCAGAAGTTTTTTTCTCTGTGACTCAGGTCAGTTTAATTATATTTTTGTGCTGAAAAATGGCTGGCGGCGAAAGGGATAATCACCATGACTCAATGGACCAAGAGTGGACAAAGCGGTGCACAGCATTACCTGGTCACTGGACAGGTTCCACACTCCGTTGACCTTGTCCAAAGGGATAATCACCATGACTCAATGGACCAAGAGTGGACAAAGCGGTGCACAGCATTACCTGGTCGCTGGACAGGTTCCACACTCCGTTGACCTTGTCCAAAGGGATAATCACCATGACACCATGGACCAAGAGTGGACAAAGCGGTGCACAGCATTACCTGGTCGCTGGACAGGTTCCACACTCCGTTGACCTTGTCCAAAGGGATAATCACCATGACTCAATGGACCAAGAGTGGACAAAGCGGTGCACAGCATTACCTGGTCGCTGGACAGGTTCCACACTCCGTTGACCTTGTCCAAAGGGATAATCACCATGACTCAATGGACCAAGAGTGGACAAAGCGGTGCACAGCATTACCTGGTCACTGGACAGGTTCCACACTCCGTTGACCTTGTCCAAAGGGATAATCACCATGACTCAATGGACCAAGAGTGGACAAAGCGGTGCACAGCATTACCTGGTCGCTGGACAGGTTCCACACTCCGTTGACCTTGTCCAAAGGGATAATCACCATGACTCAATGGACCAAGAGTGGACAAAGCGGTGCACAGCATTACCTGGTCGCTGGACAGGTTCCACACTCCGTTGACCTTGTCCAAAGGGATAATCACCATGACTCAATGGACCAAGAGTGGACAAAGCGGTGCACAGCATTACCTGGTCACTGGACAGGTTCCACACTCCGTTGACCTTGTCCAAAGGGATAATCACCATGACTCAATGGACCAAGAGTGGACAAAGCGGTGCACAGCACTACCTCTGGACAGGTTCCACACTCCGTTGACCTTGTCCAAAGGGATAATCACCATGACTCAATGGACCAAGAGTGGACAAAGCGGTGCACAGCATTACCTGGTCACTGGACAGGTTCCACACTCCGTTGACCTTGTCCAAAGGGATAATCACCATGACTCAATGGACCAAGAGTGGACAAAGCGGTGCACAGCATTACCTGGTCACTGGACAGGTTCCACACTCCGTTGACCTTGTCCAAAGGGATAATCACCATGACTCAATGGACCAAGAGTGGACAAAGCGGTGCACAGCATTACCTGGTCACTGGACAGGTTCCACACTCCGTTGACCTTGTCCAAAGGGATAATCACCATGACTCAATGGACCAAGAGTGGACAAAGCGGTGCACAGCATTACCTGGTCACTGGACAGGTTCCACACTCCGTTGACCTTGTCCAAAGGGATAATCACCATGACTCAATGGACCAAGAGTGGACAAAGCGGTGCACAGCATTACCTGGTCACTGGACAGGTTCCACACTCCGTTGACCTTGTCCAAAGGGATAATCACCATGACTCAATGGACCAAGAGTGGACAAAGCGGTGCACAGCATTACCTGGTCACTGGACAGGTTCCACACTCCGTTGACCTTGTCCAAAGGGATAATCACCATGACAGAGTGACAAAAAATTACCTGGTCACAAGCACAGGGCAATGGACCAAGAGTACCTGGTCAGCATTACCTGGTGGACAGGTTCCACACTCCGTTGACCTTGTCCAAAGGGATAATCACCATGACTCAATGGACCAAGAGTGGACAAAGCGGTGCACAGCATTACCTGGTCACTGGACAGGTTCCACACTCCGTTGACCTTGTCCAAAGGGATAATCACCATGACTCAATGGACCAAGAGTGGACAAAGCGGTGCACAGCATTACCTGGTCACTGGACAGGTTCCACACTCCGTTGACATGGACCAAGAGTGGACAAAGCGGTGCACAGCATTACCTGGTCACTGGACAGGTTCCACACTCCGTTGAGAAAGGGATAATCACCATGACTCAATGGACCAAGAGTGGACAAAGCGGTGCACAGCATTACCTGGTCACTGGACAGGTTCCACACTCCGTTGACCTTGTCCAAAGGGAGTAAATTTTTAAAAGTGCAATACCAACCTTGTCCAAAGGGATAATCACCATGACTCAAGACCAAGAGAGTTGGACAAAGCGGTGCACAGCATTACCTGGTCACTGGACAGGTTCCACACTCCGTTGACCTTGTCCAAAGGGATAATCACCATGACTCAATGGACCAAGAGTGGACAAAGCGGTGCACAGCATTACCTGGTCACTGGACAGGTTCCACACTCCGTTGACCTTGTCCAAAGGGATAATCACCATGACTCAATGGACCAAGAGTGGACACAATTATGGTGCACAGCATCACCATACCTGGACCAAGGTCAAAGCTGCACAGACAGGTTCCACACTCCGTTGACCTTGACCAAAGGGATAATTGACTCAATGGACCAATTGGGATAGTCACCACCAAGAGTGGACAAAGCGGACTACAAGGTTCCACACTCCCAAGAGTCGCGTTTTCTACAAGGGACAAAGCGGTGCACACTGACTTACCTGGTCGCTAAACAGGTTCCACACTTATACCTGTCGCAAAAGTAAAGAGACATTAGTCATGGACCAAGAGTGGACAAAGCGGTGCACAGCATTACCTGGTACTGGACAGGTTCCACACTCCGTTGACCTTGTCCAAAGGGATAATCACCATGACTCAATGGACCAAGAGTGGACAAAGCGGTGCACAGCATTACCTGGTCGCTGGACAGATGACTTGTCCAAAGGGATAATCACCATGACACCATGGACCAATGTGGACAAAGCGGTGCACAGCATTACCTGGTCATTCATAATCACCATGACTCAATGGACCAAGTGTGGACAAAGCGGTGCGTGTGTTGTGGACCAAGTGTGGACAAAGCGGTGCGCAGCATTACCTGGTCGCTGGACAGGTTGCACTTGCACAAGACGTACAATGCCTCCACTGTGCCTCTCAGTTTCTGTTGAGAAAATGGACTTGCTAAGTAAGCAATGAAGCGATCGATATATATGTTTGATCATGAAATAAAAATTTTAAATCCCTATCGCTTGGATACATTTGAATATGTATTTAATAACAAATCATGACCGAGAACAACTACAACAAAAATCACGTCTTATTATATTACAGGAAACCAAGAAACAGATAATCAATGAAGAAGAACAAGGAATCTGTGTTGAATAGGCAGCAAAAGCACAACAACAATAACAACCACAACATTATGATTATCTTCATTGCAGAGGGTATATTTAGTTGCTTTATCTCATCTGCAAAAATACCTGAGGTACATCCCATAACAAGATTTCATAATACATGTAGCAGTGTGTGCATGTTTATATATATGCAAGCATTCTGTGTAACGTGTGTGTCTGTGTGTACCAGTGTGTGTGACTTGTGTGTCATGAAATAAAAATTTTAAATCCCTATCGCTTGGTGTGTATTTAATAACAAATCATGACCGAGAACAACTACAACATACAGGAAACCAAGAAACAGATAATCAATGAAGAAGAACAAGGAATCTGTATGTACGCACACATATGTATTGTGTCTAAAAGTAAACAGCTGTATGTTTGTAATCTGTGAGGGTTTTTTAAAATATATCTTAAGTCGATTTTTAGGTGTGTGGAGCATATCTGGAATTCCATGTGTCAAAAAAGATTTTAAAGCTTTTTTCCCCCTTCAATGATACCCATTACAAATTAATACCAATGACCACAATACAGTTGGCTTAAATACATACAGACTGAGCTGTCCTTGTTGATATGTTGATCACACAATTGAACCCAATGGCTGCAAGCAAAAAACAATTACAAAAAAAGTTCAAACAAATATTTGGGGGGAAAAAATCATCTAAGTAAATTCTGTTTCTATTACAACATTGAAAAGCAATACACTGGCTAAATACATTGCCTTGCATGGTTTGTAGCTGCTGTTGCCTTCCACCTAAAGCAGTATCATCCAAATAATCCATCAAAATATTATGTTGATCATGGTTTTTACCATTGTAAACAAGTTGTCATCACAATGTCGAGGGGTGCCTGCCAGAACGGTCTATCTCAAAAGGAATAAAGAGCACAGATGGGCAGTTCTGGCATTCACCCCTCGTGTTGACGTAGCAGAAATGAGTAAAACTTTATGACTACATTATAATAAATTTGATGTCAACTTGGGCATATTTTTCTAGGTAGAGATAACGCAATTTGCCTGTTTCTTGATGGTGAGAGTGGAGCAAGACAACCTTTATTTGCATTTTGTGTTATTACAGACACTTGTCTCTGTGAAATTTGGGCTGTTCCCACCTGGAGAGTGCAGCACCATTTTTTTATTTTAAAATTTTTTTGGGGGGTGGAAGAGGGGGGAGGCATGAAGGAGGATTCAAGAAACCTAGCTATCAATTTGGTACATACCAGGCAGCAGGACTTCTCCCTGCTCTTATCGACTTTTCACTGCTGTGGATTTTTTATGTGCAAACGGGTCAGAGCTGCTTTAACTTAACTCCCCATCCAAAGAACTCGACGTTCAGTGAGATTTCTCCATCAAACTGGAAAGAAGAAAGGGCAAGGCCCGGATTCGAACCCGAGACATTTACACATTGAATTGGCAGGCGAACGTTTTGACCACTCTGTCACCTTCCTTCTCATGAGATCATGAATGAATAAATCTTAAAGCTTTCCAGCTTTTGTGATTGCTGGTTATAAACTAAGCTTTATTTGGTTTACTACTCAGCAATATAGACCATTTTCCATGTGCTTCTTTGGTTCTTAGTTCTTAGGTGTAGATTGGCACAGTGGTAACGCATTCGCCTTGTGTCAAGTAAACCCGAGTTCGAACCTGGGTACAGGGGATTTTTCCTCTCACTTAGCAATACGCCTTACGGTCTGAACATGGAGTCTTTCGGATGAGACGATAAATGGAGGTCCTGTGTGCCCATGCACTTAGCACACGTTAAACCCAGTGGCAACGAAAAAGTTGTCATTTGGTCAAAATTTACTCCCCCCCCCTTTCCTTCCTCATCAGTTACACAAGAAATTGCATGCAAAAAAACCAACCATGGGTTTTCGCACTTACACAAGACGTACAATGCATCCACTGTGCCTCTCAGTTTCTGCCTCTGGCTACGATGGGCTCTCCAGGTGGGAGCAACCCGAATTTCACAGAGATGCCTCTGTGACTATAAATTACCTAATACCTAATAATAATAGTTTGCTGTTTAGAAAGTGCTACAGTCAAACCAGACCATCCCTGTAAGATTGGTGGGAGTATTAATATAACAACCAAAGTGTGTGCATTTACTTCTATAAATTAGAAGCAGGTCACCACCACAAAAGAAGAAGAAGACAACAAGAATATAACAAGTCCTCACTGTAGCACCCCGATGAATCCTCATGGAGTTAAGGGGAGAAAGGGAAAGGGGGGGGGGGGGAGGCATAATTTAAGTAAGTAAAACAAATTGACTTTAGTCTTTTTAGATCAATCTAGCACAACAAATAACCAGATCACAGACTGTGGTTCATGAAGAGTGAGAAGTATGAATTAACACTGACATAAACTGAAACCATTAGAATGTTATACTGTACTTACAAAGAATGAAATAGTGAGGCCAAGAGAGCAGGTAACGAAATTGAACAAAGGGAGAAAACTCTTTCTAATTAACTCCCCTCCACCCCTCTGTGTGTTGTTTATGTGTAACATATTCAAGGTTAGAAGGTTATGCCACTCTTGGGTAGATGTTGATTTGTTTGTATGTCGTCCTCTCCACCATTGTTGATGTGTACTGTGTGGGTGGAGGGTCATAAAGGCGAACTTGGTGCATTCGTTTTTGAGAATGATGCTTTATTTGTCTCACTTTGGCTCTGATTCATGCATTGCTAGATGATTGGTATCGTAATCAACTTTGGTGGAGGGGAGTTAATTAGAAAGAGAGTTTTCCCCGTCATTCAATTTCGTTGTACTTACAAAGGTTTGCCCGTGGCATTGCAAGAGAGTGCCAGATGATCCGTAAATTGGACACAATGAGACAACCTGCGAAAAAACCCAAAATCAATACAGTGAAATCCACTTGAAACACTAAGGAAATATGGTTTTAGGACCAAATTGTTTATCCTTCCCACTCATTCCACAGCATTTCAATTACAAAAAGTCTGACATACAATTCAATTCCTAGAAAATCCTCCAATTAGAAACAAGGGTTTCTTGTTGATTCTTTAAAACAAATTCACATCAATGTATCCGTCGCGTTTATCGTCAGAAGTGGCGTCTGCGACGTATTAATCCAGATCCAGATCCAGAAAGTTCTGTTCAGATTTAAGAAAACAATGTTATGCTTTTTTTTTTTTACAGGGAAGTTTCCTTTCAGTTCATTTTCAACTGTAAAAGAAATTTGATACTTTCTTTTTACTGCAGAAGAAAGCTTTTTCACTTTGTAATAGAAATGTGTCATCAATTTGCTGATCAATGTCTGAATAGCAGTAGTTTATAATCAAAATTCTACTCCAGTGTTTGAGAATAAACACACACACACACACACACACACACACACACACACACACACACACACACACACATGGAAACACACAAACATTTTTAACTCTACACTCTGCAAAAATTAAAGCACAACTTATGCAAAAGAGCAGCTGCAACAAGTAAAAAGTTAATAACTTGACAACATATAAATTTATATACTCGTTAATGAATTTTGTCTAAAAGAATCACCAAAATGCAAAAACTTTAAAAAAAGTTACAAAAGTAAAATCAAGCAACAATCAATACTTTTTTTCACAAACCTCTGTCTCCATTGTTCCCTTTTGTGTCCTCCACTGCATCAAGACGATCAATCACTTTTTCCCCAGGACGCATACGCATCTGTCTAAAATGTTACATAACACTAACAGTCATTTACTTTAAAACATTTAATTTGCAAGCATAGATAACAAATGAGAAAGGAGATAAAAGAACAGAGAGAGAGAGAGAGAGAGAGAGAGAGAGAGAGAGAGAGAGAGAGAGAGAGAGAGAGAGAGAGAGAGAGAGAGAGGGAGAGGGAGGAACAGACACTGAGACAGACATATCGACCCTAACTATGTTCAAATGTTTTTTGGCGAAGCATGATTTGTCATTCATTTTTCCTTAGTTTTGTTTCCATTTTTCACGCATGCAAATGTGTTTCTTTGATTATATTGTGCTTGTACGAGACCACGCTGTAATTTCACCTAACGTGATAATAAAGTATTTTTGACTTTGACTTTGACTGACAGAAACATAAACAAAAGCAAACAGATTACATCAAAGATTACATTTTGAAGTGAATTTCTTCTTCTTCTTCTTCTTCTTCGCTGTGCGTGGCCACAATCAGCTCTTTGATCATTTTGCCACGGAACCGGGAGGTTCTAGTTCTACCACATATGCCAGAAGAAAAGGCTCAAAGCCTGAGAAGAAACTGAAAAGTTAGGCCTTAGAGTTAGACAGAAGAGAGGACAGATAAAAAGATAAAGGATTAGGTGCTTGCACTGGGTTAAGACCATTAAACCCCCCAGTTCAGCCGGGAAAGAACAGGCCCCACTTCCAGCAACAAGCAAAAGCAGAAGAGAAGGGGGGGGGGGGGGGGGGAGGAAGAGAGTTTGGGTTGCTAGCCCAATGACCCCTGAGTGGGGCCATCAGGCATGACGGGTGCAGCAGGCGGGTGTCCATTCAGGTGCTTCCAGACTCCGGCTGCGAAACCCTCCGGAATTCTGGCCTCCACTGATGATGTAGGCAGGTGGTTGCACTCCCTGATTGTCCGGGGAGGGAAGGTATACTGCGTCCGACACTGAGGGATGAGGAGCTGCTGTGAGTGACCTCTTCATTGCCACTCTGGCTGAGGTATGAGCTTGCTCCTGTTAACACTCACAATGCCATTGAGTATTTTGAAGAGCATGGTGAATCTGGTAGTCTGGAATCTAGTAGTCCTTCCATACAAAAGGCTTTATCTTTCATGTGAGAGAGTATGAGAGAGACACAGAGAGAGAGAGAGAGAGAGAGAGAGAGAGAGAGAGAGAGAGAGAGAGAGAGAGAGAGAGAGAGAGAGTATTTTATTACTTACTGGGAGCTGATGTCAAATTTAACATCTCTGTCTTCCCATAGCCCGTCCGCCATTTTGACGCTACAAGCATAACTATGCAGTTCAATCTCGCGAGAAATTGTGTGACGAGATACTATCGGTCTTATTTTTTCAAACGATACAGCTGCTGGGTTTTTATTAATTCGAAATGAAGCTTGAATTATTGTAAGAAGAAAGACGCACTTAAATTTGGAATTTAAAAAATTCAGAAAGGGGGAGGGGGAGGGCCCGAAACTTTATCTATTCACTGCAAACTGTACAAAAGCCCCAGCTGTTTTGCTTTCTGGATCTGGATTTAACGCCACTTCACGATAGACGTGACCGCGTTTTGTTTGGTTTTATCTCGGAGAATTTATCACAATATATCACACACACACACACACGCGTTGTTTATCAGAGAGAGAGAGAGAGAGAGGAGAGAGTTGAGTGAAAATCCGTTTCATCCGGTCTGAAACAGACACATATGGGACATTAGTAGATATATAAAGATGGTGATCCTTGCCCGGAGGCAGTGCAACTCCAGGAAAGATTGTTAACGATACAGATGTATTTTTGTAGAGAAGAAGCAAACCAGTACTCGGGGGTGTGCGTTGAACTTATTAATTGTCTCTGGTGTGTGGGGGGGGGTGGGGGGGGGGGGTGGCGGGTGGGGGGGGGGTGTTCTCATGTTTATTTCCTTCTTTAACTGTTGTGTTATAGATGGCTTGATGTAAAAAAGCAAACCATTATTGCTTATTCAATGTTCCATCTGAAAATAAAAAAATTGACTTTGACTTTGACTTTGACGCACGCACACGCACACACGCACCCACCCACCCACCCACACATTCGGGTGGAGATTTGTGGAACAAACTACCCTCCATTTAATTTTTTGTTTGTGGCTCAAGCCACAAACCTATAACTCACTTTGTCGGTCTGTCGGTCGGTCGGTCGGTCGTTCCAAAATTGTCGCTTTTCAAATCGAGGCTACACGACAACGAAAATGGTGTTTTACGTCCTCTTGGTCTGAATCAGACACATATGGGACATTTGTAAATACAAATATGTTGGGAACAATACTGGAGGCAATGCCCGGAGGCAGTACGAAACCAGTAAAGTCCCAATTTTTTTAAATTAATACAGATAGGTGTAGCGGTAACCACGCCTCGGTTCAACCTCATCGGCTATGGCACCGCTACAAGTATTTAATAAATGATCGAGGCTACACTTCAAAATTAATTGAGGCCGCTCGAGCTACACTTCAAAATTAATTGAGGCCACTCTTTAAAATGATGTATTTTAAAAGCGTACAAAATAGTAAACATACGTAGGGGAAGACGGGGTAAAAAGCGCATGGGTGGGTAAGAAGCCCACCCCAATTATCTCATGAAATAAAGAAAATTTCAGTCAAATTTGCCCATGAGACGAATGCTAGACATTAACGCTCGTCTCATGGGCAAAATGAGACTGAAATTTGCTTCATTTCATGAGATAATTGGGGTGGGCTTCTTACCCGCCCATGCGCTTTTTACCCCGTCTTCCCCTAATACAGACACTACAACAGACACGACGAGTATGCGGTGCTTCTTTTGATGAGTATAAGTAGGATACATAGTTTTAAATGTTTTCCAAAAGATATAAAAAGTTACGAAAGGGTGCAGAGATAACATTCTGGTTTACAGATTAAAATTATTGAAAAGCCAGGGGAGATGACTCCTGATTGGAGTGGTAAAAATAGACCGCGCGCCACAAACTATTGTGATTTTGCGCTTGTTTTTTTAAACCCATAAAAAACAAGAACTACTTCAACAAACAAAAGAAAATATATCTCTTTAACAGGACATCATATAATTAAAAAAAAGCCAAGTGTCCGTGTGTGTGTGTGTGTGTGTGTGTGTCTGTCTGTCTGTCTGAAACACAAAACGGGCCTTATAACTCCGCCGTTTTTTGACCGAATCGCTTCAAATTTGCTGTGAGCCCTAACCAGGCGATGGCAATAGCAACCGAGGCGGCCGTGTCATTTGCTCGGTTTGGCAAATGCGCAAAACGCGTATCCGCTGGACTCTCGGCACCCGCATTTATGGACCGATTGCCTTCAAATGTGGCAGGTAGATGACCGGGGATGGTGACTATCGGTGTGCCAAACCGGAAGCGAATCGGTTCAGAAACAAACGCGCTATACGCCGCTTCACCTTTTCACGAATAACTCCGCCGTTTCTTAATTGAATCGCTTCACATTTGTTGTCATGCTTGCTATGGCCCGGGCAAAGCCTGGCAGCAAATTTGAAGAGAATCGGGAGAGCGCATCACTCTCAGAGCAGCGCCAAGGGGAAACAGGGCCTTATAACTCCGCCGTTTCTTAACCGAATCGCTTCAAATTTGCTGTACTCAGCGTTACCAGTACTTTGCACTACCGTTACTAGGCGTTACCGTTACTAGGGAGAGCGCATCACTCTCACAGCAGCACCAACGGGAAACAGGGCCTTATAACTCTGCCTTTTCTTAACCGAATCGCTTCAAATTTGCTGTACTCAGTAAGGTGCGGGGGGTAGTAGAACGAGTGAAGAAGATGGAAGGAGGGAGAGAGACAAAAGTAATAATAATATTTCGCGGACCCGGCGAAACCAGTACTCAGCGTTACCAGTACGTGGCGTCACCAGTACGGTGCATTGCCAGTACTAGGCGTTGCGCTAGTAATCGATTAATTTCTTCCTTTTATTTGAAATCATGGAAATGTACAGAAAATATTTTGGTAAGTAAATGTGATGTTTTAAATGTTTTGTTGTTGATGTTGATGAATATATATACTGTACAAAATGCTATTCACCCAGTCCCCATCCTCCTTCCTGTTTTTGACATAGTTGCTTGTTTCTTTAATTAATTGTTTACTTTTTTTCTTGTTTGCTACTTTGGAATGTTTAGTTCTTTATTTTTCTTTGCATCATTTTTTATGGATGGTTTGTTGAAAAAAACATGTGATTTGCTTATACAATGTTCCCATCTGGAAATAAAATTTTTTGACTTGACTTGACTGACACACACACACACACACACACACACACACACACACACACACACACACACACACACACACACACACACACACACACACACACACACACACGCACACACACAAAGTCGCGCGCGCTCGCGCACGGACACACACACACACACACACACCAAAACTATTGAATCTTAAACCATAAACATAATCACTTTGATATAAATAAAACACACACGCAAGCACACGCACACGCACGCACACGCACACACACACACACACACACACACACACACACACACACACACACACACACACACACACACACACACACACACACACACACACACACACACACACACACACACACACACACACACACACACACACACACACACACACACACACACACACACACACAGAGAGTTTTGCAATGCACTAGCTAATACGCCATATTGCGCTCCTTTTCCTTTTCTGCCCCATCAGCTTGGAACTCCTTACCACGCGAAATTCGCCATATGGAGTCCTTGCAATGCTTCAAATCAGTTCTCAAGACCCACCTATTCAAGCTACATCACAACCTTTAGGCCACATTACTTCTCGATTCTATTCTCCCCCTCCCCCCCCCCCCCCCCCCCCCCCTATTAGATTAGTTTCACTGTGTGTTGACTGCAATGTCTACGTCAGCTTTGTTGCGAGAGCCAGAGAGAGAGAGAGAGAGAGAGAGAGAGAGAGAGAGAGAGAGAGAGAGAGAGAGAGAGAGAGAGAGAGAGAGAGAGAGAGAGAGAGAGAGAGAGAGAGAGAGAGAGAGAGAGAGAGAGAGAGAGAGAGAGAGAGAGAGAGAGAGAGAGAGAGAGAGAGAGAGAGAGAGAGAGAGAGAGAGAGAGAGAGAGAGAGAGAGAGAGAGAGAGAGAGAGAGAGAGAGAGAGAGAGAGAGAGAGAGAGAGAGAGAGAGAGAGAGAGAGAGAGAGAGAGAGAGTTCATGCTTTATTGAACTGATTGTATTTTGTATTGTGTTCTTTGGTGGGGTGAGTGGTGGTGATGGTAACGGTGTGTGTGTGTGTGTGTGTGTGTGTGTGTGTGTGTGTGTGTGTGTGTGTGTGTGTGTGTGTGTGTGTGTGTGTGTGTGTGTGTGTGTGTGCGTGCGCGTGTGCGTGCGTGCGTGCGTGCGTGCGCGAGTGAGTGTGTGTGTGTGTATATGTATATGTGCGTACGTGCGTGCCTGCGTGGGTGGGGGTGGTGTGTGTATGTGTATGCCTATTAGCATGTGTGTGAGCGATTATTATTTGTTTTGTTGTTGAATTTCTTGCTTTTTAATTTTGTTGTTGTTAAGCGCATAGAGCTCCACATTTGGTGGAGGAGTGCGCTATATAAATGATTCACTATTATTATTATTATTATTATTATTATTATTATTATTATTATTATTATATCCCCCGATAATGCTCTTTTCACACATTATTACCTTGGCATGTTTTTGCCAGTATTTCCTGATGAGCGAGTGACGTTTGGGGTGCCCATGTCAAGCTTAGTTTATATATATATAATATTTATCACAGTCCGTGAATTCAAAATTAAAGAATAAATTCTGATAAGATTATGTGTAAGATTTAGGCCGTGTACACACATAAGCGGATATTCCATTCGAAAACCCGCGCGCAATCCATAGGGGAAGACGGGGTAAAAATCGCATGGGCGGGTAAGAAACCCACCCCAATTATCTCATGAAATAAAGAAAATTTCAGTCTCATTTTGCCCATGAGACGAGCGTTAATGTCTAGCATTCGTCTCATGGGCAAATTTGACTGAAATTGTCTTTATTTCATGAGATAATTGGGGTGGGCTTCTTACCCGCCCATGCGCTTTTTGCCCCGTCTTCCCCTATAAATAAGTGAAGCAAAGAAGGGAAAAGATTTGCGCACGTGTCCGAATTTCCCCTATATGCGTAAACTTTTACTCCTTCCTTCGGACGTGTTCACATTAGACGCGTAAGTTCCGTACGGAAAACCCTAAATAAGTGGAAGAAAGAAGGATAAAAGTTTACGCATGTCGGGGAAATTCGGACACGTGCGCAAATCTTTTCCCTTCTTTGTTTCACTTATTTATGGATTGCGCACGGGTTTCCGCATAGAATATCCGCTTATGTGTGTACAAGGCCTTCTTCCATTTATTTAGGGCTTTTCGTACGGAACTTACGCATCTAATATGAACCCGGCCTAAGACTTCGTGGAGCCAAAGAAGTCTGGGGTTAAAACATCTGGATAGTTCATTGGATGTAGGCCAACATAATTTTTGAGCAAATTCATATTTTCAAGTTAAGAGCTTTTTTTGTGACTTCACTCCCAATAACTGAAGGACACCTTCATAATTATTATAGACTTACTTAAAACGTTGGGCTAGGATCAATAATAATAATAATAATAATAATAATAATAATCATACGCTGATGAGCTTGTGTGCGATTCTCATGGTGCGCATAATGAGCATAAAATTGGTCACTGGATTTTCAGCACACACACACACACACAAAAACACAAACCTGTCTGGAAACCTTTTTTCTTGGACGTGTTCCTTTTAAACATTATTAAAGAAATGTTAGCCTTCAAAAGTTCTTCCATTCGTGTTTTCTTTCGCGCAAGGCCGCTGTTATAATGAGGTATAAAAGGTATTTTTGATAAACAGAATTGTTGCGCTTCAATACTAGTAAATTATACAGGCCTTTCTTTTTTCTTTATTTATATTACAATAGAGTATTGGTTTAAACGATGTTTTATTGATTAACACATTGTAAAGCAGCAACATAAACAAATTGGAACGAGCACAACAAGCTTAAAGCTTATACAAGGCGCTCAAACACAAATAGATGATACAATATTGGCTGCCACAAGTAATAAGAGAATGGAACAGAACATGATAATGAAAATAATAGCATACAAAACGTTCACGAACAAGCAAGCAACAACAAGAACAACAAGAACATAGAAATTGAAATTGAGTCAATAGAGTATTGACTTCAGTGTTAACATAATACATCATTATTTTGTCAAGAACGTCACAAAACCGTTCCGATTCGTATTTGAAGAAGAGTGGCTAATACAAAGTTAAAAAAGAAGTATTTTTACAAATACAATAGTAAGCCTATTCTCCCTGAAGGGGAGGATCCTCATCAACATGCGCCAACTGTAGAAAGTTTAATTAATGACGGTACGTTAAGAGATAGTCATGATGACAGTGGCCGTGCCAGTGTGGGAGGGCGAGCCCGAGTCTCGAGCCGTGGCCAAGAACTCCCTCGAGTTCCCCGCCTCCAGCTCCAGGCTTCTGGTGGTGGTCAGCTGTCCAGTCCAGGCATCCACAGCCAGGGCCAGGGGGGCATCAGCTTCACCTAGCGGAGACCGCAGGGAGTAGCGGAGGAGAGCGTTGTCGCCGGAGTCACGGTCCATGGCCCGGACACTGCCCACCACCGACCCCACAGGGGCCGAGGCGTTGACCTCCACGTTGTAGACAGGCATGGAGAAAATGGGGATGTTGTCGTTCTGGTCAAGGACTCGCATGGTGACGGAGGTCCTGGACAGTAGCGGCGGATCGTCGTGGTCATCGACGCACGAGATCTGGACGGTGATGGAGGAGACCACCTCTCGGTCGAAAGTCGTGGTGGTCACTAGCTTGTAGGTCCCCGGGTTAACCTGCTGTAACTCCACGACATTGTCTATTGCTGGAGGGCGGGTAGAGCACCAGACGTCTTGGTTTGCCTTGTCCACCGTGACAATGGCC
>CM065683.1:68040591-68043091 GCA_017654935.2 Phymorhynchus buccinoides
TCTAATTGCTTAATTAATACTTTTATGGCCCTTTCCGCCAACGTTTTAACAAACATTGAATTTGTTCGGCCTTCTATAGGTTTGTTGCACTATATCTACATCATCGTGTTAATCGTTGATCAACTGAATTTCTCGTGAACAACTAGCACGCATCGACTTCGGTTTCGATTCAATAGACCCACCAAATCACGTGTGAAGATCACGGGTTTCACGGGTTTTCCCTCTTATAGCTGTAAGAAATGTTGTTTTGACCAGGTTTGACTCCCATACAAATGCCCCCAAATTAAAAACGAAACATCATTTTAAAGAGCAGCCTCACTTTCAAGTTGGGGGCATTTCTATATGGGTCACAGAAAAAAACCAAGGGACTTAATCGTGTGGCGCGTCAGTGTATCTTTAACATTCCTTTGCGCGTGTGGCGCGTGCAGCACGTGCGCGCGCCGCCGCCTGCTTGTCACTTGTCAGGGCAGACGCCTTCGCTGAAACCTTTTGCGCGTGCTGACAGTGGTGCCGGGTCGGCAAGAAAAAACTGTCGTCTGCTCCAGTGTCTCAGTCCCAAAGTGAACACTGATCGGCTTAGGACTGGTAGAAATGAGTAAAGTTTGATCGTTTGACCACGCTCCTTCTGTTACTGCTTCAGCACAGTTTTTGCTTACTGGAGGCTTCTTAGAGAGTGAGAATAACGTTGCTTTGGGCAAACTATTTCTTGATTTTTGTTCATTTTCAAGTTTTGTCTCTTCTGGATTGATTGAGAAAGGAGAAAGATGACGGAGGGGATGGATGCGGATTGGAACCCGAACCCCAGCAAGTGGAGTCTGATTCAGTTCGCTCTGCTCTGTGTGTCCACTGTGGGCTACAGCGGATTTAGCAGTTTCCCTTACTACATCTACAAGCACACCGGTGAGAGAGAGAGAGAGAGAGAGAGAGAGAGAGAGAGAGAGAGAGAGCGAGCATATTCAAATGTTGCAATTGTACAGTTGTTGACATGCGTGACTTAACCTGCACCTGTAAGTAACGATATTAGGCCTTAAAAGGGCTCCCAATCGTCCCGCAAAATAAGGGGCCACATCCAGTGGACTCCTTCACTTACAGTGGGGTCTGACACAAAAAATACAAGTATAAGCAATCAAATCAACATTAGTAAAATTCTAATCAAATTCAAGAAAGAGATCTCTAAATTTGTTTGTTTGTAAAAACAAACAGATAGAAGTATTTCAACTACTTCAGCCAAACGATCAACTCGAAACATTTGTCTTGGGACGGGCAATGCCAATAGAAACTCATTCTCGCTTGTTGCATCACTACATGGTATTTACCGGAATATGGCTGGAACAGTGGGATGCTCTTGTTGTCATTAATGCTCAAGTTCTCAGCACTTAAATCATATACATGTAGAGGTAGAGTCAGGGCGCGTGATAAAAGATACACAACTTTTAATTATCATCCAAGGCTTAGCTTTTTACGTTCTTCCTACAATTCGAAAAGACCATAGTACTTTTTGTTTGTTTGTTTGTTGTACATGTATTTTAAATCGAAAACAGCGATACGCATAATATTTTATTGTGAGTCTAGGACTCCATGCGTGGTTCATTTACTCACTATTTCACTCCTACTTCCCTATGTATTGCCCTAGATGATTCTGTCCCTGATACTAAAGTTACAGCAATGTCCCATATGGCCTTTGGTTGTCTGTGTGTGTGTGTGTGTGTGTGTGTGTGTGTGTGTGTGTGTGTGTGTGTGTGAGTGTGTGTGCGTCTGTGTGTGTGCGTCTGTGCGTGCGTGCCTGTGTGTCTGTGTGTATGTTTGCGTGTGTATATGCCGTGCTAAGTTTCTCTCTCTCTCTCTCTCTCTCTCTCTCTCTCTCTCTCTCTCTCTCTCTCTCTCTCTCTCTCTCTCTCTCTCTCTCTCTCTCTCTCTCTCACCTTATCTGTCTCCTTTTCTCGATCAAGGACTTCATGGTTTCTTCTATTCATTGTAAGTTTTTGTTATGCTGCTAGTCTTTATTGTCATTTTAATGCATCGTAATCTGGATTTCACTCCACTAGTCCTTAATCTCATGTTCTTCGTTTGTTTGTTTGCGTGTTTGTTTGTTTTACAGCGTTTGTCTGTCTGTGTCTATCTGTACTACTTGCTTGTCTGATTATTCCCCCGCCACTCCGCGGTCGTGGACGAGTATAATGCGATCGCTCGTGTCTGTTTCTTTGCCTGTTTTTTGTTTGTCCACGCACTATTTTATTAACCATAGCACAAAATCACTTCAAATGTTGTACTGTGGTATATTATGGTATATCACTTGAAGGTCGTGTGTCCCTCCGAGTAATTCTTGCTGCCGAGGACTCGTTGTCGTACTCGTTTCACGCTGTTTGTCGGTTTTTATGCATTCAGTTGAAATACCTCAAAGAAAACAAAGATATATGTGTGTATGCATGTCTTTGTAGTTCATAATCGTGTAATTTGAATTGCACGGTGCAGGAAGAAACATGATTTATAACATTGCAGA
>CM065683.1:68060591-68065591 GCA_017654935.2 Phymorhynchus buccinoides
ATATTAAGTACTTGAATGATGACATCCATGATTGCTGATTTTGATATTATATGTGATTACATATTTGTTTGATACTTTTGCATGATATAACTTGATTTGTTTATTACTATCATACTATTACTGATAATGATAATGATGAGGAGTGTTATCCTTAGCTGATTTTATGTTTGCATGATGTGACTTTTTTTTTCCCCTGTACTTTAAATTCCCAAATGTCCCCATCCTTATCCTTATCCTTTGCCTCTTCCCTCCTCCTCCCTCCCTTTTCTTCTCATTTCTGCATATACATATATTATTTAGCTTTCTTGTTTGATTTACTTTATTTTCCCCCTGGGTTGGGTGGAAAAGGATGGAAGTTCAGTTTAACGTCGCGTATCGGCTTTCGCCATGTACGACGGGCTGAACAAACCAACCAGGGCATACACAAAAATTTATGTTCCTGAATCACTGTCTTAGCCAAAAGGCCGAGAAGCGATCAGAATTCATAACTTAATTAAAGGGTGGAAAAAAGCGTGTAACTTGCTTATCTCTTGTTCACTGGTTAAATAAAATTTCGTTTTTTCGTCTCTCTTCTCTTTCTCTCTCTCTCTCTCTCTCTCTCTCTCTCTCTCTCTCTCTCTCTCTCTCTCTCTCTCTCTCTCTCTCTCTCTCTCTCTCTCTCTCTCTCTCTCTCTCTCTCTCTCTCTCTCTCTCTCTCTCTCTCTCTCTCTCTCTCTCTCTCTCTCTCCGGTGCACACGCACTCGACTCGCAACGGACCAGCGAGCATACACACAGAAACGATCTGAGTACCAAGATACTTTAAAGGAGAAACGAAAAAGTTACAGAAAAGAAGTCCTTGATACTTTAATTCAAAATAAAAATGATTCCAATACATTTTGGTCAACAATTCGAAGCGTTAAAAGAAATTTTTTGGATCGGCCTGCTATCTCAATCGACACGTGGAAAACGCATTTTGTAAACATCCTTTCAACCGCAGACCGCGAACCGATACGTACTGACCCACATATAGAACATGACGGAAGCCAGCATGAAGAAAATGATTACATTCCCGACTGAGATGATGAGATAACGGATAGTGAAGTGCGTCAGGCAATAAAGAAATTAAAATCAAATAAAGCATCTGGATTAGATGATATTTGTGGTGAGTTTTTGAAAACGGCCGAACCGATTATAACACCTTTTCTGACAAAACTGTTTAACCAAATTTACGAGAATGGTTATTTCCCTTCATCATGGACCAAATCGGTTATTGTTCCCTTACTTAAAAAAGGTGACGTTCTTAATCCTGAAAATTACAGAGGTATCTCTCTACTAAGTACAGTTAGTAAGGTCTTCACGTCAGTATTGAATGAGAGATTGTATAAATGGGCGGAGAAGGAAGGTAAAATAAGTGAAGAGCAGGCTGGTTTTCGTAAGCAATACTCCACTGTGGATCATATATTTACGCTTGTTTCGATGATAAAATCCTATTTATATGGTCATAAAAGTAGAAAATTTTACGTGGCTTTCATAGATTACCAAAAAGCCTTGACACAGTAGATAGGGATATGCTTTGGAAAGTACTCCAAAAAGTTCAAGCTTCCTCAAAAATGATTAGAATGCTAAAGGGCATGTATAGCTCTGTTCAAAGTTGCGTTCGCTGGGGCCCACAAGTGTCAGATTTCTTTGATTGTCCCTCAGGGGTCAAACAAGGCTGTTTAATGTCACCTGTATTGTTTTCTTTATTAATTACCGAAGTAGCTGAAAATGTATCAAGGAACGGTAAACACGGATTTCAGTTTTTACCTGGGTTACAGGAAATATTCCTTTTATTATTTGCAGATGATGTTGTTTTGTTCTCTTCTACACCCAGTGGACTTCAAAATCAGCTAAACAATTTACAGAAAGCATCTGACATTCTAAATTTGACAATAAATTTAAAAAAGACTAAAATAATTGTGTTTAGAAAAGGGGGTCATTTGTCTCAAACTGAGTGTTGGTATTACAAAGGGAGGGAAGTGGAGGTAGTTAATAGTTACAAATATCTTGGCTTTACTCTCAGCACTAGAATGGGTTTTGACACTGCGTTAGATGAATACGTTAGACGAGCAAAACGTAAAGTTGCAGAGATCTTTAAAACAATGTGGGCTTTAGGGAGCATGGATTTGTCAATATTTTTTTAAACTTTTCGATTCGCAAGTAAAGCCAATGTTACTATATGTTACTCTGGGGATTAACTAAATTTCAGTCTATAGAATCAGTTCAATTGTTTGCATGCAAGCGTATATTAGGTGTTAGCCCCAAAAGTCCAAATACAATGATATATGGCGAAACAGGTCGATATCCTCTGTATATTGACAGCGCTTTAAAGTCGATAAAATATTGGTTTAAGCTCCAAAGTATGTCTATGCATAGATTTCCCAAACAGGCACATCTCATGATTTTGAATAAGATTCCCGAGTTTACTCATGGTCACTCTAATTATCATAATTGGTCTAAATCTGTTAAAAAATGTTTTGATACTTTTGGTTTTTCAGATGTTTGGCTTAATGGAGGGGTGGGAAATGAAGCTATTTTTCTTAAAGAGTTAAAGCAGAGAATGATTGATTGCTACATGCAAGATTGGCATGCAAAACTATTTGCAAGTGAACGATTTAGTACGCATAGATAATTTAAGTCATCGTTTAAAATAGAAAAATATTTGTCAACCATTACTATTAGTAAATTCCGTTATGCCTTAGCAAGATTGAGACTTGGACTGTGTGATCTAAACATCAATAACAGATATAATGAAAAATCAAAGAAATGCCCATTTTGTAACAAGATAGAGAGTGAATTTCATTTTGTGTTTGAATGTCAAACATATGCTTCTCTAAGAAAAAAACATTTATCAAAATACTATACGTTCGTAATCAATGAAGAATGTCTAGCTCGAATGTTACAATCTGATGACGTAATGCTCCTAAGAAATTTAGCAATGTATGCATTTCATGCTTTCAAGACTAGAGATATACATGTCAATAACTGAATAAGAGCTGAATACTGTATTTTTGTGACTGAATTGAAACATTTAATTTTGTTGCTTATTTTTATATATCAAATTAATTCCCTTGATTCTATTTGATTATGATGTAGGAAGTTACATCCCTTTTTCGTGATTCGTTTTTTTGGTTCTCCCATGATTACGTGTACCCATTGTATACAGGCCGGTGGCCTTACGATTAAACTTTCCGACTTCCGACTTTCTCTCTCTCTCTCTCTCTCTCTCTCTCTCTCTCTCTCTCTCTCTCTCTCTCTCTCTCTCTCTCTCTCTCTCTCTCTCTCTCTCTCTCTCTCTCTCTCTCTCTCTCTCTCTCTCTCTCTCTCTCTCTCTCTCTCTCTCTCTCTCTCTCTCTCTCTCTCTCTCTCTCTCTCTCTCTCTCTCTCTCTCTCTCTCTCTGTACGTATGTGTACGTGTGTACGTGTGTGTATGTATATGTGTGAGTGTGTGCGCGCGTATGTGTGTGTTTTTGCGTGTGTGCGTGCGTGTGAGTACGCTTTTAACAATTACGAGCTAGCTCTTAACAATGCAAATGGAAACGATGGAATGCAAAGGAAGGTACACAATTCACTATGGATATAATAATTATTGTTTAGAGCTCCCGTGAAATGCGATTTTCTTCATGAATGGATACAGACGCACGTGCGTGCTGCGCTTCCAGGGCTCGCGTGTTTTCAGAAACCGTTGGCTTTCATCGATTCAATAATGCACTGTAGCACTTTAGCTAAACACCTCACCTAAGAGGAATGAAGGCTCGGTTTGACTTTATTCACATGACACGCACTATGCACGCGCTCTATCGAACCAAAGATTCTTATTGTGTTTTGTTTTTAGCTCTGCAGACAGTGTTGAGTAACCATCACGCGAGCGCGCGCACATATGTTATCCTCGGAATAGTATAATTGACCTGTATGCAAGCTTACAAACCCCATGGAAATAATGTGGGGTTGGGGAGGTTATAGAGGGGCAGGCCTACAATAATACTGGGGCTACTTGGGAGACTAGGAGTTTACTATGGAGAAGATGATCAAGATTCAAGATTCAAGATTCTTTAATTAGCCAACGCATCAGTGTACAAAGGGAATCATTTTCGTTTTGCACAAACACGCAACCCAACTGCAAGGGAAGCATGCGCATGGATAGACAACCAATACAAAAATATATGGTAACAAATTCAGATCATTGCATAATGTTACGCAAACATTATAAAAATTAATGCACACTATTTTTTCTCATTCGATAATGCACAACACGGATAAAACATAGTCATAGATGCACATTTTCCCCTCTTACTGCAACACTTTCTTGGAGAGTTTACTTGATTGATTAGATGACAATAAAAAGTTGATAGCAGTGGAACTTACATGTAAGTTTTCGGTCTTCGAAACAAAATATGTTCATATGCCATTTTTAAATAAATACATGCCGTTCTTTTGTTTTTACGTGCAGCGGAATAGAGAGTTCCAGTTGTTCCACCAGAACAAGTTAAGCTGGCTTTGAAGAGGTCGATTCCGATTCTGATTTTCTTTACCACAATAATAATGAAAAATAGTATATGTACATCTTGGTTTGGTATATTTTAAAGTTCGCAGTGAATGCAGAGAGTGCTAATCCATTCATAACCCGAAATATTAGTTCTGCTTTGTTGTATCCAACTTTGTACATCAATGGCAAACTGTCTAGGTTGAGAAAGTCTATAGAGTTTAATGAAGAATGTTTATGGAAAACTGATTTGAGAGCTCGTTTATGGACTCTAATTAATGGGTTCAGTCTCTTGGTAGAACCATAGACATAATATGAGTTGAGTAGTTGGACGATTGAATAAGGGCATGGACAAATTGTTTTCGGGCATTTTCATATCTAGAAAATTCTAAAGTTTCAAAAGCTGGAAAATATTTTGAGATATATACGCTTACTCCAAGTGGTTATAAGAGGTTACCAAGCAATTCTATTATCGATGGCAATTCCGTATAACCAGAG
>CM065683.1:68070591-68088091 GCA_017654935.2 Phymorhynchus buccinoides
CAGCGACAATGCCTCTCAACAGTCTGTGTCAAAACCAGTTCCATCAGCGACAATGCCTCTCAACAGTCTGTGTCAAAACCAGTCCCATCAGCGACAATGCCTCTCAACAGTCTGTGTCAAAACCAGTCCCATCAGCGACAATGCCTCTCAACAGTCTGTGTCAAAACCAGTCCCTTCAGCGACAATGCCTCTCAACAGTCTGTGTCAAAACCAGTCCCATCAGCGACAATGCCTCTCAACAGTCTGTGTCAAACCCAGTTCCATCAGCGACAATGCCTCTCAACAGTCTGTGTCAAAACCAGTTCCATCAGCGACAATGCCTCTCAACAGTCTGTGTCAAAACCAGTCCCATCAGCGACAATGCCTCTCAACAGTCTGTGTCAAAACCAGTCCCTTCAGCGACAATGCCTCTCAACAGTCTGTGTCAAAACCAGTCCCTTCAGCGACAATGCCTCTCAACAGTCTGTGTCAAAACCAGTCCCTTCAGCGACAATGCCTCTCAACAATCTGTGTCAAAACCAGTCCCTTCAGCGACAATGCCTCTCAACAGTCTGTGTCAAACCCAGTCCCTTCAGCGACAATGCCTCTCAACAGTCTGTGTCAAAACCAGTCCCATCAGCGACAATGCCTCTCAACAGTCTGTGTCAAACCCAGTCCCTTCAGCGACAATGCCTCTCAACAGTCTGTGTCAAAACCAGTCCCTTCAGCGACAATGCCTCTCAACAGTCTGTGTCAAAACCAGTCCCTTCAGCGACAATGCCTCTCAACAATCTGTCAAAACCAGTCCCTTCAGCGACAATGCCTCTCAACAGTCTGTGTCAAAACCAGTCCCTTCAGCGACAATGCCTCTCAACAGTCTGTGTCAAAACCAGTCCCTTCAGCGACAATGCCTCTCAACAGTCTGTGTCAAAACCAGTCCCTTCAGCGACAATGCCTCTCAACAATCTGTGTCAAAACCAGTCCCTTCAGCGACGATGCCTCTCAACAATCTGTCAAAACCAGTCCCTTCAGCGACAATGCCTCTCAACAATCTGTGTCAAAACCAGTCCCTTCAGCGACAATGCCTCTCAACAATCTGTGTCAAAACCAGTCCCTTCAGCGACAATGCCTCTCAACAGTCTGTGTCAAAACCAGTCCCTTCAGCGACAATGCCTCTCAACAATCTGTGTCAAAACCAGTCCCTTCAGCGACAATGCCTCTCAACAATCTGTCAAAACCAGTCCCTTCAGCGACAATGCCTCTCAACAATCTGTCAAAACCAGTCCCTTCAGCGACAATGCCTCTCAACAGTCTGTGTCAAAACCAGTCCCTTCAGCGACGATGCCTCTCAACAATCTGTCAAAACCAGTCCCTTCAGCGACAATGCCTCTCAACAATCTGTGTCAAAACCAGTCCCTTCAGCGACAATGCCTCTCAACAGTCTGTGTCAAAACCAGTCCCTTCAGCGACAATGCCTCTCAACAATCTGTCAAAACCAGTCCCTTCAGCGACAATGCCTCTCAACAATCTGTCAAAACCAGTCCCTTCAGCGACAATGCCTCTCAACAGTCTGTGTCAAAACCAGTCCCTTCAGCGACAATGCCTCTCAACAGTCTGTGTCAAAACCAGTCCCTTCAGCGACAATGCCTCTCAACAGTCTGTGTCAAAACCAGTCCCTTCAGCGACAATGCCTCTCAACAATCTGTGTCAAAACCAGTCCCTTCAGCGACAATGCCTCTCAACAATCTGTCAAAACCAGTAGCTTCAGCGACAATGCCTCTCAACAATCTGTCAAAACCAGTCCCTTCAGCGACAATGCCTCTCAACAATCTGTCAAAACCAGTCCCTTCAGCGACAATGCCTCTCAACAATCTGTGTCAAAACCAGTCCCTTCAGCGACAATGCCTCTCAACAATCTGTCAAAACCAGTCCCTTCAGCGACAATGCCTCTCAACAATCTGTCAAAACCAGTCCCTTCAGCGACAATGCCTCTCAACAATCTGTGTCAAAACCAGTCCCTTCAGCGACAATGCCTCTCAACAATCTGTCAAAACCAGTCCCTTCAGCGACAATGCCTCTCAACAATCTGTCAAAACCAGTCCCTTCAGCGACAATGCCTCTCAACAATCTGTCAAAACCAGTCCCTTCAGCGACAATGCCTCTCAACAATCTGTCAAAACCAGTCCCTTCAGCGACAATGCCTCTCAACAATCTGTGTCAAAACCAGTCCCTTTAGCGACAATGCCTCTCAACAGTCTGTGTCAAAACCAGTCCCTTCAGCGACAATGCCTCTCAACAGACAATCTGTGTCAAAACCAGTCCCTTCAGCGACAATGCCTCTCAACAGTCTGTGTCAAAACCAGTCCCTTCAGCGACAATGCCTCTCAACAATCTGTCAAAACCAGTCCCTTCAGCGACAATGCCTCTCAACAATCTGTGTCAAAACCAGTCCCTTCAGCGACAATGCCTCTCAACAGTCTGTGTCAAAACCAGTCCCTTCAGCGACAATGCCTCTCAACAATCTGTGTCAAAACCAGTCCCTTCAGCGACAATGCCTCTCAACAATCTGTGTCAAAACCAGTCCCTTCAGCGACAATGCCTCTCAACAATCTGTCAAAACCAGTCCCTTCAGCGACAATGCCTCTCAACAATCTGTGTCAAAACCAGTCCCTTCAGCGACAATGCCTCTCAACAATCTGTGTCAAAACCAGTCCCTTCAGCGACAATGCCTCTCAACAATCTGTGTCAAAACCAGTCCCTTCAGCGACAATGCCTCTCAACAATCTGTGTCAAAACCAGTCCCTTCAGCGACAATGCCTCTCAACAATCTGTGTCAAAACCAGTCCCTTCAGCGACAATGCCTCTCAACAATCTGTGTCAAAACCAGTCCCTTCAGCGACAATGCCTCTCAACAATCTGTGTCAAAACCAGTCCCTTCAGCGACAATGCCTCTCAACAATCTGTGTCAAAACCAGTCCCTTCAGCGACAATGCCTCTCAACAATCTGTGTCAAAACCAGTCCCTTCAGCGACAATGCCTCTCAACAATCTGTCAAAACCAGTCCCTTCAGCGACAATGCCTCTCAACAATCTGTGTCAAAACCAGTCCCTTCAGCGACAATGCCTCTCAACAATCTGTGTCAAAACCAGTCCCTTCAGCGACAATGCCTCTCAACAATCTGTGTCAAAACCAGTCCCTTCAGCGACAATGCCTCTCAACAATCTGTCAAAACCAGTCCCTTCAGCGACAATGCCTCTCAACAATCTGTCAAAACCAGTCCCTTCAGCGACAATGCCTCTCAACAATCTGTCAAAACCAGTCCCTTCAGCGACAATGCCTCTCAACAATCTGTCAAAACCAGTCCCTTCAGCGACAATGCCTCTCAACAATCTGTCAAAACCAGTCCCTTCAGCGACAATGCCTCTCAACAATCTGTCAAAACCAGTCCCTTCAGCGACAATGCCTCTCAACAATCTGTCAAAACCAGTCCCTTCAGCGACAATGCCTCTCAACAATCTGTCAAAACCAGTCCCTTCAGCGACAATGCCTCTCAACAATCTGTCAAAACCAGTCCCTTCAGCGACAATGCCTCTCAACAATCTGTCAAAACCAGTCCCTTCAGCGACAATGCCTCTCAACAATCTGTCAAAACCAGTCCCTTCAGCGACAATGCCTCTCAACAATCTGTCAAAACCAGTCCCTTCAGCGACAATGCCTCTCAACAATCTGTCAAAACCAGTCCCTTCAGCGACAATGCCTCTCAACAATCTGTGTCAAAACCAGTCCCTTCAGCGACAATGCCTCTCAACAATCTGTGTCAAAACCAGTCCCTTCAGCGACAATGCCTCTCAACAGTCTGTGTCAAAACCAGTCCCTTCAGCGACAATGCCTCTCAACAGTCTGTGTCAAAACCAGTCCCTTCAGCGACAATGCCTCTCAACAATCTGTGTCAAAACCAGTCCCTTCAGCGACAATGCCTCTCAACAGTCTGTGTCAAAACCAGTCCCTTCAGCGACAATGCCTCTCAACAGTCTGTGTCAAAACCAGTCCCTTCAGCGACAATGCCTCTCAACAATCTGTGTCAAAACCAGTCCCTTCAGCGACAATGCCTCTCAACAATCTGTGTCAAAACCAGTCCCTTCAGCGACAATGCCTCTCAACAGTCTGTGTCAAACCCAGTCCCTTCAGCGACAATGCCTCTAACAGTCTGTGTCAAAACCAGTCCCTTCAGCGACGATGCCTCTCAACAATCTGTCAAAACCAGTCCCTTCAGCGACAATGCCTCTCAATCTGTGTCAAACCCAGTCCCTTTAGCGACAATGCCTCTCAACAGTCTGTGTCAAAACCAGTCCCATCAGCGACAATGCCTCTCAACAGTCTGTGTCAAACCCAGTCCCTTCAGCGACAATGCCTCTAACAGTCTGTGTCAAAACCAGTCCCTTCAGCGACGATGCCTCTCAACAATCTGTCAAAACCAGTCCCTTCAGCGACAATGCCTCTCAACAATCTGTCAAAACCAGTCCCTTCAGCGACAATGCCTTTCAACAGTCTGTGTCAAACCCAGTCCCTTCAGCGACGATGCCTCTCAACAATCTGTCAAAACCAGTCCCTTCAGCGACAATGCCTCTCAACAATCTGTCAAAACCAGTCCCTTCAGCGACAATGCCTCTCAACAATCTGTCAAAACCAGTCCCTTCAGCGACAATGCCTCTCAACAATCTGCGTCAAAACCAGTCCCTTCAGCGACAATGCCTCTCAACAATCTGTGTCAAAACCAGTCCCTTCAGTGACAATGCCTCTCAACAATCTGTGTTGAAACCAGTCCCTTCAGCGACAATGCCTCTCAACAATCTGTGTCAAAACCAGTCCCTTCAGCGACAATGCCTCTCAATAATCTGCGTCAAAACCAGTCCCTTCAGCGACGATGCCTCTCAACAATATGTGTCAAAACCAGTCCCTTCAGCGACAATGCCTCTCAACAATCTGTGTCAAAACCAGTCCCTTCAGTGACAACGCCACAATATCAGAGCCTCTGTTAAACAATGTATCAGTCCTAGCAAACATTTCCTGTATTATATTCAGTATTTTGGTTTTGCAGTCAGTATTTTACTGCTACTTACCAGTAAGCGCGATGACTCTCTCTCTCTCTCTCTCTCTCTCTCTCTCTCTCTCTCTCTCTCTCTCTCTCTCTCTCTCTCTCTCTCTCTCTCTCTCTCTCTCTCCCTCTCCCTCTCTCTCTCTCTCTGTTTGGATTTTGTTTTTGCCGAAACGAGAATACCTTTAGTGGTACAATATTAAACAATGATGGTTTTGCTAATGGTTTGTGTTAACGAACCGCATTAAAACAGAGAATGAATGGCAGAGAACTGACTTCAGCCAGGTTTTGTGACAGAGAGAGAGTCTGTAGGGCGCCCCTGGGGTGAGACCTATGAGCCAACCGCCAGTGACACAGCCAGAAGATCGATACAGAGAGAGAGAGAGAGAGAGAGAGAGAGAGAGAGAGAGAGAGAGATAATGATAATGAAGATAATGATAATGAACCTTTATTTTATAACGGTAAAAGTATTGAGAGAGAGAGAGAGAGAGAGAGAGAGAGAGAGAGAGAGAGAGAGAGAGAGAGAGAGAGAGAGAGAGAGAGAGAGAGAGACAGAGTAAACACCCATCTTTGCATGGAAGGAAAAAGTGAAATTAAAGTTAAAAAAACATTCTGACATCAAATGACACTAAACCCGTACGCATTACATTTGTGCCGTTCTGCTGGTGCCCGTGAGCTATATAACTAAGTGACCTGGGGACAACGGCCTTTCTTTCACGAGCATTTCAACAACAAAGACCCGACGAGGACTCTTCCCTTATTCCTGATGACCTCTCTGATGGATTTGGACACGAAAAGTTGAACAATGGGTGAAGGGTCATAAAGGCGAACCTGGCACATTCTGTTTTGAGAATGATGCTTTGTTTGTCTCACTTTGGCTCTGATTCACACATTGCTAGATGATTGGTATCGCAATGAACTTTGGTGGAGGGGAGTTAATTAGAAAGAGTTTTCCCCCTTTGTTCAATTCCGTGAACAATACATACTTTCCCCCGTGGGGATGGATTCCTGATCGCTTCTCGGCCTTTTGGCTGAGACAGTGATTCAGGAACATAAATGTTTGTTTATACCATGGCTGATTTGTTCAGCCCGTCGTACATGGCGAAAGCCGATACGCGACGTTAAACTGAACTTCCGATTCAAGGGCGGGGCGGTCTTTCGTCTGAATAGTTCCCTCACCTTCTGGAAATTCTGTGCTTGTTGCTTTTCCCCTAATATGTCACTCTCCTTGTCTCTTCTTTTCCCCTTCGCTTGCTGTCATCTACTATCTCTGTGCCTTTCTGGTCCATTCCCCTGCCTTCGTTCTAGTCTCATGCACAGAGTTTCTCCAGCCGAAGACGGCCATGCCGGTGTGGCGTTCTCAAAATGGATTTGTTCCCAACATGTCTGCGCATGTGCGAAGAGCTAAGGATAGGGTTAGGGATAGGGTTCGGGTCAGGGTTAGTAATAGGGTTAGGGATAGGTTTATGGTCAATTGAGTGTCGAATACACAAAAAATAAAATTTGATGGTACGTCATGATCGATTTCGCACATGTATGCGCAGACATGTTGAGAACAAATCCATTTTGAGAATGCTACACCGGGCCTGTTTCGTAGGCGCATAACGGCAGCATGACGCATCTGCGCTCACGTGACAGGCGACTGTCTGGGCAATCGACAAAGAAGAATAAATACTTGGTTTATTTTCAGAAGAACGTTACTTGCAAAATGCATTATCTTACTTGTGGCGGTACCATAGCCGATGAGGTTTAACCGAGGCGTGGTCACCGCTACAGCTATCTGTATTAATTTAAAAAATCGGGACTTTACTGGTTTCGTACTGCCTCCGGGCATTGCCTCCAGTATTGTTCCCACCATATTTACAAATGTCCCATATGTGTCTGATTCAGACCAAGAGGACGTAAAACTCCATTTTCATTCAGAAGAACTTTGTCTGTGAAGTGGTGAAGCTGAGTCACTGCCGTCAGTGATTCTTGCATCGTCTTCGATCACTCGTTTGGCCGCTTCTCCCATAGCATCGCTTCAGCGTAGGCGCACGTGATGATGAAGCACGGATCAAAATTCCAATATTTGCAGCTTGAAATGAAAATGACTATATTTTATCGCCTGACACAGACACCAAAAAAACAGTGTAAGCACGGATGGGAAAAGGTTAATTACTTCAGATGATACGAATATGAGGCGAAGCAGTAAAACAAAACTAAATGCCAATTTACCGGCTGCCATATCCATCGGTATTTCTTTTACTTTTTTTTAACTGTAATCTGTTTTCCCCAGAGTAAAATAAAAACGGGAAACATAAATGTCCGCGTTTTGAGCTATGGGACAAGGGTGACCTTTAGAAGCTTCATACCAGGAGGTAGACTACTTTTTAATTCTGTTCTTGTTTATTCGATTATTTTTTTTAATTGATTGGGTTTTTTTTGTGTGTATGTTTGTGTGTGCGTATGTGTGTGTGTGTGTGTGTGTGTGTGTGTGTGTGTGTGTGTGTGTGCGCGTGCGTGCGTGCGCGCGTGTGTGTGGGAGGGCTAACTACTGAGATGGTATCCAAATTAAGGATAAAAATAGCATGAAAGAAAAATCTCAGTGAATAGCCAGCTCCGTACCCCTACTCTGAAGGACTGAAAAGTTAGTGCATTTGAAATGCAGAATAGTTTGCTTTGATAAAGCTTTTCTGTGTCCAATGTCTTTATTTGTGAACCTCAGAAAGAAAACCAGTTAACGTTAACTTTGAGTAATGTTCCGTGTTCAAAAAAAAATAAAAAAATAAATAAATTGTGCTGATTTACTTTTTCTCCCATTGGGGGAGGGACAGTGCCTTATGCAAAGACAGCTGTTTCGACCTAAGAGAAGGTCTCATCAGTTTGCATGATCGGCCTGCAATTTGACTGTCCAGTGGATGCCAACCCGAGCAAAAAAGACATTCTACAAGAGAATGGTGTCCTCTTTGCATCAAATCGAAAATCCATAATAAAAGCAAACCAGCACAAAGTTAAACCAGAAATAGTAAAAATCTTATGAAAATCTTATGTAAAATGAACAAAATAATAATGTTCTGAAATTTTAATTTCAAAACGTAAATCAGCACAATTTATATAATTTTTTTATATTTTTATATATAAACGATCAAAAATTGAAGAAGAAAAAACAAACACACCATTAAACGTTCCTCTTATGTATATAATTTGCTTTGATAAGAAAAAAATTTTGGTTTCCAATGTATGTTTTGAGAACCTAAGAAACAAACTCAATTATTTTAACTTTAACTATGATTTGTATTCTGAAAAGAAGAAAAGAAAATGTGCTGATTTGCTTTTTCTCCCAATGGGGGAGATAGACAATGCCTATGCAAAGACAGCTGTTTCGTCTTCGTGAAAGACTCTCAAGTGTGCATGTCGGCCTGCAAAGTTGTCCACAGTGAATGTTCAAGCTGAGCCAGAAGACTTTCTACAGGAGAAAGGTTGTCCTCTTAGCACCAGATTGAAAGTCCACAATAAAAGCATATATATATATGTGTGTGTGTGTGCGTGTGCGTGTGCGTGTGCGTGTGTGTGTGTGTGTGTGTGTGCGTGTGCGTGTGACTTAGGACGGAGATGGAGCGGGACAGCTGATGCCATTTAAAACTTACCTACTTTACATACCTAATCATTAGGTATTTTGTCTCTTGTGAATAAAATAACGTCCCTTTACACTTGTCGTGTAGTTGTTTGTTTGTTGTACATTGCAGTATTGTTTGTCCGCATGTAGCCTTTTTTTTAGCTGTGTTGACAGTCAACCAAGATACATCCGCTCCTCTCCACCCCCTTGTACTCAGTATTCTATGTTGTATTTGTATTAAATATGTAAAGCACTTAGAGCCCTAAATCAGACAATAGGCGCTATGTAAATAATCATTGTTATTGTAATTATTATTATTATTATTAATATTATTATTATTATTATTATTATTATTATTATTATTATTATTATTATTATTATTAGGTGAAGATTGTGAGTTGTGATCAGAATTCGCCTGACAGGCTTGAATGGGACCTCTCCCAGTTTGTGACAGTTTTTCATAGAATTATTATATTTGCTTATTGAAATTTGATATCAGAAGATTCGTGATGTTCTTGGCAGCACAGTGGTGTATTTTGTTTGAACATCGGCCAAGGACTTGGAGTCATATTTGTGTTTTTCTTACTGGATTACCATTTTCCCCATTGACTGTGTCACTACTCACTTTAGCAGTGTTCACTGCAAGCAGTATGTCCAGTGTAGTGAGTGATTCTCAGCCTGCCTGTCAACACTACAGCAGCAGTGGGCCTGTGGTTGATTGCTGTTACACCAAAGCACAACTCTTACTTCTCAACAAACTGTCTCCCTGCTCCCTCAGTCCAAGTGTCAGTGAAAGGTTGAAGGCTTTCGGAATTGTTGAAGCAGTACCCTCTGTCCCTGGGCCCTCCAGTCACCGCGGGCATGTGAAGAAGACTCGTCCCTACCGTGCTGGTCGCAGAAAACAGCGGCCATTGAGGAGGACAGCCATTCCAGTGCAAGTTGGTTTCACGCCTGTGGACGATCCCTACGACTGCTGCACCTCAAGACAGCCAGGTGGGAATAAATCCAACCTGGTTCGGATCGACTGTCAGCCCTTCGTGCAGGAAGTGTCCAAGCAGTTCAAAGTGCTCTACTTCAACGCCCAGTCCTGCAGGAACAAGACGATAGAGCTGTGTGATTTTATTCATGAAAGTAACGCCGATCTGGTGTTCATCACAGAGACGTGGTTCATGCCGGCTGGTGACGAAGTGAAGATGTGTGAATTAACCCCTCCCGGCTTTGTTCTCCACTCCTGTCCCAGAGAGCTTCGCGGTGGTGGTGTGGCTATCCTCTACAGGGAGTCACTCAAGCCTTGTATCACTTTCCCAAAGACGGTGGGTGAGTTCAAAACATTTGAACTGTGTAAAGTGCACCTCACCTATGCTGGTCAAGGTATGTCCTTTCTCTGCCTTTACCGACCTCCACCTAGTAAGGGCAACAAACTGAAAACCTCTCAGTTCATGGAAGAGTTTCCACAGCTTTTGGACTCTTGTGCACTGTCTAACTCAAACACTGCCATCCTAGGTGATTTCAATTTCCATTATGATTCTACCTCAGACTGTCATATAAAGATGTTAAAGGACTTGCTTACTACTCACAGTATGTGTCAGTTGATCGACAAGCCCACTCACAAATCACACCACATTATTGACTGGTTGATTGTTGAGGAAGAGAACTCTGACACAATCCTTGACCTGTGTGTGACAGACCACCTAGTGTCTGATCATTTTCCCATTTCCTTTTCCCTGAACATAGCAAAGCCTGGACCAAAAAAACGTACTGTTACGTCAAGAAACCTGCGCGCAGTCAAAATGACAACCTTCAAAAATGATGTGGCAACACTCCAGTTTGGCGAGGAGGACCCTGTTATTGATTACAACCAGGGTCTGAAAGCAGTACTCGACAGACACGCTCCCCTTACGACTCGCTGTGTAACAGACCGGCCTTCTGCACCTTGGCTCACGTTGGAAGTGAAGCAGTCCAAGCAACAACGTCGACAGGCAGAGCGTCAGTGGAGGAAGACACACCTGGTGGTTCATCGACAGATGTTTCAGCAACGCAGAGAGGACACTAAGGACTTGATCAGTGAAGTCAGGACAGTTCACACTAGCGCTAGGGTAGAAGAATGCACAACTAGCAAGGCCTTGTTCAGTTTGGTGGGTCATCTTACAGGGAAGGGTAAAGACAATAGTCTACCAAACAACATACCAGCTGATCAGTTACCTGATGCGTTCTGTGACTTTTTCACTGATAAAATTGTACAGCTCAGGTCAGAACTTGACAAAGCAGGTGGAAGCCCATTTTTTTTTTTTTTCTGTCTTTACTGGAAAACCAATGCTTGATTTTACACCAGTGACAGAAGAGCAGGTTAGGGTTATTATTGTTAATACACCCAAAAAATCCTGCAGCCTTGACCCCATCCCAGCAGATCTCATGTATCAGTGTCTTGATGAGTTAATACCTGTTATCACCACCATTGTCAATAACTCCTTGAGTACTGGAACTGTACCCTCTTCTTTCAAAAATGCTATTGTGACACCTCTGTTGAAAAAGTCCAATCTCGATCCAAACGTAATGAAGAATTACAGGCCTGTGTCAAATTTGCCTTTTATTTCTAAAATCTTGGAGAAGGTTGTTCTGTGTCAACTGCTCAATCATTTGAGTCAGTCTGACTTGCTTGAGCCTTTCCAGTCTGCCTACAAGGCAAATCATTCCACAGAGACAGCTTTACTTCGTGTTGTCAATGATCTGCTCTCTGCTTGTGACAATGGTAATATATCTTTGCTATCCCTACTTGATCTGTCGGCCGCGTTTGATACGCTTGACCATAACATATTGCTTAAGAGACTACAAGTCTCTTTTGGATTGTCAGGTTATGTTCTTAAATGGTTCACATCTTACTTGAGTGACCGATTCCAGTCTGTTGTTGTACTCAATCAAGTTTCAAAATCTGTTTCTCTGAAATATGGAGTACCTCAGGGTTCTGTGTTAGGACCTGTGCTATTTACAATGTACATTCAACCTCTCAGTCAGTGGATCAGGCAGTTTGATGTTATGCATCACATGTTCGCTGACGATGCACAGCTGCATCAGTCGGCACAACCCTGTCAGTTTCCCCAGCTTGTTGTCACTCTTCAGCAGACAATAGAATCTGTCAAACAATGGATGACTGTGAACAAGCTGAAAATGAATGATGGGAAGACCGAGGTCATCCCAGTTGGAACGTCCAGGCAGCTCAAAGCAGTCTCCAACAGCAGTTCTCTTGTTGTGTCTGGTGAAGACATCTGTTTTGCCGAGTCCGTTAGGAATCTTGGGGTACATCTGGATCGTGTACTCTCAATGGAGAACCATATAAAGCTACTGTGCAGGACCATCTATCTTGAGCTCCGCAGAATCGGTCATATCCGTCCTTTTCTTACCATTGATGCGGCCAAAAAGCTCATGTCAGCATTTGTTTTGTCCAGACTGGACTATTGCAATTCTTTGTTTTTTGGTCTCCCAAACACGCTTCTCGACAAACTGCAGAGAGCTCAGAATCATGCTGCACGCATAGTCCTCAGAAAACGCAAATTCGACCATGCAAAGCCTCTCTTGAGGGAGCTGCACTGGCTTCCCGTTCGAGCCCGTATCGAATACAAAATTGCCACCCTCTGTTTTCGATGCCTCCACGATCTTGCTCCCTCCTATCTTTCAGACTTAGTTGTGCCATACACACCATCGAGATCTCTCCGTTCCTCAGACGCTGGTCATTTGGCCATCCCGCGAGTTCGCCTGGAGACATATGGCAAGCGTTCTTTTTCTTTTGCTGGCCCTACTGTTTTTAATTCGTTACCTTTAGCCCTTCGTAATGCACAAACGTTTAACGCTTTTAAATCAGGCATGAAGACCTTCTTATTCCATACCTATTTTAACCATGATTAATCTGACGTGTATCAACCGTCAACCTGCTGATATGTCTTATTCCAAACGGTGTGTGTGTGATTGCGTGTGTGTAGGTGAGTGCGTGCGTGTGTGTGTGTGTGAGTGAGAAGGCGCGAGAGAGAGTGGAGGGTGTGTTTTGCTGTTGTTGTTTTTTAGGGGGGGAGACAGCGCGGGGTGAGGGAGGGGAGAGGGGAAGGGGGTGGTGAGAGAGTGGAGGGGCTGGGGGTATATGTTCCCCGCATGTATTAATTTTAATGTTTTCTAATGATATCTTGTTCTTACGATGTCAAAGTTCTTTTTTATGTTTTAATCTTGTATGTCTCCTTTCTCTTCTTTCTTAAACCTGTTGGTTTTTATCTTTGTAATGGCGCCTGGAGCCTCGCGAGGGACAGGCGTCACTTTTTAAAATGAATTAAATTATTAATTATTAAGACGGGGTAAAAAGTCCATGGGCGGGTAAGAAGCCCATGCCAATTATCTCATGAAATAAAGCAACTTTCAGTCACATTTTGCCCAGCAGCTAGTTAATGAAGCAATCTACACAGCCAGCCGAGGTGGTGAACTCCAGTGCCCAATCCATCCTCCCGGGGGGGTCGATAATAACGGCGACGTCTTGCCACGTTAAGCAGCTGTCTTGGTCACAAAGGCTACTCACTGCCCGGGGGGGGAGGCAGCTTGACGGTCCAGAGCTAGACGAAGTTAATGTCCACCATGACTGACCTTTCAGCCCGCCCGGTACCATTCCCCGACCACTCTGCGCCCCGGGCTTTGCTTCCGGAAACTGTCAGTCACGTGTCAGACACTTCCGGTAGCTGAACGCGCCCGTGGCGTGACCATGTGGGAGGACAAAACATAAATGTCGTCTGATTCGTTTCCAGTCCGTCAGATTCCGTGACCGGATGTGGTTTCGCGACAATTGGTCACGAAGCAGAACTGTTTCGTTGCTTTGTCTATTTTTATGTTTTGTGTATAGAAAAGTGTTTCAGTATATAATATAGGAAACACTGAGGAACAATTGACTTTATTTCTGTTATTTCGTTGCTAAAAATGAAACCCTATAGTGTAGAGTGGCACAGTGGTAGCGTCTTCGCTTCGTGTCAAGTAAACCTGGGTACAGGGGATTTTTCCTCTCACTTTGCACTAGGCCTTGCGGTCTGAACGTGGAGTCTTTCGGATGAGACGATAAACCGAGGTCCCGTGTGCTCATGCACTTAGCACTTATTAATCCCAGTAGCAATAAAAAAAAAGTTGTCATTTAGTCAAAATTTACACCCCTCCCTTCCTCTTCCCATGCACATTTTAAAAAATAATAATTGGGTGGCGCGCCTCTGACTGCGACGCGCTCTCCAGGTGGGAGCAACCCGAATTTCACAGAGTGTACCTAACCTAGCTTAACCTAACTATTCAACTCTCTTTGGAGATTTCCTTCATGAAAAACACCAGAGCGTTCCTCTCCAACTGCCACCAAATTGCTCTTGAACACACTCTTGAAAGACAAATCCAACGCCCATGAAATAATGCCTGCTGTGATATTTCGTATGCAAAACGACATAATTATAATACAAATTAACAGACTGCTGGAACACGATATTTGTATTTCAAAGTACATGTTAAGTTGACCTGAATGAAAGGGGCTAAAGCCCCAAACGTAATAGTCACATGGACGGTCAAGTCTTAGAAATCTTTAAAAATTATCATCATGAAACTAATTAAACGATTGGGGATTCGTTTATTTCTTGTTTGGAACAGAGAATAGAACTTTATATATATAACATTTGGTCTTTTTTTTAATAATAGTTTGGCAAATATAGTTTCATTGCTTCCTGAAAAGCCTGACATTCAAAAATGTAATGGAACTCGTCTCCCAACACAAGATTGTCGCACTTTTAACAGAATCTTTCATTATAGAAGCAAACATAATTGAAAAGGTTTCCTATAATTTTGATTATTAAGCCTTTTGTTTTAGACCATATGAACTATCCATGTTATCTAATAACCCCTTGATCTTTCTTTAACCGCCCTCTCCCTCTCTCTTTCTCCCCACCCTTTCTTCCGCCCCAGTCTATTCATCTATCTCGTCCCTGTCTCAGTGTTGATTATAGTCATCGTTCACAAGGGCTGAGTCTTTCCCCTTTGGCTAAAATTAATGACAAGCAAATCTCTCTCTCTCTCTCTTCTCTCTCTCTCTCTCTCTCTCTCTCTCTCTCTCTCTCTCTCTCTCTCTCTCTCTCTCTCTCTCTCTCTCTCTCTCTCTCTCTCTCTCTCTCTCTCTCTCTCTCTCTCTCTCTCTCTCTCTCTCTCTCTCTCTCTCTCTCTCTCATTTGTTTTGGTAGACCCAGTTCTACGAATTTCCTTTTGAGTTAAAATGTGCACCAAATACTAACATCTTCAAAAATTAATGACAAGCAAATCTCTCTCTCTCTCTCTCTCTCTCTCTCTCTCTCTCTCTCTCTCTCTCTCTCTCTCTCTCTCTCTCTCTCTCTCTCTCTCTCTCTCTCTCTCTCTCTCTCTCTCTCTCTCTCTCTCTCTCATTTGTTTTGGTAGACCCAGTTCTACGAATTTCCTTTTGAGTTAAAATGTGCACCAAATACTAACATCTTCAAAAATCGTCTTGATGAATTTCCAAACTTTTGTTTTAGTATATTTAGAAGCTTTGATTTATTTATTTTATAGGAAAGTTTTTTAGCCGTACAAACCTCAAACATAAGGACTTAAATAATACCTGCCAAAGTTTAAAACGATGGGACTCCTAAAAAGCCTCACGGCTTGCTCTGTCCCCAACTACTACTAGGGGAAGACGGGGTAAAAAGCGCATGGGCGTGTAAGAAGCCCACCCCAATTATCTCATGAAATAAAGAAAATTTCAGTCAAATTTGCCCGTGAGACGAATGCTAGACATTAACGCTCGTCTCATGGGCAAAATGAGACTGAAATTTGATTCATTTCATGAGATAATTGGGGTGGGCTTCTTACCCGCCCATGCGCTTTTTACCCCGTCTTCCCCTACTACTACTACTACTACTACTACTACTACTACTACTACTACTACTACTACTACTACTACTATAAGAACAGGACTACAGTATATTACGATGGGGACGAGGGCTGTGCGTTTCTCTGCTGTGTGTGTGTGTGTGTGTGTGTGTGTGTGTGTGTGTGTGTGTGTGTGTGTGTGTGTGTGTGTGTGTGTGCATGCGTCTGTGTGTGACCAAAACATGTTCCACTTCATTGCGTCTAACCCACTGAACCACTGAACCAATCTTAACCAAACTTGGCAGAATTGGTCCTTCGGGTGCCCAGATGCTGCCCGTAACAGTTTGAAGGGCCCGCAGCACAGTGAGAGCTGAGGGGACCCCGAAAACAAGTGCTCATAGTTTCAAAACTGTTGGCGTTGGACCACTATAACCATATATTTTTGTGATCACCGTAGTTGGGGGAATGCAGGAAAAGGACAGTGAGAGTGAGAGCCAGCAGTGGTTTTGTGTCTGTCCCAAGGATATCCCCTTGGGGTCTTTGTTAATTGAATCGTGTGCAGTGTAGCCGGCCCTTAAGACAAAGCTGCTGTGATGTTTTTCATTCTAGACGTGTCATGTTTTTACTCGCTATTTTGTTTTTTATTAATTATTTTTAGCAAAAGTAGTTTAACAAAAAAACTTCGATTTTGTTTTTACCTTGTGTTTGTATCTCTTTTTAATGCGTGCTAAGATTCAGAGTGGTAACAACTGAACAAATCTAGCACAAATTAATTTCCACACAAGGATGAATAAAGTTGTATTGAATTGAATTGAATTGAACCCTGACATGGCCTTAGCTGTCGACGGGGCTATAATGTTAATCTTAATCTTAAAAGACAAAATAAAAAGTATTGGGTAGAAAACACCGAAGATGGGGCTTTATACAAGTGTTCTTGTTGCCCTATCTAATGATCATTGCTACTTTTCATTTGTGACTTTCAGAAATAAAATGCTTTTTAAACCAAAACACCAAACGCGTTTCTGGGTCACGGGTTAATAATGACAGGGTTAGTATTGTTTTCTCCCCGACGAGTTAAGTAACATTGATCGTAGAACATTGCGTGCCGGTGTGTCGGTTGACAAAGCTGCCAGTCTCTGTAACAGCCTCCCCGTGTTCCTGGGTCGATTCATTCTCCGTCAGTGAATGGCGCCAGTGGAATCGATGGATATTTTCTAGTTAGGAATGCCCCCCCCCCCCCCCCCCCCCTGTATCAATCGATTAGTTCTGGGTTTTCTGTGCAGGAACAACCTGCAGGGTATCGATTAAATGACTGTGCCTTTTCTTCTTGTTTACTTCACTTTCATGGCTAAAAAAGGGGGTGCTTACGTGTTATTCTTATCTGTGCTTATGAACATGCCAATTTTAGTTTAATAGAATAACCCCGTTTAGTTTTATAGAGACTTTTTGTCGTAATAACACTTACCGTTGTCTTTTTAAATTGCTAATTGAATTTAAAAATAATCCATTGATTAATGAAAAAATGCTCCATTGAAAAAACCCGTTTGATCCGGTGAAAAACCGCTTCAAGTTCAAGAGTAAGTGACTCAATTGTGGAACAATGCAAACTGCAACTCATTCTTAATCAAACAAATAACACGCTCATTTCGTAGCTCAAGTAAAGAACCTTGTGTTATAGATGAAAACTTCAATGCAATGTACGTCTAACTTAAGGAATTTACCAAATCGAGAAAATAGTACATCAAACTCAGGTGTGCATTGATTAAAAAAAAGACTTTCTATTCTATTGTATGGGCACCAGAAAAAGAGAGTATGTCTCAAGTGTGAACAGAAGTTTCTCGACTTTGTGAAATTGTTGGAGCACATTGGCATGGTTGTTTAGAAGCTTCTTTCAATCTCCGTTGTTCAAAGTGTTTAGATTCAACTCGTCGGGGAGTCCTGTTGTAGATGAAGTT
>CM065683.1:68090591-68093091 GCA_017654935.2 Phymorhynchus buccinoides
ACTTACCGATAGATTTGATCATTTAAAAGTTGTTGCTTATTTTTTTGTAAATGAGTAAACAAATGTACTATGTCGTGATTTTATGGCGACAATTTTGCTGTTTGGGGTATATGATATGAGCGTGAGATGAAGGGAAAGAGAGAAACAAGGGATGAGCCTTGTGAGCGGTGTAGAGTGACACAGAGGTATCGCGTTCGCCTCGTGTCAAGTAAACCCGAGCTCGAACCTGGGTACAGGGGATTTTTTTTCTCACTTTATACTAGGCCTTACGATCTGAACGTGGAGTCTTTCGGATGAGACGATAATCCGAGGTCCCGTGTGCCCATGTACTAAGCATACGCTAAACCCAGTGGCTACGAAACGTTGTCATTTGGTCAAAATGTACCCCCTCCCTTTCCTTCCTCATCAGTCACACAAAAAACGCATGCAAAAAAATGGGTGGCGCGCCTCTGGCTGCGACGTTCTCTCCAGATGGGAGCAACCCGAATTTCAGAGACGCCTATGTTATTATAAAGTACCTAATAGCTAAAGTGTGGTTTGAGAACGCACCAGAACGTCTCATGTTTACTGTTTTGTAGGCTGTGCTGTCTTGTCCAGTCTCTCCATGAATCTAAATATTATCATGATATGGGATATTTATTGTTTTAAAAGTAGCGGGATGATCCAGGATGTACTGCAATACCGGGAAAGACTCGTAAGGCCTAGTGCAAAGTGAGAGGAAAAATCCCCTGTACCCAGGTTCGAACTCGGGTTTACTTGACACGAAGCGAAGGCGCTACCACTGTGCCACTCTACACCTACACAAATAGAAACCGAACATTGTTCATTTGAAAGTTCCGAAACACACGGTAAGAACCTTTTTGGGTACAACTGATGGACTGACGAGTTCCAGAGGCGAAATGACCGATGATTCAGACACACAGTCGTCCACCTAATAAGAAAGGGAAGAGCTTGGTGACTCATCACACCGGGATCTGCCAGTGAAAACTGATCCCACACGGCTACATTACAGCTCTCTCTCTGTCTCTCTCTGTGTCTGTCTCTGTCTGTCTGTCTGTCTCTCTCTCTGTCTCTCTCTCTATCTCTCTCTGTCTCTCTCTCTCTCTCTCTCTCTCTCTCTCTCTCTCTCTCTCTCTCTCTCTCTCTCTCTCTCTCTCTCTCTCTCTCTCTCTCTCTCTCTCTCTCTCTCTCTCTCTCTCTCTCTCTCTCTCTCTCTCTCTCTCTCTCTCTCTCTCTCTCTCTCTCTCTCCCCCCCAGGTAATTAGGCCATTGTCAATTTTTTTTTAAAGGTCTGAAGCGTCTGAAGCGTCCCCCCCAGGTATTATAATGGCCAAAATAAAGAGTTTTCGTGTATAAATGTGAGAGTGAATGAGTGAATGTATGTGTGCGCGCGTATGTGTGTGTGTGCGTGTGCATGCGCGCGCGCGCGCGCGCGTATGTTTGTGTGTGTGTGTGTGTGTGTGTGTGTGTGTGTGTGTGTGTGTGTAACAATAACAATATTCTATTCCCAGTCTTTTCAAGCATTTTTTTACCCTTAGGGACACAAGAAGAGAACGATTCAAACACATGTAAATAAAGAAAATACAGAAAAAAATGCACGAAAATCGACCGAAGAAAAACAAAGATTGAAACAATACAAGAACAATCCCCTATAGGGAAATGGAACCCAGCTCGCGGAAAGTTAAGTACATATATCGTACTGAGTGTGTGTGTGTGTGTGTGTGTGTGTGTGTGTGTGTGTGTGTGTGTGTGTGTGTGTGTGTGTGTGTGTGTGTGTGTGTGTGTGTGTGTGTGTGTGTGTGTGTGTGTGTGTGTGTGTGTGTGTGTGTGTATGTGTGTGTGTGTGTGTGTGTGTGTGTGTGTGTGTGTGTGTGTGTGTGTGTGTGTGTGTGTGTGTGTGTGTGTGTGTGTGTGTGTGTGTGTGTGTGTGTGTGGTGTGTGTGTGTGTGTGTGTGTGTGTGTGTGTGTGTGTGTGTGTGTGTGTGTGTGTGTGTGTGTGGTGTGTGTGTGTGTGTGTGTGTGTGTGTGTGTGTGTGTGTGTGTGTGTGTGTGTGTGTGTGTGTGTGGTGTATGTGTGTGTGTGTGTGTGTGTGTGTGTGGTGTGTGTGTGTGTGTGTGTGTGTATATGTGTGTGTGTGTGTGTGTGTGGTGTGTGTGTGTGTGTGTGTGGTGTGTGTGTATGTGTGTGTGTGTGTGCGCGCGCGCAAGTCAAGTCAAGTCAAAATAATCTTTGTTGTGGGTTAAAGAATAAGCTGACAAATTTTTTTCAGCCTGCCCTCATAATAAAAAAAATACACATCAATCAAAAATCTATGAAAAAATAACATATTTACAGGAACACAAAACATAGAAAACATCATGATCAGTATAATGAAGGTTGTCATTGTCATCTGTGTGAGTATGTATGTGTGTGTGTGTGTGGGGGGGGGGGGGTTGTTGTTGTTTTCCTTCCTCTTTTTGCTAGCATGTGGCTTTAGGGCTTTGCTGTTGGCAGTGTTGT
>CM065683.1:68103091-68110591 GCA_017654935.2 Phymorhynchus buccinoides
TGTGCGTGCGCGTGTGTGCTGTGTGTGTGTGTGTGTGTGTGTGCGTGCGTGTATAGTGTGTGTGTGTGTTGTGTGTGTGTGTGTGTGTGTGTGTGTGTGTGTGTGTGTGTGTGTATGTTGTGTGTGCGCGCGTGTGCGCGCGTGTGTGTGCGTGTGTGTGTGCGTGTACGTGTGCGTGTGTGTGTGTGTGCGGCGCGCGATGTGTGTGTGTGCAAGAGTGGAGGTGGCTTTACTTTTCCAAATGTACACATGCCAAAAGAAAACGATTTTACCCTTTAAACTATATAACAGGGGGTGAAACTACGCCTTACATGAGTTAAAAATCTGCTAATACATCTGTATTGTTAAAAAACAAAATCGGGACTTTTCTGGTGTTGCACTGCCTTCTCGACATCTCTATCTCTATAAATGTCCCTTATGCGTCTGTTCCAGACCGGAGGACGTTCAATGAAGTGTTGAGCTGGGGAAATCAGGAACCCTGTATCTGTCTGACGTAATTCTCTCTCTCCCCTGTCTCTCCGCAGCCAAATGTAAAATCTAATCCAGAACCAAATATTCCGACACTTACACGAACAGGGTACGTTAGGGATTCTGGCGCACTCTTTTACGGCATCCACTCGCCCTTCACACTGTCGAGAAATGGAACCCGACATCCATGAGTATGACACTTTTACGGCTTTCGCTTACTGCGGCTCCAAATCCTCTTATTTGTGGAAAATGACTCCATCAATACTTACCACTTCTCTCTGGCCGGCAGTCTGCACTCGGCTGCGTGAACGGTAAGTCCTGTGATGTAATCAGGAAAAGGCGCAAGAGAATGTTTAGTTCAAGAAAGTTTAGTGAGAAAGTTTAGTTCAAGAAAGTTTAGTGAGAATGTTTAGTTCAAGAAAGTTTAGTGAGAATGTTTAGTTCAAGAAAGTTTAGTGAGAAAGTTTAGTTCAAGGATTCAAAACAAAAGATGGGTTACATCAAGTGGATCAGAATGATAGTTCTCTTGAAGATCAAATGGGTAGAGCATTCAGGGACGAAAAGTTCGTATCGTTTCTTTACATAATCACTATGCTATACCAGGTTTAAGGCTATTGTTCTCTCTCTCTCTCTCTCTCTCTCTCTCTCTCTCTCTCTCTCTCTCTCTCTCTCTCTCTCTCTCTCTCTTCTCTCTCTCTCTCTCTCTCTCTCTCTCTCTCTCTCTCTCTCTCTCTCTCTCTCTCTCTCTCTCTCTCTCTCTCTCTCTCTCTCTCTCTCTCTCTCTCTCTCTCTCTCTCTCTCTCTCTCTCTCTCTCTCTCTCTCTCTCTCTCTCTCTCTCTCTCTCTCTCTCTCTCTCTCTCTCTCTCTCTCTCTCTCTCTCTCTCTCTCTCTCTCTCTCTCTCTCTCTCTCTCTCTCTCTCTCTCTCTCTCTCTCTCTCCTCTCTCTCTCTCTCTCTCTCTCTCTCTCTCTCTCTCTCTCACACACACACACACACACACACACACAAATCTGAGCGAAGAAACCCCCCACGAAAATACAGCTTCCATTTTGTAACATTGGCTTATGTTCTTCTTTTCCCATATCCCCCTGTGTGATAATGGGTCCATTTCTGACTTATGTACAGAAAATACGCTGCAAGCGAGTAATCCATACTGTGTTCATGGAGATGTTATTGCCTTCCACTCTGGACGGTAGCACTAGTGAGAATGTATATTCCATTACCCCCAAGCTGAATGTTATGGCTACGTTCTAATTGGCCGTTAGTTGGATTAGTGGGGGCCGTTTGTTTAGTACGAGACAGTCCTTTTATGTTAACACTTGTGGATTTTCTTTCCATGAACTTCAGTTCTGACGATCGTTGATATGTTGATAATGTATCTGGTTTGGGTCTAATGGCATGTTGTCGGGGATAGTGTGGCTTAACCTTTTCACCGCCAAAATCGCATTTTGGCACCACAGTGATGTAACACAAAAGGCATCAAATTAGGGTCTATTACCCAAAGACCCTATTGTATTAGTTTTGGGAAGTAAGGATAGACCTTATTTTATCCCTAATACTGCAGATGGATTTTGTTCTCTACCCAGGTCATTTCAATGGACATTTTTGGCTGAAATATGGCTGGCGGTGAAAGGGTTAATTAAAGCGAGAAAGCCAGGGGAAGGGGAGTGGAGAAAGCTAAATGATAGAGAAAGACTCGTTTTCTGAAATCTTTATTTCTATTTCACTTAAAAGTGCACCCACTACCTACCATTTATCGATGGCTTGGAGTCAAAGCGGACTATCTTTAGATAGTCCATTGACGTATTATTGGACCTACTGCGAAAACTAATAACTTGTATAGAAAAAGACTGCAGAAATATAAAAAGCATAATCACCATTTTGTAATATTTGCAGTCTTTTTAAATACAAGTTCTAAGTTTTTTCAATAACATCAATAATAAGTCAATGGACTATCTAAAGTCCGCTTTGAGTCTAAGCCATCGACATTTAGATCTAAACAACTCTTCCTTCTTTTTTTATCACAATGAAAATTCGGATATGTGTGCTAGTTTAGAAAGATGCCAGACTATATTGTTTATTTCAAATAATGAGGATCATTTGGTCAATTTGGCTGACAAATCTCCGTGGGCTTTGTTGGCGTTGGTGTTTTGCTTATTTGCTTGCTTGCTTGCTTGCTTGGTCCAAATGATGCAACCTGTGTTTTATTGGTATTTATTTAGAGGCTTTCAACCAGTTGTTTTAATAGGTGGATGGGTATTAAGTGTTTAAGTCGTCAACAAGTATTGTTTGCGACGCTATTTGTTGATGACTTTTTCATTCACATGTCGGCTCCTAACAACGTTATTGAATTATGTTGCTTATTTAGCTTTGCTGACCACCTGAAACGTTGCCGTTTAAGGGCGGGGACACATTAGACGCGGAAGTTACGCACGGAAACCCATAAATAAGTAAAATAAAGGAGGAACAAATATACGGGTTAGGGGAAATACGGACACGTGCACTACTTTTTCCTTCCTTCTGTTACTTATTTACGGATTGTGAACGGGATTTCTGAGTCTACTGTGTACACGGCCTAAGTCTTGTTTTTGGGGGAACATGTATTGCTGAAATAGGGATGTGGTGTCTTTTGTGGGTGAGTAGCCTGATAGCAATCTGATTAATTATGTAATTTTATCTCCTGCAAAATAACAGTATCTTGGGCAAGGGCTGAGGGTGTAGCCCAGAAAGAGTGTTAGTGCGATCACAGATTATATCGTGAAGCTATAGTCTGTGGCGTGGTGAAGCTTTAAAACATCTAGGGTTATTCGGGTACCTTGAAGAGAGAGAGAGAGAGAGAGAGAGAGAGAGAGAGAGAGAGAGAGAGAGAGAGAGAGAGAGAGAGAGAGATAAACTTGAAACTTGAAATCTTTAATGAGGAATAGAGAGAGAGAGAGAGAGAGAGAGAGAGAGAGAGAGAGAGAGAGAGAGAGAGAGAGAGAGAGAGAGAGAACACTGAACACTGGGCTATCCGAGTACCTTGAAGACTATGCAGCGCAAGAGAGAGAGAGAGAGAGAGAGAGAGAGAGAGAGAGAGAGAGAGAGAGAGAGAGAGAACACTGAACACTGGGCTATCCGGGTACCTTGAAGACTATGCAGCGCAAGAGAGAGAGAGGGAGAGAACACTGAACACTGGGTTTTTTTCTTCGCTCAGATTTTTGAGAGCGAAACTTGAAACTTGAAAACTTGAAATCTTTAATGAGGAATAGCTCAATAAGCATAAAATGCTTCTTTTCATGAGGTCCTCAAACAAAGGGAATCCATAAACAAGCGAAAACACAAGGCCAAGGGCAAAATGTAACAATAATAGAAACAGTAATACAACACATTAAATAACAATCAAAATAATAAGGTCAGGCACGGAAATACAAATGGATAATAAACAGGAGACCACAAATGCATAATTGAACAATAGCATCAACAAAAGAACATCATACTACATAATAATCTCTCTTTCTCTCTCTCTCCTCTCTCTCACTCACTCTCTCCCCCCCCCCCTTTGACTCTCCCTCTCTCTATCACATACACACTCACACACACACACATACACACACACACACACACACACACGCACACGCACACGCACACATACACACACACACACACACACACACACACACACACACACACACATACACACACACATATGTACAGATACCCGGATACACACATGCTAATAAATGCACATACGTGAGCCTAAGCACACATACACACACCGCACCCGCACACTTACATATGCATATACACACATGCGTAAATACATTCATACTTAAACATGTACACACGTTCGCAAGCTCACACAATCGTATCATTCGCATGCACGCACACGTATGCAGCTCCCACTCGTACACTCATACAAACAATATCTCTCTCTCTCTCTCTCTCTCTCTCTCTCTCTCTCTCTCTCTCTCTCTCTCTCTCTCTCTCTCTCTCTCTCTCTCTCTCTCTCTCTTATTCTCTCACACACTCACTCACCCCCTCTCTCTCTCACACTCGCTCTCTCTCACACACACACATACGCATACACACACATACCCACATCCACCCTCACTCACACACACACACATACACACACACACACACACACACACACACACACACACACACACACACACACACACACACACACACACACACACACACACACAAACAAACCCACGCGCTCGTGCGCATGCGTACATGATAACCTGCATCAATGACAAAAGATAACTTTAAAATTCATCATTATCAAGAATACACAATCATGCTGTTGGAGGGAAAGCAGGGGGGATATCAGCATTTATAATTGTTTAAAAAGGTAATCATGATAAGATGCTTTGAAGGATACCAATGTACGCTTTAGTTTAACATGGTCAGGAATATCATTCCACAGTCTCCCGCCAGAGTAAGTCATTGAGGTCATGTATAAATCAGTTCTAGGTCTGGGAAGTATTATTCTATCTTTGAGAGAGAGAGAGAGAGAGAGAGAGAGAGAGAGAGAGAGAGAGAGAGAGAGAGAGAGAAGAGAGAGAGAGAGAGAGAGAGAGAGAACACTGGGCTATCCGAGTACCTTGAAGACTATGCAGCGCAAGAGAGAGAGAGGGAGAGAGAGAGAGAGAGAGAGAGGGAGAGAACACTGAACACTGGGCTGTCCGGGTACCTTGAAGACTATGCAGCGCAAGAGAGAATGAGAGAGAGACAGACAGACAGACAGAGAGAGAGAGAGAGAGAGAGGGGAGACAGAGACAGACAGACAGACAGAGAGAGACTTTCAGAGACAGAGACAAATACATGAAATATATTTCAAACTTCAGAAACAAACCCTTTGGTGTCCATTCCGGAAAGCAGTTAGCAATTATCTCTCGCGGATGGTCACCGCCAGTCAGCCATTATCTCGCCTTGATGATTTCCTCTAACGTTCCTTTGCCTGGTTGGCAGTCTTTAATTTGCCCACGTTTGATACCACGTTTGATACCACGTTTGATACCACGTTTAATGCCACGTTTAATGCCACGTTTGATACCACGTTTGATACCACATTTGATACCACGTTTGATACCACGTTTAATACCACGTTTAATACCACGTTTGATACCACGTTTGATACCACGTTTGATACCACGTTTGATACCACGTTTGATACCACATTTTGATACCACGTTTGATACCACGTTTGATACCACGTTTGATACCACGTTTGATACCACGTTTAATACCACATTTTGATACCACGTTTGATACCACATTTTAATACCACATTTTGATACCACGTTTGATACCACGTTTGATACCACGTTTGATACCACGTTTGATACCACATTTGATACCACGTTTAATACCACGTTTGATACCACGTTTGATACCACATGTCATTTTAATACCACATTTGATACCACGTTTGATACCACGTTTGATACCACGTTTGATACCACGTTTAATACCACGTTTGATACCACGTTTGATACCACGTTTGATACCACATTTGATACCACATTTTAATACCACATTTAATACCACGTTTGATACCACATTTTGATACCACGTTTGATACCACGTTTGATACCACGTTTGATACCACGTTTGATACCACGTTTGATACCACGTTTAATACCACGTTTGATACCACGTTTGATACCACGTTTGATACCACGTTTGATACCACGTTTGATACCACGTTTGATACCACGTTTGATACCACGTTTGATACCACGTTTGATACCACGTTTTATACCACGTTTGATACCACGTTTGATACCACGTTTGATACCACGTTTCATACCACGTTTGATACCACGTTTGATACCACGTTTGATACCACGTTTGATACCACATTTGATACCACGTTTGATACCACGTTTGATACCACGTTTGATACCACGTTTGATACCACATTTTTAATACCACGTTTGATACCACGTTTGATACCACGTTTGATACCACGTTTGATTTTGATACCACATTTGATACCACGTTTGATACCACATTTGATACCACGTTTGATACCACGTTTGATACCACGTTTGATACCACGTTTGATACCACGTTTGATACCACGTTTGATACCACGTTTGATACCACGTTTGATACCACGTTTGATACCACGTTTGATACCACGTTTGATACCACGTTTGATACCACGTTTGATACCACATTTTGATACCACATTTGATACCACGTTTGATACCACGTTTGATACCACGTTTGATACCACGTTTGATACCACGTTTGATACCACGTTTGATACCACGTTTGATACCACGTTTGATACCACGTTTGATACCACATTTGATACCACGTTTGATACCACGTTTGATACCACATTTGATACCACGTTTGATACCACGTTTGATACCACGTTTGATACCACGTTTGATGCCACGTTTGATACCACATTTGATACCACGTTTGATATCACGTTTGATACCACGTTTGAAAGGCACTAGCCTAATGTCCTGCTTCTCTCCCTTCCCACCCGGCCACCCCCCACCCCCCCCCCCCCCCCCCCCCCCCCCCCCCTATTATTCTTACTTTGCTCTCTTTTCTTCGTGTCTCGACAAAATCGAAAGCTGAGAGTCGTGGCATCTGTTGGAGGGATGATGGACTAGATTTATGGAGAACACACAGGGTCCATGGTCATTATTCATGCTATGATTAAAGTGGCCATCCAAGGGAGTTAATTTTATCGAGATCGAGAGAGATATCTCTCTCTCTCTCTCTTCTCTCTCTCCTCCCTCTCTCTCTCTCTCTCTCTCTCTCTCTCTCTCTCTCTCTCTCTCTCTCTCTCTCTCTCTCTCTCTCTCTCTCTCTCTCTCTCTCTCTCTCTCTCTCTCTCTAAATGGTTCTTCTCATTTAAAAGTGTATTTCAGCCAGACAAATATCTTGAAATTATTACAGACAATTGGCATAGGGTAAACTTTATTAGGTTTAGGTTACGCACGCTTGGATCTAAAGCTAATAAAAGATTGTTCGAACCAAATACGAGTGAAATAACGCTATGTCCTTTATGCAAATCAG
>CM065683.1:68113091-68123091 GCA_017654935.2 Phymorhynchus buccinoides
GAGAGTTACATATTTGTTAATGTAAATTTATGTTTCATACTTTTATTTAATATTTTAATTTTACACGGTAGAAGACAAGTTTCCATGTGCGCTGTACAATGCCAATGGACAATAAATAAACTTAAACGTAAACTTAAACTATTGTGCTCTGTTCTCTAAGAACGGGGCTGGCTTTTTAAAACCTCTGTTTCTAACTCCAACACACTTCGAGGACTATCTTCCGTTGCCGTTGGACTTTAAACTACCCACCTACTGCCGCCACTGTGTCTGGCACCCTCCTGTATTCCCCCATTTCTTTACCTCGCACATCATGTCTGTTCGATTATCCTGGAAATGTAATTTTAAAAATGGTATTTGGAAAACAGTTCGTTCGTTCTCTGTACTTCAGGAATGAGAATTGTGAGAGGATCTGCAAAGTTCGGAGGATTAAGAATTTCTGACAGAGGATTAGCTTCTCTTGTCAGAGATGTTGCCTTTTTGTTCAGTGTTATCTTTTCTGTTGAAAAGCATTATCAAGTGGTCTATCACAATATGTAGCCTGGGTCTAGTTTCTCTAGATAACGGTCGCCGCGCGAATAACGCTTACGCCAAACGGGGCCTAACAAACACTTTAGAACACGTTTGCGGAGGAATATTACAAGCTCTTGTCTGATTGGTCAAAAACAATTATTATTTTAAACGAACTTTCATGGACCAATCAACAACAAGAAACGTATTCACCCCCTACTAGTTCCGGATAGTTCGCCGCTTGCTCAGTGTTTGGCAAGAACAAAACGCCACGCGAACTATCGGCAAACGAAGGATGTTTCTTAGACCGTTTTCGCAGATTTGAGCGAGCGCAACGTAACGTTAGCCCTTGTGAAACGGCCCCCTGTTCGGTGATGTTAGGAACTGATTTCAGCGTTGGTTCTCTTCAGTCTAGGGTAGTGATGACCCTTGTACCGTGGTTTTCAAAGGATTGGACTGCAGGCTATTTTGATGCCGGGTACTTCTCTGTACATACCTGTCTGTCTAAACAAACCTATCAACGTCTCTGCGTTTTGGTCTCTCTGTTTCTGGCAGTCTCTCCGATTCCATTCACATACAGTAATCTAGTATTTTGCTTGGATTTTCCACCAATGTTTTGGAGTTTGCTCCCTGTTGATATTACTTTCTGGGTGATGAAGCGAAGTTCAGAGGATTAAGAAAGGATTAAGGATTTTCAACTTCAACTACTTTCTTGCTGGAATTTACAAAAATATATTTTACGTAAGGCACATTCATTTAGTACTATCTTCCCTAATGTCATCTGTCAAAATTAACATTTCGCCAAATCTTCTCTGCGTGAAGAGTACCAGAAAGACGGTTTGCCATTTTTGAGAGGGGGGGGGGGGGGGGGGCGTATTTCGAAGAAGAACTCAATAGAAGGGCAAGACGTTATTTGTCCGTTCAAACACACTTGTTGCCTCTTAACTTTACCCCGACTCCACTTTCTCCCGCTTCCTTTCAAGTCCTGCAGCAAGCTTCCTCCAGGCCTCCCTTTCTTCCCCTTGTCTGGAAGACCATCAGTCTTCAGAAACCGGAGCAGGGAAGTCCTGGCTGGTGGACCCCCCTCAGCTCTCTTCCCCTCCCCTTCCTACATCCCTTCCATTTCTCTTGTCTGGAGACCTCTTTATTTATCTTGCGGCTCACGGCTGATTTGCCGACATATTGGCAGTAACTCGACGGCCGTCATCCCCGGAAGGGCGATCGGTTCGATGTGCACTCGTCCCAGCGTGACCACGTTTCTATGTACCACCCTTATTGTGCACCGTCTCTATGTTTGTCTTTCATTTAACCCTTTCACCGCCAATGTCGCAGTTTTGCACCACAATGATTTAACAGCCATGTCACTAAAAGGCATCAAACCAGGGTCTGTTATCCAAAGACCCTATTTTCTTAATTTGGGGAGGCAAGGATAGGACTTACTTTATACATGTCACAGAGGAATTTCCAATATTGCAGATGATTTTTTTTCTCTACCCCGGTAAGATTAATGGAAAACATTTGCTGAAAATTGACTGGCGGCGAAAGGGTTAACGTCTATGAAAGACACACATAGAGACTTTGCCACCCTCATTGTGCCCCCGTCTCTATGTGTCACCCTCATTGTGCCCCCGTCTCTATGTGTCACCCTCATTGTGCTCCCGTCTCTATGTGTCACCCTCATTGTGCCCCCGTCTCTATGTGTCACCCTCATTGTGCCCCCGTCTCTATGTGTCACCCTCATTGTGCCCCTGTCTCTATGTGTCACCCTCATTGTGCTCCCCGTCTCTATGAATCACCCTCATTGTGCCCCCGTCTCTATGTGTCACCCTCATTGTGCCCCCGTCTCTATGTGTCACCCTCATTGTGCCCCTGTCTCTATGTGTCACCCTCATTGTGCCCCTGTCTCTATGTGTCACCCTCATTGTGCCCCTGTCTCTATGTGTCACCCTCATTGTGCCCCCGTCTCTATGTGTCACCCTCATTGTGCCCCAGTCTCTATGTGTCACCCTCATTGTGTCCCGTCTATGTGTCACCCTCATTGTGCACCCGTCTCTATGTGTCACCCTCATTGTGCCTCCGTCTCTAAAGTCACCCTTATTTTGCACCCGTCTCTATGTGTCACCCTCATTGTGCTTCCCGTCTCTATCTAAAGTCACCCTTATTTTGCACCCGTCTCTATGTGTCACCATTATTGTCTAAAGTGTCACCCTCATTGTGCCCCCGTCTCTATGTGTCACCCTCATTGTGCCCCCGTCTCTATGTGTCACCCTCATTGTGCCCCAGTCTCTATGTGTCACCCTCATTGTGCCCCCGTCTCTGTGTATCACCCTCATTGTGCCCCCGTCTCTATGTGTCACCCTCATTGTGCCCCCGTCTCTATGTATCACCCTCATTGTGCCCCCGTCTCTGTGTATCACCCTCATTGTGCCCCCGTCTCTATGTATCACCCTCATTGTGCCCCCGTCTCTGTGTGTATCACCCTCATTGTGCCCCCGTCTCTGTGTATCACCCTCATTGTGCTCCCGTCTCTATGTGTCACCCTCATTGTGCCCCCGTCTCTATGTGTCACCCTCATTGTGCCCCTGTCTCTATGTGTCACCCTCATTGTGCCCCTGTCTCTATGTGTCACCCTCATTGTGCCCCAGTCTCTATGTGTCACCCTCATTGTGCACCTGTCTCTAAAGTCACCCTTATTTTGCACCCGTCTCTATGTGTCGCCCTCATTGTGCCTCCGTCTCTATGTGTCACCCTCATTGTGCCCCAGTCTCTATGTGTCACCCTCATTGTGCCCCCGTCTCTGTGTATCACCCTCATTGTGCCCCCGTCTCTGTGTATCACCCTCATTGTGCCCCCGTCTCTGTGTATCACCCTCATTGTGCCCCCGTCTCTATGTGTCACCCTCATAGTGTCCCCGTCTCTATGTGTCACCCTTATTGTTCTCCCGTCTCTATGTGTCACCCTTATTATTGCCCCCGGTTTAATGTGTCACCCTCATTGTTGCCCCTTCTCTATAACTCATGATTAGTGCCCCCGTGCTTCTTCTTTGTGTGGTGGTTGCTTTTTTCCAAATACTTTTACAATATTTTAAGTAGTATATATCAGTATAACTTAGCATGCATTGGTTTTTTTAAGAAGAAGACGTTAATATGTTTTTCAACCTCTCAAGTATACATACATTCAAGCAAGATAAAACAAATACTACTCACAATTTACTTTATAAAATAGTGCAGTAAAAACGTACGTTCCTACATTTATAACGAAAGTGTTTTTACTGGGTGTACATTAATGGGCCCGTCACCTTGTTTGTACTTCCATTCTGAAGGGGTTACTATATGAAGGGGAGGATGGTGGTGTATCGAGGCCGTTGTGAATAAATGACGTCGTTAGTGGCTGAATGTGATGCACTTAAAGACACGTCCACAACAACGATTAGATTAGGTTAGCACGGACAGAAAGACTACTGGGCTACAAAAAGAGAAGGGGTGGCTTTTCTAGGTATTAGGTACTTTATAGTCACAGAGGCATCTCTGTGACATTCGGGTTGCTCCCACCTGGAGAGCGCATCGCAGCCAGAGGCGCGCCACCCATTTATAAAAACAATTGCATGCGATTTTTGTGTGACTGATGAGGAAGGAAAGGGGGGTGGGGGTTGGGTAAAGTTTGACCAACATTTTAATGACTACTTTTTCGTTGCGACTGGGTTTAACGTATGCTAGGTGCATGGGCACACGGGACCTCGGTTTATTGTCTCATCCGAAAGACTCCACGTTCAGACCGTATGGCCTAGTACAAAGTGAGAGGACAAAATCCCCTGTACCCAGGTTCGAACTAGGGTTTACTTGACACGAAGCGAACGCGCTACCACTGTGCCACTCTACACCTCCATTGCTTTCGTTAACCAATGGAAGAACAAGCTGATTTGAATTATTCTCTTCGTGTTATTCTGTTGTTGTTTTTATCATAATAGCTCATATGTTGTTGTTCTCGTATCCTGGCTTAAAGACTCCAGGAATCATCCCAACAGCCGAAACACTTGAACACTATGGTACAAATGCACCATCTAGGGATGAGGATTTTGGAGACTGATGATGCTTTGCCAGAAGCTTGTCATGGCTAAAAACAAATCCCCGCATAACTATGCAGAGCATAACAACATTTTGATGTAGCCTTGGTGTTCAAGCCTATGTCAATTGGCAAAAAAAAGAGTGGCGCGCCTCTGGCTGCGACGCGCTCTCCAGGTGGGAGCAACCCGAATTTCACAGATGTGTCTCTGTGACTATGAAGTACATAATACCTAATGCCTAATACCTGATTGGACTGACACAGCCTAAGTCTAACATCACCATTGTTGTGAACAGACTTTAAATTAAATCAATCAAATCAATCAAATCAAATCTGACACAGCCTTAAAAACCCACCACGTCACGCGTCAAAATCACGGTTTTCACGTGTTTTCCCTCTTATGGCTGGTAAGAAATCTTCCTAGCATAAGACGGAATGTGACACGTGACGTGGTGGGTCTTTGGCTCATATATCTCTGTAGTTTTGAATGATTAATTGAGGAAAAAAAAGATAATGGCGACGAAGACATCAAACACGAAGAGAACACTCTGCATCAGTAATTTTGGCTGTCATGACTGTCTGATGAACGGCTCTCAGAATCCTGTCTTCCTAGATTCTGACAGCCGTTCTTCTCACTGTCGTTCTTCTGTCAGAACAGCCATTCATCTGACATTCGTGATGACCCGGGTAATGTTTAATTCAATGAGAAGATAGACCAGGTTTGAAAAGGGGTAGGGTGGGGGGGGGGGGGGGGGGGGGGGGGGGGGGGCGACACCATTGAAGCAGGAATGACAGCGATGACGATTCGTCTCGACAGCCATGAAACCGGGCTGGTGGAAATAAAATCTGCGTGATATATTTTTCCAAATTCCTTTCCAATTGTGGCTAAAGTACGGGTTAGTTCTTCCCCAATTGCAAACTAGCCAGACATCACGCAACCGCGCCATTACGACGTACGAGGTAGAGTGCCAGAGACGGGAGGATGAGGATGGATCGGAAACTTTCTGCAAATAGAACTCCTCAGTTCCTGTTGGCCAGGGCCTGTATTCATATTGAGATAGTATGAGACTTATCATCATGATATATTATAAGTCCTAAATTAGTAAGATTTAACCCTTTCACCGCCAATGTCGCATTTATATATGCTCCACAATGGTTTAACACCCATGTCACCAAAAGGCATCAAACCAGGGCCTGCTACCCCAAAACCCTATTTTTTTTTATTTTGGGAGGTAAGGATATGCCTTATGTTAAATATGTCACAGAGGAATTCCCAATATTGCAGATGGTTTTTTCTCTTCTCAGTTAAGTTCAATGGTACTTTTTGGCTGAAAAATGGCTGGCGGTGAAAAGGTTAATAGGACGTTAGGACTTCTAAGATAGCATGATGATACTTGCTCATCCTATCGCAATATGAATACAGTTAAGGATCTCTTACTGTCTGCGTGCGTCTCTGTGTGCGCACACAGACGCACAACCACGCACACAGACACCAAATGAACACACGCACACACACATACAGTGACACGCGAGCGCGCACATACACACACAAACATTACTTCCTGTTTAAGAAGTGTGTGTGTGTGTGTGTGTGTGTGTGTGTGTGTGTGTGTGTGTGTGTGTGTGTGTGTGTGTGTGTGTGTGTGAGTGAGAGAGAGAGAGAGAGAGAGAGAGAGAGAGAGAGATTTCTTGTTGTGTTCCCAGTCAATATGTCCGTGATGGATGGAATCTGTATGTGTCCTGTCTTCAATGTTCTGGTCTCCCCGCTGCATTCATCCAACACATTCTGATTTGTGAGGAGCTCAGACTAGAACATTGTTTGGAAGACTTCATAGTTTAAAAGGCAGGACAATGGGCTATTAAGACAGACAAAAACAATAGGTGACAATAACAACAACACACACACAAAGGCTGGCTCAAAAGAAAGCCATAGATACAAGCACATTGCTAACACCGAGCTTCCAGAAGGCGGGGAGACTATAGGGGCCCAGACTATAATTATGGTGGAAGATCTCCGGTAAACCCATGGGGGTGGGAGGGAAGGACATGATGAATCGATGGGGTAGGTTGCCCCAGACATCTGTGGAGATATATGCTCTGCGACCCTGTCGCCCACAGAGCCATGCCCTGGCCTTAGGGATGACAAGAGGTCGGAAGGTCCCGAGTGCCAGACAGCGAAGAGTTTTTATTAGTCCCGGAGCAAAGCTGGGGCACTATTGTTTCTGTCTTTGTCCACCCCCCCCCCCCCCCCCCGTGGGGATACCGGGGGTCTTTTGTATAAATAGTTCCCCCACCTTATGGAAGTTCTGTGCTTGTAACTTCCTCTAATCTGTCACTCTCTTTGACTCTGATTTTCCCCTTGCTTGCTGTCATCTACTATCTTTCTGCCTTTCCGACCCATTCTCCTGCCTTTTTTCTAGAAGCACTTTCAAAAAGATGTCCTCCAGCCGAAGACGGACATGCTGGGCCTAATTATTTCTTACTTAGGCGCATAACGGCATAATGGCGCATCGGCGCTCATAATTGACAGGAAACTGTCTGAGCGATCGAAGAAGAATTAGAAAAAGAGGTCTCTGTCCGTGAGGCATGCGGCATGCGTGCGTACCTCCGGCGTCACATGCTACCACCCCTCTTAATGGTATCGCCCAAGGAATGGTATCACCCGGGAACCTTCTTCTTCTTCTTCTTCTTCTTCTTCTGCGTTCCCAGGCCAAAAGGCCCCAATGGGTACGTGTGTGTCCGTTTTCCAGTTTTCACTGGTCTCCTCGCTGCATTCAGCCGACACATTCCGATTTGTGAGGAGCTCAGACTAGAACATTGTTTGGAAGATTTCATAGTTAAAAAGGCTGGAAAAAACTGTATGGAAGATTTATTTGGAACAAAAGACAGGAGAATGGGGCAAAAAGTCAGAAGGATAGTAGATGACACAAAGCAAGGAAAAGGCAGTCAAAGACAGAGACGGATTAGAGGAAGTTACAAGCACAGAATTACCATGAATGAAATTCTGCTTAACGTCCTCCGGTCTGGAAAAGACACATATAGGACATTAGTAGATATAAAGATGGTGGGAATGATCCTGGAGGCAATACCCGGAGGCACTGCAACACCAGGAAAGTCCCGAATTTTTAACAATACAGACGTGTACGGTATTGTGAACAAACACTTCCAGAACTTCCAGAAGGTGGGGGAACTATTTGTACGGAAGACACCCCCCCCCCGGTATCCCCACGGGGGGAAGCCGGGAACTAAACCGCGAGGGGACTTCGCTACCGCTCGGCAACACACTTGTTTTTCTGTTGGTGCTGTCGAAGTAACCGATAAGTATGAATATGTTATGGTAGAAACAACTGTTATTTGTAACTGGAAATGAGGGTGGTGGTGATGGTGGTCAAAGGATGGGGTATGCGGAATCATTGTTGACTGAAGATCGAAATGTTGAACATGTGGAATAGGTAACAGGTTGAAAAATATGAATAGACAAGTACTGTACAGTGAAGCAGCTTTGACTCCTACAAAGGTGTCGATGATTATGGTGTAGAGGTCTGATCGAGTCACGTGTTCAGACATCCGTTAAAGACCCACTAACCCACCACGATTAAGTCCCTTGTTTTTTCTGGGTAACTGTGACCCACTTACAAATTCCCCCAACTTCAAATTGAGGCTGCTCTTTAAAGTGATGTTTCGTTTTGAATTTGGGGGCATTTGTATGGGAGGCACTCCTGGTCAAAATAAGATTTCTTACCAGCTATTAAGAGGGAAAACACGCGAAACCCGTGATTTTGACACGTGATGTGGTGGGTCTTTAAAAGTATCAAATAAACCGTCTCAATCACGCTACCGTTGGTAGCAAATCAAGAACAGTACCAAGAAAGCAATGCAATGAACTATAAGGAACAGTGGCTATGTACGGCTGGAGCATTGTAGGGACGTGCCTGCTTGCTAGTCCGTGCCCGATTGTATTCTTTTTTTTTCAATCGCTCAGACAGTGTTCTGTCAATTATGAGCGCAGTTGCGTCATGCTGCCGTTATGCGCCTAACTAATTATAAGAAACAGTTAGGCCCAGCAAGTCCGATTTCGGCTGGAGGAAATCTGTTTGAAAGCGTTTCTTGAAGAAGAAAAAAAGGCAGGAGAATGGACCGGTAAGGGAAAAAGATAGTAGATGACAGTAAGCAAAGGGGAAAGGCAGATTCAAAGAGAGTGACTGATTAGAGGAAGATACAAGCACAGACCTTCCAGAAGGTGGGGGAACTATTTATGCAAGACCCCTCGGTATCCCCACGGGGAAGACTGGGTCGGCACATCCAAACATCTTCCGACTCGTGGACATCCTCAAGGATGACCAAGCCACCAATGAGGGGATGTTGCGACTCTGCCGAGGTGGACAGCCACCTCCACCCAAACGAGCCCGATATGTTGAATCTGCACGGAAACTCGAGGCCTTGAAGCGAGAACTGCACACACAGCAGCGTGGCTTGATGAGAGCTTCATTGATGCATGTTCCTCGGCCATCAAGTTTTGAAACATTGTGTCCACTGTGTGACAAAACCGCCATGAGTTTTTTTAACGTTTTAATTTAGTCTCTGAGAGGGAAACCTTGAAATGTACAGCTTTTCAGTGGTTATATTAGTTCGCCGAAGCTGAGATGGGTGACAAAACCGCCATGAGTTTTTTTAACGTTATGTTTTAATCCGTTTTTACTGGTTAAAATAAATGCAAACTGTTTTACCTGTTGTACACGTGTTTGTGCCTTTTCGAGTGAACGCCATGTGTATTATGTTTAAATACAAGAAAAGGACGAAACGGCACTGTCTGAAGGCATAGGACGAAACGGGAAAAGACCAAACGGGAAAGGACCAAACAGGAAAAGACGAAACGGGAAAGGACGAAAAGGCACGCACCCGCCCGGGGAGGCCCGATTATATGAGGTACCTGCTTTTTTGGTTGGAACAAGTTGGTCTGGACTTCGCGTGCAAAGGGGCTGCCTTGCCCAAGTGGCGTCCCCTCTCAATCTGCCCAGACGACTGTCAACAAAGTCCCCACCAAAGTCCAACTACTCCCCGAGGTTGCAGCATTAAGAAGTAATAATAATAATAATAAACGGACACTTATACAACGCTTTTTATCGAGCACAAAGCGCTTTACAATCAGTATTAAACACTCACAGACATACACACACGCGCGTGCATGCACACGTACACACACACACACACACACACACACACACACACACACACACACACACACAGACACACACGCACACACGCGCACGTACGCGAGTGAACGCGTTCTTGCACACAGACATACACACACAGACCCCCACACACATTTCATCAAACACACAGAAAAAACATTTGCACTGAAGCGCGCACACACACTTACACAAACATACACTTGTACACTAATACGCGCGCATGCAGAAGCACACACAGA
>CM065683.1:68130591-68140591 GCA_017654935.2 Phymorhynchus buccinoides
TGAGAGCTTCTTCACGCCCACCATTGGAGAATCCATGGCGTGTAATCCTGAGTGCGTCTTAGACAGTCAACACGGGTAGTAGTCTGTAAATTAGGCTAAGCAACCAATCGTGTTGGGAGTTTAGTCTAATTTTACATACTACTACCCGTATTGGCTGTCTAAGACGCACTCATGAATCCACGCCATGGTGTCTGGCGCTGGAGCACCTTCGGTCGTTTCTTTTCCTGACACCGTTGCCTAGGAGACCGAACTGCGCTGGTACGCATTTACCAGTGTGATGAAGTCCTGTTACGTCATCTCTTCTTCTCTGTGTCGGAGTTTGGGATTGTCTTGTTCAAGACCCACCAGATAACGTGTCAACATCATGGGTTTCACGGGTTTTCCCTCATAACTGGAAAGAAATCTCGTTTTGACCAGGTCTCATTGCCATACAAATGCCCCCAAATTCAAAGCGAAATATCATTTTAAAGAGCAGCCTCAATTTGAACATGGGGACATTTCTATGTGGGTCACAGCTACCAAAAAACCCACCAAGGGACTTAATCGTGACGCGTCAGTGTGTCTTTAAGAGGAGAAAGGAAGGTTTGAAGAAGTAAGACAAAAACATAAATGCTCACATGTTATGATAGGCTACAAACGACACTATTATAACGCAATGTTAATCTAGGTAAGCAGGGCCTGTATTCACGTTGAGATAGCATGAGACTTAGCATGATGCTAACTTAGAAGCTCTTCCAATGTCCTATAGGATTTAATAGGACTTTTGGAAGAGCTTCTAAGTTAGCATGATGCTAAGTCTCATGCTATTTCAACGTGAATACAGGCCCAGTTCAATAACAACCGATGTAATGCAGCGTTAACCGGATATCAGACAACAGAACGCAGCGCAATGCAACATGATACAACACCCACAACTAGTCCTTGTCGGGTCGGCGACAGAATCTGTTTAATGACGTCTTGTGGAATATAAAAATCCAATGCCGTATTGATAGTTTTTAACCCTTTCACCGCCAGCATCTTTGAGCCAAAAATGTCCATTAAAGCTACTTGGCTACAGAAAAGATTTCGTCTGCAATATTGTTGGATTTCTCTGTGACACATTTAGAATGGGGTCAATCCTTACTGCCCAAATTTAGGAACACAATATCATTTCAAGAGTTTTTTTATGACATGGTTGTTAAATCATTGTGGTGCAAAAATGCGACATTGGCGGTGAAAGGGTTAAGAGAAGTGGCATACTGAAGGTTGTTAGTGTAGTAGTCGAGGTACGTGCGCTGTCTTTAAATTCTCAACTTTTAACTCGTTAGGCCTTTTTGTAGCTTCTTCGGTTTCAGAGCCTAGATTGTATGGTGTCGGCTTAGGCTTACTGTCCTTCCACCATCCACATACATACACTCGAAAGTGCGTATACGCTTACAGCATAGTGACACGCCCACACACGCGTGGGGAATGAATGAAGACAAAAGAAATTAAATGCAATTTATCGCACCATACTTTTAGAGACAACTGAGAAAGTTTCTTAGGACAACGCAGCAGACTGTGTGTGTGTGTGTGTGTGTGTGTGTGTGTGTGTGTGTGTGTGTGTGTGTGTGTGTGTTTCAGACATGCATGTGCACGCGCGTCTCTTATACACAGCACTTCTGAGAAGCATAATACAGAAAGAAGTTGTTGTGTTCTTAGTTTTTGAAGAAGCCTACTTACTTACGTGCATACGTTCAAAATACTCATTGAACTATCATGCTACTCGTTGAGTGTCTGCTGGGTTCGATTCGTTTGGACCGTGATGCGTGTTGATCCACAGAGGCTAGCAGATTGTTTACCCCCAAAGTTATTAGACAATCAATATAAAAAACCCGATGGCATGTTTTGAATTTTCAGTGAAAAGACATTTTCAGCTTAACCCTTTCGCCGCCAGCCATTTTAAAGCCAAAAAACCACCATTAAACTTAACTGGGAAGAGAAACAAAATTATCTGCAATATTGGGAATTCCTCTGGGACATGTATAACATGTATCCTAACATCTCAAAATGAAGAAAATAAGGTCTTCAGATAACAGGCCCTGACTTGATGCCTTTTAGTGACATGGGTGCTAAACCACTGTGGTGCATAAATGGGACATTGGCGGTGAAAGGGTTAAGAAAAGAAGTTAAAGTTTGAGGCGTGTTCTGTCGTAAGATTCATTCGTCATATCAACTGAGATTTGGGTGAATAAAGCGCACCCTTCCTACTTTGCAGCAGGCCTACCAGTTAAGCTACCAATTCACGTGTAAGGCGTTCGTGGTATCTGAATCAATATTGAAAGCGTTCATCAATTATAGTTTTGTCAATAACAATTGCTGCTCGAAAACATAAATTCATTCGAAACATACAGATAAATTCTCTAAATGTTTGGAACACATCAAGCAATAATTATGGGGACGTATCTAAAGCTCGGTGTCCATCAGTGTAGTAGGTACTACACATGTTTGACAATCGCTTGACAAATGGCACCACACCTTTTTGCTTTTGACTTGCTGACAGGTTATGCACACAAGCAGGTCTGTTTCTTTTGGTCTCCCTTCCCCAAGACACAAACAACATGGGCGACAGCGGACCAAATGCGTACACAACGCACAGCCAGTCGGTGCGAATGACACGGCAGCAGGTGTGAAAAATACTCAGTCTGACACAAAACAAATGCTTTGTATTAGCCAGCACACGAGATGTACACCGACCCTAAGACTTATACTTGACCCAACCCGTGATCTATATAGGAAAGTTTGAGAAGTAAAGCGCATTGGCACCACACGAACCACACATAATCAAAGCAATGCAGGCAAGAAGAATGCTGTAACTCGATTTATTTTATTGCCCTTTTCTTTCTCCAGAAGCGAGCCGCGGCTCCGTTCATCAATCAGTAAAAGAGGTAACTCTCTCTCTCCCTCGCAGTACACCAGCAGGACGGACACCGGCGTTGTGTAAATCACCGGTGCTGTAGACAGCTAGGCTGTTGGCGTAGGCGGGGGAGACAATCGATACAGCCAATTACAGTCGTACCGTCGCAGACAAATCAGGTTGAGAGACAATACAAGTGCTGGTAGTCCAGACGAGGAAAATGACAGAGATCCAATCCAGTTCATTGCCAATGGCTGGTCCTTGTGTGGAGCTGGCAGGTGGGCGTACCAAGGAGGAGAGACGAGAGACTTTAAGGATAAGCCGCGTCTCTCTCTGTGTGTCAAATTCAAATTCAAAGTCAAAAATACTTTATTATCACGTTAGGTGAAATTACAGTGTGGTCTCGTACAAGCACAATACAAGCAAGGAAACACATTTGCATGCATGGAAAATGGAAACAAAACTAAGGAAAAATGGACAACAAATCATGCTTCGCAAGAAGTTGGACATGGTTAGGGTCGATACAAGCGACTATCAAAACGTTAAGAAATGTGTGTGTGTGTGTGTGTGTGTGTGTGTGTGTGTCTGTCTGTCTGTCTGTCTGTCTGTCTTTTCTGTTCCGTTTCTTTCTCTTAGTCTGTCCCCTCTCTACCCTCCCCCCTCTCCATTTCTCATTATTTCTTCTCTCTCTCTCTCTCCCTCTCTCTCTCTCTCTCCCTCTCTCTCTCTCTCTCTCTCTCTCTCTCTCTCTCTCTCTCTCTCTCTCTCTCTCCCCCCCCCCCAACATATTTTTCTTACATCGAAGAGCCTGCAACAACTACTAAACACCCACGGGTCTGAGGAAAATAACCTCATCAGCCCCTCTTTGTCTCTGCCTTTTGATCTGGAGCCTCTTCTTTTAAGCTTTAAAGACAACGGCTTGTTCTGTGATCCGCTATGGTAATATACGGTAATCGTGATTCTGAGAATTGACTGTCTGAGTACAAGAAAGGGTTCCCCCCCCCCCCCCCCCCCCCCCCCCCCCCCCCCCCCCTCTCGGTTTTTTGGTAGTTATTAAGCATTGATTAACTTTTTTTCCCGTTAAATTAAAAATTAAATGTTTGTTTGATTGTTTTGAGCGGTATCAAAATATTATATGAAATTCTTGTTTTTCTCTGCGGTCCTAATTATTTAGGTGTGTTTTGTTTGTTTGTTTGTTTGTAAAGTGAATGTGAGTGTATATTTCTGTCTTTGTAGGCCTGAACATGTGAACATAGGCATGTTGACACGCCTTCGTTTGAGCATGTGTGTGTGTGTGTATGTGCGCGCGTGTGAATGTTTGCGTATGTTTGAGTGTGTGCATGTGTGTGTGAAAGAGTGTGTTGTTTCAAAAAAACCTAAATATGTATTTATACTACAGTACAATGAACAAAGAAATAGCGTGTGGTCGCAAGTGTGGCCCGAAGACAGTGTGTTGTTAACCACAGAAGCAAAATAATACACCCTGTGAAAACAACATCCCTCAATTACAAAACCTTTGTGATTGTGCTTCATCCCTCTCACTCAAACAGCGCCACTTTAAAGGTGCACCCTGGCGGATGAGTTTTTGCAAGAAACACGTCGATATCACCAGAAAGACAGCCTCTTCAAGGATCGGAACACTCGCTTTGCTCTGGTTTCCTAGAAATTAAACTGTCAAATCTGCGATTCCTCCTTGGCGGAGATGCCGGAGAGAGTAGCCATTTTGGATGGGGTAGGTGGAAGCCAATCCCATTGTGGTTGAAGCTTTTTTCTTTCTTTTTTGTAGTGCAGTAAAAAAAAATTGGATCTATTTCCTTTGTTGTGAGCGAAATTCCTTTAGATAAACTGTATAAAATATAAAAAATTTTTTTTTTTTTTAAAAAAGGCTTGTATTGGTCATACGGTTTGGTCTAAACTCAGGCGGTCATTAGAAAAAAGACGTACACACACATTGAACAGACAGAAATCCAAACAACTTTGTATCAAACATCAACACTAAACGTTCACTGGTTGTCTTTGTTCAATTTTTTTTATATTGTAAAAGTAAAGAGAAGTAATAGTCAAAAAAAGAAAAAGAAAAAAAAAAAGAGACGGCACACGCCTTCTCTTTGGGTGAAAGAATTTGACTTCCAGCACCTCCGCCAAGGAGGAATCGGCGATTTGACGGTTTGATTTCTAGGAAACCAGAGCAAAATGAGTGTTGCAATCTCTGTAAAATGTGTTTTCGTTGTGATCTCGACGTGTTTCTTACAAAAACTCATCCGTCAGGGTGCCCCTTTAAAAAAGAGTAAATAAAAAGGGGCGTAACCGACGGAGCTTGTGTAATTCTTCATCAATGTACAGTTTGAATAAAACCTTTAATGTGATGACCTGAGATCCATCCAGTCAGGTTGACAGCTCCTAACCAAACGCGCGTGCTATGATTAATTAGGTGGTGGTTGTTGTTGTCGTCGTTCCCTGACTTAAAGACTCCAGGGATCATCCCAACAGCCGAAGGAAGCACTTGAACACTATGGTACAAACACACCGGCTAGGGATGAGGACATTACGTTTGTGACCGTGTTTGATTACCCCGCCACGTGAGCAGCCACACTCCGACTTCGGGGGATTTTAGACTGACGATGTTATGCTAGGAGCTTGTCATGGCTAAAGACAATCCCCGCACTATCATGCAGAACATAGCATTTTGATGTAGCCTTGGTGTTCTAGCTTATATCAACTGGTGTGACACAGCCTCATGCCAAGGCGAAATAATTATAAGCCTAAATAATCCATCAAACGTCTATGTCACACCTATAAAAACAAAAACAAAACAACAACAACAACGACAAAGCAAACCTCAAATCTACCGCCTCTGGGGGGAGACAAAAGTTTGACATTGGCGAGCGTTCTCTTGTTTCCTTGGTGATCCATAAAACACACCAAAAAAACAAAACAAAGCAAAAACGAAACAGAAAAGGGGGGTGGGTAGGGGGCCTTTAACCAAATCTTACTGGACTCCCAAGCCTGGGGTCGTTTCACAAGGGTTAACGTTGCGTTGCGCTCGCTCAAATCGGCGAAAACGGTCTAAGAAACACCCTTCGTTTACCGATGGTTCGCGTGGCGTTTTGTTCTTGCCAAACACCGAGCAAGCGGCGAACTATCCGGAACTAGCAGGGGGTTCCGGATAGTTTCTTGTTGTTGATTGGTCCATTAAGGTTTGTTTAAAATAATATTTGTTTGACCAATCAGACAAGAGCTTGTAATATTCTTCCGCAAACGTTTTCTAAAGTGTTTCCTTGACGTAAGCGTTATTCGCGCGGCGACCGTTATCTAGAGAAATTCGACCCAGGTCCCTGTGCAACCTTGGTCAGAACGTGATGGGTGGAGGCTGGGTAGGGGGCCTTTACCCAATTCTAACTGGACTCCCAAGCCAGGTCCCTGTGCAACCTTGGTCAGAACGTGATGGATGGAGGCTGGTGTGAAACGCGTGCTGAGAAAACGAGCATTTAGAAATGGGTAAATGGGTTTGAAAACAGGAAGAACGGTGTAGCGGGAAGACAGGCTTGGGAAGTAAGGAGAGAATAGGGCAGGAGGGGGGGGGGGGGGTATAGGACAGACTCCTGGGCCCCGAATCATGAGTGCGTAGTAGACAGTCAACACAGGTAGTAGTATGTAAATTAGGCTAAACAATTGTCTTAGTAGATGGCTTTACTTTGCTCTTAGGGACAAGTAGTTCTGGTGCTGTAGTCTTCCAAAAGCCAAATCGTTTGGGAGTTTAGTTTAATTTACATACTACTACCCGTGTTGACTGGCAAAGACGCGCTCATGATTAGAGGCCCTGAGTGATTCTTCACGCCTTCCATTGGAGAACCCTGTGGTGGTCGGGCGACAAAAAGCTTTTTTTTCTTTTTCTGCCGATTCTGTGACACTCGTTGCCTGGGAAACGGAAATATATTTATGCATTTTATAGTCCCCGAGCCGAAGGTTCGGGGAGCTATTGTTTTTGTCTGGTCCGTCCGTCCGTCCGGTGTCCGTCCGTCCGGCGGCGTGCCTCCGTCCGTCCGGCTATTCGTCCGTTTTTCTCAAAAACTATTCAGTCTATCATCATCAAATTTGGTATACTAGTTTGCCAAGATGCAAGCTATCCACTGATGTATTTAGTTTTACATTAAGGTCAAGGTCGCGCCAGTTACGGGGTTCAAACCCCGAAACACATAATCGCTAATATCTCGCGAAGTTTTGCATGTATTTCAATGCAGTTTTTTTCACAACATTTCTTGATGAATGGTCTATAACACAGTTGTCATGAATTTTTCTGTGCGCGCGTGTGCGCATGATCGCGCGCGCTCAAATCACGGGTCCGAACCCCAAGGCTATATATAAAAAAACTATTCAGTTACGTGCTGTTTTGATGCGTTTTTATGTAGTTACGTGCTGTTTTGATGCGTGTTTATGTATGTCCCCATCGACACATTCCGATTTCGGAGTAGCTCGGCGATGTTGCGAGGGGACTTTGCAGCCGCTCGGCGTTGCACTTGTTTTCTTTCCTGGTAGACCTCTTAGCTGTCTCATCTTTATTATTCACTGTGGTGGGATTTGGAGGCGGGGGGGGGGGGGGGGGGGGGGGGGGGGGGGGTCAGACTAGTTTTGAGGTGTGGGAGATCGAGAAGGAGACAGGGAGGAGAGAGGTGGTGGGGAAAAAGGAAAGGTTGTGGAAGCTTGAGAGTGATGGTGGTGGTGGTGTGGGGAGAAGGCCTGGAGGGGTTGGGGGTGGGGGTGATCACGGATTCTGTGTCTTGAGGGGCAGGAAGGGTAATAATCGATTTTGGTGGGTCTTTCTTGTCCTGGATTCCAACAATCAAATACGTTTCCCTATGATTATGTACTTTGGTTCTGTCAAAAGTGGTTTTCTTTCCTATTTTCCCACTTTAAGTCTTTCCTCGTGTATTCGGTCGTTGGCCCCTTCATTTCTTCTTCTTTCATTTCATCATGTCGTTGTTCCTCTTTTTCTTCTTTCATTTCATCATGTCGTTGTTCCTCTTGTTCTTCTTTCATTTCATCATGTCGTTGTTCCTCTTTTTCTTCTTTCATTTCATCATGTCGTTGTTCCTCTTTTTCTTGTTTCATTTCATCATGTTGTTGTTCCTCTTGTTTTTCTTTCATTTCATCATGTTGTTGTTCCTCTTGTTTTTCTTTCATTTCATCATGTCGTTGTTCCTCTTTTTCTTCTTTCATTTCATCATGTCGTTGTTCCTCTTTTTCTTCTTTCATTTCATCATGTCGTTGTTCCTCTTTTTCTTGTTTCATTTCATCATGTTGTTGTTCCTCTTGTTCTTCTTTCATTTCATCATGTCGTTGTTCCTCTTTTTCTTCTTTCATTTCATCATGTCGTTGTTCCTCTTTTTCTTCTTTCATTTCATCATGTCGTTGTTCCTCTTTTTCTTCTTTCATTTCATCATGTCATTGTTCCTCTTTTTCTTCTTTCATTTCATCATGTCGTTCCTCTTTTTCTTCTTTCATTCCATCATGTCATTGTTCCTCTTTTTCTTCTTTCATTTCATCATGTCGTTGTTCCTCTTTTTCTTCTTTCATTTCATCATGTTGTTGTTCCTCTTTTTCTCTTTTTCTTCTTTCATTTCATCATGTCGTTGTTCCTCTTTTTCTTCTTTCATTTCATCATGTCATTGTTCCTCTTTTTCTTCTTTCATTTCATCATGTCATTGTTCCTCTTTTTCTTCTTTCATTTCATCATGTCATTGTTCCTCTTGTTTTTCTTTCATTTCATCATGTCATTGTTCCCCTTGTTCTTAGAATGTTAACCTTTCAACTCTTATGCTTTGCATGGCTTGTTGTTGTTTTTCCGTTCAATAGCCTTTAACCAACAACATTGCAATAGCACAATACCCAAAGCCAACATTCTGTGGATTGGTTTGTGTGTGTGTGTAGCTACTAATACGTTCATTTCGCTGAACACACGTCGGTCTTCAATGGATAGATGGATGATACACTACGTTACATGACGATCGTTTGGCTTGTACCTAAGACATCTGGCTGTCTGCATACGGTCTTTGACAGCCGGCTTCACGTGCACCTGATAAATCCTTTGTGTGTGAACAGTGGTGGTGCACAGAACACACAGTGGGTAGTAGATGATGGCAGCCTGGGTACTGTTGGAACAGGAAGGAAACAAATGGGGGTTTGTAGTCAACACAGACTTTGTTATCGACCTGTGCGTGATTAGGGATGCTCTCTGTCACTGTCTCTGTCTCTCTATCTATCTGTCTCTCTCTCTCTCTCTCTCTCTCTCTCTCTCTTCTCTCTCTCTCTCTCTCTCTCTCTCCGTCTCTCTCTCTCTCTCTCTCTGTCTCTCTCTCTCTCTCTCTCTCTCTCTCTCTCTCTCTCTCTCTCTCTCTCTCTCTCTCTCTCTCTCTCTCTCTCTCTCTCTCTCTCTCTCTCTCTCTCTCTCTCTCTCTCTCTCTCTCTCTCTCTCTCTCTCTCTCTCTCTCTTTAGCTGTATTCCTTTTGTAATAGACTTATTATAATGGAATAGTTTATTTTTCGGATTACAGTAATAAATCTTAACACCCATTTGTCGTGGCTATTCGAATGCACCAACAACATTCTAAGACCCAGCCTCTTAAAGACCCACCAGGTCACGTGTCAAAATCACGGGTTTCACGTGTTTTCCCTATAATAGCTGGTAAGAAATCTTGTTTTGACCAGGTTTGACTCCCATACAAATGTCCCCAAATTGAAAACGAAACATCATTTTAAAGAGCAGCCTCAATTTAAGTTGGGGACATTTGTATGTGGGTCACAGCTACCCCCCAAAAACAAGGGACTTAATCGTGGTGGGTCAGTGTGTCCTTAACAAAAAAATTTGAATCTATGTTTCTTTTTCTTTGCACGATCCAGACCAGTATGGGTCCAACATTAGGGCCCAACGTAACAATCAAAAGTTGGCTTAAACGTCGCTAATCCGAATAAAGCATACAACTGCAATCCAACTTTAGGAATCTCCCCACTATGTAGTGAACACTATGTTACCTTATAATTAGCCATGATATAATTCGCATGGTTTTGGAATAAATCGTTGTTTTAAGCACATGAAAACGCAGTTTGGTCTGAATGAGCCAAATAACT
>CM065683.1:68145591-68148091 GCA_017654935.2 Phymorhynchus buccinoides
TTCCTGTTCGAGTGAGCCTTGAAGGCTTTTCCTCTTGTTTCGTGTTGTACTGGTGTTTTCTTCTCCTAGCTTCTAACCATACTGTCTGCATAACAGCAGACTTACACATCATGGCGTCATAGAACAGCAAGAACCAAAAAATATGGGGGGTTTCTTTGCGGGCGAACAATGGCAGAGCCACTGGCATTAGAAAGGTCAAGTCGATTACAGCTCAAGCTCGCAGACTTTTCTTCTTTTCTTCTTTTTTTTCTTCTTCTTTTCTTTCTTTCAGAGCTTCAGATTGTTTTTAAACTTCATGGGTCGTATGGCCCCTGATTGCAGAAAATGACGGGTCAATGTCCAAAATAACGGGCCAATAATGTGTCACCGTAGTATTACACTTACATTTCATTGCAGAGTTCATGGGTCAGATGACCCCTTGCTGCACAAAATGAGGGTTCAAATCACCGTGAATATGGTCAATGACCCGGGCCCGATGGCAATCTGAAGCTCTGTTCTTTTCTTCTTTTTTTGTGTCCTTGTTTTTTTCATTCCATATTCAGTTAACTTGAAGATTTTGATTGGAGATCATACGTAAATATAGTCACAGAGTTTTTGTGCTGTCAGAAGAAGAATGCGTTGGAGTGGAACGAGGCCGCGTGCGTTGTGTAACTCTCTCTCTCTCTCTCTCTCTCTCTCTCTCTCTCTCTCTCGAAAGGTTATATAAAATTTTGTTCTCTCTCTCTCTCTCTCTCTCTCTCTCTCTCTCTCTCTCTCTCTCTCTCTCTCTCTCTCTCTCTCTCTCTCTCTCTCTCTCTCTCTCTCTCTCTCTCTCTCTCTCTCTCTGTCCCTCTCTCATATTCCCATGTTATCATATCTGTTTTTTGTTTTTTGTGTTTTTTTCTCTCTCTTAAAATTGGGTTTATTCTGAAAAATTGTCATTGTCTCAAAATGGTTTCCCTTTTTTCGTACTCAATTTAAACTACCAATTCAAGTTCACCATTGTTAAGTATTATCCTGCTTTAAATCCCTCTTTGATTTCTTTTTCAATTATTTCATGTGCCAATTTTTGTTCCATTTTCTTGACTGATTGTTTTATGTCAAATTTTCTTTGCTTGATCATCTATGAATGTGTGAGTGAGAGGGCAAGGTGTAAAGAAGCTATTGTAGCTTATCTTTTTACCCTCAATAAAACATTCGTATTTCTCTCTCTCTCTCTCTCACAAGGACAGATTGGAAGACTAGGCGTTGCCTAAAATCTGTATCCTTGAAAAATAAAGTTGAAGTTTTTTTTAAAGTTTTCTCTCTCTCTCCCGTCACTGGAAGCAATGGCTAAAGTGATTAGATCATCCGAATCCGAATCTCACTGTTGGAAGAAAACTATGAACCCGCAGCCGCCTATTTAACCGTTCCTCAAGGGTTAATGTCGTACATCATTTCAGCCTGCCCTGTTTACATTTGCTGACGTACGACCATCGAGCCTACTTCTTTTGTTTGGTGTATTTAATTCTCTTTGGCTGTGAAGTCTTTTGTTTCCTCCTTCACTCCTGGTCTTCTTCACTGAAATGAACATTAAATGTGAAACTATAATAACAAAATCTGAATTTTCTGTAAAATTTAGGGGGTGCGCCTTATAAGCAGGTGCGCCTTGTATTCCTTGAAATACGGTATTAAAAACGGTCACACACGTAATGTTCTCATCCCTAGCTGATGCATTTGTGCCATGGTGTTCAAGAGCTTCGGCTGTTGGGATGATCCCTGGAGTCTTTAAGCCAGGGTACGACAACAAGCAAACACCAAGATCACACAGGGGTTGTGTAAGGGGTAACCAGGTCTGAGAGTTCCATTTTTTCTCACTCTCTCATCTTTTGTTGTTCCCCTTTCGGATGAGACGATAAACCGAGGTCCCGTGTGCCCATGCAGTTAGCACACGTTAAATCCAGTGGCAACGAAAAAGTTATCATTTGGTGAAAAATGTAACACACACACACACACCCGTCCTTCCTCATCAGTCACACAAAAATCGCAAGCAAAAAAAAAAAGGTAGCGCGCCTCTGGCTGCGACGCGCTCTCCAGGTGGGAGCAACCCGAATTTCGCAGAGACGCCTCTATGACTATAAAGTACCTAATACCCAATACCTAATACCAGTAGCATGGAAAATGGATCTCTGAAGCCATTACAAAAATAATCCGTTTAACAATGGGTGTCTGCATCCGTTGTCGAGTAGGTGGTGGTGGTGACGAAAGATCTTTTTTCTGTTTTTCCGTTCACATTGTGTTCATAGAGAGTTTTTAAATGCTTCTTTTTTGTTTGTGGCTCAAGCCACAAACCTATAACTCACTTTGTCGGTCGGTCGGTCGGTCTGTCTGTCGGTCGGTCGGTCGGTCCAAAATTGTCGCACATTTTGACAAAATTGTCGCACTTCAAATCGAGGCTACACTTCAAATAGAGGCCGCTCTTTAAAATGATGTATTTTAAAAGCGTACAAAATAATAAACATACGTAATACAGACACTACAA
>CM065683.1:68153091-68158091 GCA_017654935.2 Phymorhynchus buccinoides
GCATCAGACAGCAGCTTCAACCATTACCAGTATTCATTATTCACCTCCCCGTGTGGATGCCGGAGTTGGGGGGTTCTTTCGTAAAAATAGTTATCCACTTTCTGGAAGTTCTGTGCTTGTAACTTTCTGTAATCTACCTCTCTTACTCTGGCTTTTTCCTTTGCTTTATCTTTCTGACTTATTGGCCCATTATCCTGCCTATATTAAAAAAATCTTCCAAATAATATGCCTCCTTTGAACTCCTCCGAAATCGGAATGTGTCGGCTGTACGCAGCGGGGAAACCAGTGAAAACTGAAAGCCGGACACATACGTACCTTACCCATTATGGCCATATGGCCTGGGAACTCAGAAGCAGAAGATTATTCACCTTATTCACCATATACCAAATCCATTTGATCGCACACACTAAATAAATAACCCTAGTGACATTGATCCCACTGTGGGTGGGGGTTGTTTTGGTCCTACGCACATACACGTAATTTGGATGTCAAACATGTTGAGTTTATAGAACTTTGTTTGCGCTTTTGTTTAGTTTTAAAATAGTTGTAAAAAATAAGACGAGAAAAAGTTTTGTTCTGTTTTGTATGTGGGTTTGTGTGTGTGTGTGTGCGTGTGCGCGTACGTGCGTGCGTGCGTGCGTGCGTGTAATGAAAACAGTGCTGTGTGTTTGTTCATATTTTGTGCTTGTAAATCTGATTTAAAAAATCTCTGTGCCTTAATTCGATGCAGCTTCTTTCAATTTCAATCTGTCATTATGTTTTTTTATGAGTTTTGTAAGGTTGTTAAAATATTAAAATTAAGACTCATCGTTTTTAGTTTACTTCGACCAAAAGTGACAAGTGTTTTGCTATGCATGCAAACGTTTCCTCTTGGTTCGCTGTCAATACGTATGCAGTCGAACCTCAGTACACCCACCACCCAACAGACTGGTCAAAGTGTCCGTAATAGTGAGGTGCCCGCTTTACTGAATCACTCCATGCAAAGGCAACACATAACGACGTGAAAAGAATTACTTTATTTGAACTGTGTTGTTTAGACATGCAACAAACAGCATACATAAAGAGTAAGATATAATAATGTAATTAGCATGCAATAAAATAATTTTAGTAATGTAAAACAATATTACAATTTATTGAAAATATTTGTTTACATCAATAAAGCACAAGCACTATTTTTCATTAAAATACAGTGAACCGAAATAGGAGACACAGGAAAAAAATCTTTTTACTGAAAGTAAAATAAATGCCACCGTCAAAGTCTGCTTCATGTTAATGAATTATTACTAAAACATGCTGGATGCACGTTTGTCTGTCTGTCTGTCTCTGTGTGTGTGATTTCCGCATGAACTGTGTACGAGGCCTTAGTAGTAAATAAGAACGAGCAAATTACAGACTGACAAAAAGACTGTCCGGTATACTGAGATGCCCGCCATATTGAGGTGCCCGTTAAGTGAGGTTCGACTGTATTTGCCTGTCTTTCTCTTTCTTTTCGTATCTCTCTAATCTGTCTCCCTACTTATACATCTCTCCTTATGCCTTCATCTCTGTCGCCCCCTCCCCCCTCTCTCTCTCTCTCTCTCTCTCTCTCTCTCTCTCTCTCTCTCTCTCTCTCTCTCTCTCTCTCTCTCTCTCTCTCTCTCTCTCCCCTTCTCTCTCCTCTGTTTCTATTTCATTGTTTTTTGCAAATATGACATTTTGAGTGCCTATTTTCTTTTATTCCAGGAGCTCAGGGTAAGCTTAGTTTGTAGTTCCTGTCTCAATATCATTGGTCGTAAAGTCCAACTTTTAGTCTCCCGAACTTTCAAATGCAACGGTTCCAGCCTGTCTGAGATCATAAGCTGATAAAGTGTTGCGCGTATGCATGTATGTGTAACACAAATGTGCACGTGAATGGGTAGACTGTCTTTTTCTCTAAGAGAACTGGCAGCCTAATATATAATATAACCGCATATAGATTTAAGCCAACCGTTTTCAATTACAAAAAACCTAAATGTCTCAAAACCATTACCTTAATAGTAAGAAAATCGATAATTTCTCAGTTTTCCTGTGGCAGTGAAGGGATTAATACACTCAAATCTTTAGTTACGCGCGTGGAAGCTTTAACCATTGATCGATGGAATTTCACCTATCAAGCCTCCCAGAGACCAAATGAATACGGAGATTAGCAAGTCAACATTGAAGCAAGAACATTTCCAGAACTTTATGTCTGCATGGAATTGGTCATAGTGGTCGACTTGATTTGCTATCAATTGACACCTTTTATCAAAAGTTTGTTTACGAAGATGACATTGTTCGAACAATTTTCCCTTTGTTTCTAGAAGTACAGACAACATAAGACAGCAAGATGGTTACTTCACCAAAAACAGTTAATGAAGTGAAAATAAAAGTGACATTTCATAGAACCCAAAGAGTCTAGAAAAGAGAGCTTCATTCAAAATGGTCGATTAGGCTCGCATCCAAAGATCTAACCATTGGCAAAAGCAATCGATATTCATCTTCTGTTTGGTAAAGTTATTGGGGTCTTCTAATCGTGTTGGCTGACTTTATTATTTTGCGCACGCAATTTGGAAACGACTATTGTATTAGGTCAAATTATTTTACCAGTTTTTGTTTGTGGCTCAAGCCACAAACCTATAACTCACTTTGTCGGTCTGTCGGTCGGTCTGTCGTTCCAAAATTGTCGCACATTTTGACAAAATTGTCGCACTTCAAATCGAGGCTACAATTCTGGCCGCTCTTTAAAATGATGTATTTTAAAAGCGTACAAAATAATAAACATATGTAATACAGACACTACAGCAGACACGACGAGTATGCGGTGCTTCTTTTGATGAGTATAAGTAGGATACATAGTTTTAAATGTTTTCCAAAAGATATAAAAAGTTACGAAATGGTGCAGAGATAACATTCTGGTTTACAGATTAAAATTATTGAAAAGCCAGGGGAGGTGACTCATGATTGGAGTGGTAAAAATAGACCGCGTGCCACAAACTATTGCGACTTCGCGCTTGTTGCTTTCTAAGATTGAATTGTGTAGACATTCAACTATTCTAAGTAGGGCAATCTTAAGGACCAGCCACATGTCCACTAAAATCGTACGACTGTACTATGCGATTCGATCACGTGATCTCCAAGAACAAATGTGATTGGCGCATCGAGATCACGTGATCGAATCGCATCGTACAGTCGTGCGATTTTAGTGGACGTGTGGCTGGCCATTTAGATTGGACCGCTATCTTGCAGCTGGACTCTCTCTCTCTCTATCTCTCTCTCTCTCTCTCTCTCTCTCTCTCTCTCTCTCTCTCTCTCTCTCTCTCTCTCTCTCTCTCTCTCTCCCTCTCTCTCTCTTTCTCTCTTTCTCTCTTTGTTTATCTCTCTCTCTCTCTCTCTCTCACTCTCTCTCTCTCTCTCTCTCTCTCTCTCTCTCTCTTCTCTCTCTCTCTCTCTCTCTCTCTCTCTCTCTCTCTCTCTCATGGGTAGATGACCCTTGTTCAGTAAGGAAACATTGTTAATGTTCACTGTTCTCTCTCATCTCTCTCTCTCTCTCTCTATCTCTCTCTCTCTCTCTCTCTCTCTCTCTCTCTCTCTCTCTCTCTCTCTCTCTCTCTCTCTCTCTCTCTCTCTCTCTCTCTCTCTCTCTCTCTCTCTCTCAGTATAAAGCCTGTCTACACGAAACAAATCTTTTAGACAATATAGAAAAAACCCACTTGATTTCGTATTATGAAACGTGCTGTATAATTTAAGTACACTAACGGATAACATTTAAGTACACTAACGGATTATTGTTTCAATAGAAGCATTGCATTCTTTTCGAATGAACATAAAACCCGGAATGTTTTTCCAAAAACTAAAATATTATTGTACATCGATCGAGCTGACTACAGGACTTTGAAGATGAACTGTGCAACCCCTAAATGCTCATCTTCAGTTAAATATTGTTTTGATCGTTTACCAGAATATGAAGTTTGGCTGGCACGAGTAGATTTTATAATATATTTAAAATCGGTGATCAGTAAGACTCAAAAGAGGCCACGGAAATGGATATTTCCCTTTGAACAAATATTTTTTTAAATATTCAATGCATGTCATGGTGAGACAGCCATGTCGAACCATCTCAACTAAACGAGTAAAGGCAATCAACAAAACAGATGAACAGCCAGGAACTCGAATGCTCACCATTCAAGACACACTGACGCACCACGATTAAGTCCCTTGTTTATTTTCTGGGTAGTTGTGACCCACATACAAATGTCCCCAACTTCGAATTAAGGCTGCTCTTTAAAATGATGTTTCGTTTTCAATTTGGGGACATTTGTATGGGAGTCAATCCTGGTCAAAACAAGATCTTACCAGCAATAAGAGGGAAAACGCGTGAAACCTTGACACGTGACCTGGTGGGTCTTTCACTAGCACAAACTTCAAGCCCTGTTAGGTGCCCGTAAAATGACACTCGTCAGCGGTTTAAAGAAACGTTTTCTTGATCTTTATTTCGCTCTTTGCACCCAGCTCTGTCTTTCCTCAGATCGCGGCGGGCAACATCCTCAACACAGCAACTTCACTGGCGAACCAGGAAATGGGTTTCTCCCTTGTATTGCGATCTACTACTGCTCCTCTCGCTTGTGAAATGCCCCCCCATTTTCCACGGACCTCGCTTCACGCTTCTTGCTGTACGTGCATTTTCTGAGCGCACGAGGTGGGGTGGGGGAGGGATAGGCTCGTGATTCTCGGACTTTGTCCCCGGAATATTGACTTCTTGGCCTTTGGGGAAATAAAAATTCATGGGTTTTCCGAGGAAAGGCCCTGCCGGGGCTTTGGCTGCATCGATGGGCTGCTCTTCCATCAAGTGGCTTTTCCGCTACAGCGACCATGCCTGAAGTTTTAGTACCGTTGACAGCATTCGTTTGGGTTAGCCAGGGATGTAGAAAGGAAGTCTCTACACATCTCTGGTTTAGCCGTGTGGGCCTGAGTGTGTATGTGTGTGTGTGGGGGGGGTGGTGGGG
>CM065683.1:68170591-68183091 GCA_017654935.2 Phymorhynchus buccinoides
AAGTGAGTTATAGGTTTGTGGCTTGAGCCACAAACAATAAACAGAGAGGCTACCTAAGGCAGGAGGCTTCAGTGAGTTACCTCACTGGTTGATTCCCTTGTTTTTGAATGACGTTCTCCTACGGCACAGTTGCACGTGACAAACGCATGGAAATCAAGACGGCAAGCACATCTATGCGTTTCCTGAGGTGGCAAGATAGCATACTTGTAACACTGGTTGTCTATTCCTCGATTCAATCAAAACTTTATTGAGTTATTCTAGCACAACACCCGGCACGCTCGTGATTTGTTTTTAATCAACAATCGTTTTTAGCCAGACATAGGGATGAGGAATCGTGACAAAAGCTGAACAGAGTGTGTCGTGTGACAATCCCCCTGAAGTTGAAGCTTTTGTTTTTTTAGTTGTTTACCTCCATTACTCGGTCAAATACCATAGCAACAATGCAACAATGGTGTCGAAGCTTGAAACCGCAGGATGTGAGTCAGCGACTTGCAAAAAAACTTTTAAGAAAAATTAGGGGTGGCCAGCCACAAACTGATAAAACTTGCAAAATGTGACGTACAAATATAAATTACTTTTTTTTTAAATGACGCACGGTGTGCTAAGTGCTGTGTGTCTGCTCAAACACACGAGTCGATAGGCTACGACAGCTGATGGTAGAGTGACTTCCCCTGTTTGACCGATTGAAGTAGGCAAGATCAATCACTCCCACACACCATGAAATTACTCCCCTTAATAATTTCCGAACAATTCATATTAAGCCTTAAAACAGCATTAGAAATAGAACTGATATATTTAGTTCATTTTGCATTCACTCATAAGAAGTCATTCTTACTCACTTTGGTTTCTTTTGTATCTAAAAAAAAAAAAAAGAAGACCTCTTGGGCCATCCAAAAAGCTGACATTTTCTTATAAGCTGAAGCTTCCCATGCCTGTATAGCTTGTGGAGCAAATCTGTACGAAGGACAGGGGAGATGGAGTGAAGCAAACAAGAATGAATGAAGTTTAGATTAGCGTCCAGTCAGTCGTAGACTCTTATGGAGGATATTCCTGAAGACAGCAGGGTCTTCCCGGGAATAAAGTTTATTATTAAAAAAAAGGAAAATGGCAAATATATATTGAAAAACATCTCCTTTCCTTCCAAACAGAAATGCGACCCAAGCACGTCTTCAAAAAAGAGCCTTACAGTTACCCAGCGAGAGATTTTCAAAGAAGATCGCAACTCTAAAACTTCCCCGGCTCTCTCCAATCACGCCTGCCTTCTCCATCCAATACACAGATCATGATTGCCGACCTTGTCAGCCAAAGGAGAGCCGCCATGTCCCCCCCCCCCCCCCCCCCCCCCCCCGCTACAGGCAAGCAGGGGGAGGTAAAGGGCAGCAGACGTAACTAGCTCATCCAAGTTATTGAGAAAATCCCCCCACCCACCCCTCTCTCTCTCTCTCTCTATGGCAGGCTCTGTCGTGATGAGAGAAAAACCCCGCAGAGAATGGAGAGAGAGAGTAGGAGTCCATTTCCCTGTTTGCCCCTGGCGCGGTCACCCATAATGGGATATCATTGGCTTCGATTTCCGGGACTCGTTTTCGCTCTTTCACGGAAACGCGGGAATGGAGAGCGAAAGGAGGGGGGGGGGGGGTGTACCTTGAGGCGATTTGAAAACGTGGCGGTGTCTTTGAAAGATTGAAATGACTTGGTTTTGGCTCCTTTTCCTACGTTGTTGAAAACAGGGAGAATTCTTGATTTTTGTGCTTGTATTGGAAGTGAAGGCCTTTTTGAGGACTGCTGTAAGCGTGGCCTATGGCCATGCATTAGTTCCTAGAGATAGGAGCATGAAATCTCTGAATAGGGTAGATTTCTGGGTAGCTGGTGAAAAGAACTGACGGTGACTCATCGCCATAAAAGGATAATTTTATCATCCACAAACCTGAGCTGGAATTGTTTGGTTGGTTTTTTTAACATCAAAGATCATTGATCATAGTACATCTCTCACCTTAGTGATGGACCCAGCCTTATGCATAGCATCGTGTCAACCAATGATGCAAGCTATCCCATTTAAGGAGGAAAATAATAGCAACAACAATTCAGAAATCATGAGGAGGAGGAGGACGTCGACGACGATAAAAGATGATTGACACCGACAACGATGGCGACAACGACAATGAGTATGATGACAATGACGAAGACCACGACCACGACCATAATGACGACGGCAACTATGCCGATGATATTAACGATGATGCTAGTGATATTGGCGATGCCGATGGTGATGACGGTAGTGATGCACCATGATGATGATGTATTGCTGCTGCTGATGATGATGATGACGATGATGATGATGATGTATTGCTGCTGCTGCTGATGATGATGATGATGACGATGATGATGTTGATGTATTGATGATGATGTGTTGATGACGATGATGATGATGATGATGTGACGATGGTGATGATGAAGACGATGATGAATTTGACGACGATGGAAATGACGATAACCATGATGATGATGATGATGATGATGTGATGATGATGATGATGTTGATGTATTGATGATGATGTGTTGATGACGATGACGATGATGTGACGATGGTGATGATGAAGACGATGATGAATTTGACGACGATGGAAATGACGATAACGATGATGATGATGATGACGACGATGATGATGATGATGATGATGATGATGATGACTTTGACGATGATGATGATAACGATGATGACGATGATGATGATGGTGATGATGATGATGATGATGATGATGATGATGATGATGATGATGATGTGATGCATGCCCACTTCCTGGTACCGTTCTGATGATGCTGCTGGTTGTCCTGGGTCTGCCCGTGCTGTACGTGCAGCTGAAGATGGGCGCCCTGTATGAGAATGATGAGGAAAGGCGTGGTGGCTGTCTTCACCCACGTCGTGCCCATCCTCAAAGGTCAATATGCGGCACACGCAGGCGCGCACGCACTTACAAGCATACGCGCGCACATGCACATACACATACATACACATAATCCTAAAATGATTTAATATTTAATGTATGATTCTTGCCTAGTATATAAGCCATTTTGTGTGTGATAATATGGTTTGAGTGTTTGCTGGTGCAATGTGATCCTAGTATATGAATTGTTAACTTTGTGGGTGCAATATGGTTGACGTATTAGTTCTTGTGACTGTTTTTAAGCCCTTAAATAATATGTTGTGTTCTATTTTTGTAATTCTGTGTTTGCACCCGAATGCAATTTCTCTGTATAGAGATAATAAAGATTTCTTGACTTGATCATACACACACACATATACATACACTTACACATATTATGCACATACACGCACGCACGCACATACACACACACACACACACACACACACACACACACACACACAACACACACACCACACACACACACACACACACACACACACAGGAACACACACACACACACACACACACACTTACAGACACGCGTATATATAAACAAAGAAACACAAGTATATATACATAGTCATACACATACACATACGTGCACATACACATACACATACATAATCCTAAACTGATTTAATATTTAATGTCTGTTCTTGCGTCTCTCCCTATAAGCTCTCTCTCTGTCTCTCTCTCCTCTCTCTCTCTCTCTTTGCTCTCTGCTCTCTGATCCTCTCCTCTCTCTCTCTCTCTCTCTCTCTCTCTCTCTCTCTCTCTCGTCTAGTTCTTGTGACTATGCCTAGATTCTTATAAATCTAATCTCTTCTCTCTCTCTCTCTATGTACTCTCTCTTTCTCTCTCTGCTCTGCTTCTTCTCTCTCTCTCCTCTCTCTCTCTCTCTCTCTTCTCCTCTCTGATCACACACTCTCTCATATTCCCATGTTATCATATAATGGTTTTTTTGTTTTGTTTTTTTCTTCCTTAAAATTGGGTTTATTCTGAAAAATTGTCATTGTCTCAAAATACACACACCCTTTTTTCGTACTCAATTTAAACTACCAATTCAAGTTCACCATTGTTAAGTATTATCCATGTTTGCTTTAAATCCCATTTTGATTTCTTTTTCAATTATTTCATGTGCCAATTTTGGTTCCATTTTCTTGACTTGATTGTTTTATGTCAAATTTTCTTTGCTTGATGCATGGTATGAATGTGTGAGTGAGAGGGCAAGGTGTAAAGAAGCTATTGTAGCTTATCCTTTTTACCCTCAATAAAACATTCGTATTTCGTCTCTTTCGTATTTCTCTCCTTTTTGCCCTCAATAAAACATTCGTATTCGTACTCTTTCATACGCATGTGATTCATTTACGCGTTCATGAAGGGTAGGCCCTTATAAAGCAAGCCTTGGTTTATAAAGAATTTAAATTTTAAAATAAGACTTTCCCTTTATGTATACAAGAAAGTAAAGAACACAAAAGCCCATATTCTAGGTTGCAGCGAATTTTCAAGTGTCTTACACACTTTTCTTCAGGCCTTATTGTGACTTTTCCTTTATGTGTGATTTAACTCAGGTCTCTCCTCCGTTCGATTTCAGAAACAAAAAGCTCTTTTTTTTATAATAAAATAAAGGCAAGCGCAACCCGCTGTCCCCCCCCCCTCCCCCCCCCCCCCCACCCCCCCCCCCCCCCCCCCCCCCCCCCCCCCCCCAAAAAAAAGGTGGTAAGTTTTCTCAAACTTCCGGTGAATGTTGTGACAGGAATCGCCGTGGCGCTGCTCATCATGACGTACTTCCGGTCCATTACGCATGCGTTGGAGCTGAGCTACGGGCTGGTGTACATGTTCGCCTCGCTGCACCAGCCTTTCCCCTGGGCCCAGCAGCCCGGAGACAACGCCAGCAGGGAGTGAGTCGTTCGTGGCATGTTCACCTTGACTTTATATTGTCTTGTGGAAGATAATAGACTACAGTGGGACCTCCCTTATAAGACTTTCAAAACTCATCCAAAATGAGGTCTTATAAGGGAGGGGTCTTATAAGGGAGGTCATTTTGATATTTACACAGAAGGGCAATGTCTCAGAGAAGTAGGTCTTATATGGGAGGGAGTGTTATAACGGGAGGTCTTATAAGGGAGGTTCCACTGTACAATTATTCCCAGTTCTGTAAGAACAAGAGTCTTGTAGTAGTAACCTTTCGACCTGAGCCAGACCCCGTATGTTTCCCTGTGTGTGTGTGTGTGTGCGTGCGTGTGCGTGTGTGTGTGTGTGTGTTTGTGTGTGTACGTGTGTGTGTGTGTGTGTGTGTGTGTGTGTGTGAGTGTGTGTGCGTGCGTGCGTGCGTGCGCGCGCGCGCGCGTGTGTGTGTGTGTGTGTGTGTGACTAGCAGGGAGTTAGTCCTTGGTATTTCCACCTATGTCTGTCTATCAGTCTGTCTGTCTGTCTGTCTGTCTGTCTTTCTCTGTCTGTCTCTCTCTCTCTCTCTCTCTCTCTCTCTCTCTCTCTCTCTCTCTCTCTCTCTCTCTCTCTCTCTCTCTCTCTGTCTCTCTCTCTCAGGACTGAGTGAAAAAAGCTGTATCTGATTAGTTTATCTCATTACCCTAAATAAATAACATTTCGTTCGTTCGTTCGTTCGTTTTCCAGCTCTGTAAAACAACAAAAAGAGACAAAATATCCCGAAGTACTTTACGACTTGAGCAAGACTGGCTGTTCGGCTGTCTGTTTATGTGTGTGTCTGTCTAGGTAATCGTTAGTGAATTATATTCCAGTCGCCATTTTTAAACTACTAGGTTGATTGCGATGCATATTTGACTGGAACAGTATTGTCGTTCCTTACCGTTAACCCAACGGTTCCCATTACTTACCTGCGCATGCTGGCAACTCTTATCGGATATTGTTGATCAGATAGCATGTTAAAAAACCCCTTGACTGCCAGAGAAAATTATAGAAAAAATCATTGGGCAAATCATGCCATGAAAAAGACAGCTGATAGAGCCAATCTGACAAAATGGCTTGGGGATATAACTCTCTTGACTGTGTCAGAGCAAAAAACAGCATAGCAGGGTTATTCCTCTTCATCTGATGACATTATCAGTGGTGCCATCAGGTCAGTACGTAATGCATTGGTGGCAGTCAAGGGGGTTAAACCTTGGTTAATATAGTAGATAGGGCTTTAGCACAGAGGCACTGATACAACATGAGCCCTTTTTTTGCACGCACGAAAGGAATCACAACATCGCAGCATAATGACTTATCATTTTGATGATGCAGCCACTATGTTTAATTAAGCTACGCGCGAGTGGACATCAGCACGGCGGACCTAAGGCTGCAGCACCAGGAGCAAGGCCTCACATGTGGCCTTGCTGATTTTTAAATGCGTGTTTTTTTTAATTTGAATTTTCTTTTTGGGAACATGCACAAAGCCAGTTTGTCTCCCTTCCTTTACCATACCACCACCGCCCTCCCCCCTCTCTCTTTATTTACCATACCATTTACCCTTCTCCATCTGTCCCCCCTTTTCTCTCTCCCCCCTTTCTATCTTCCCTTCATACCGTACCGTTTTCCCCCTTCCTCCCTTTATTTACCATCCCATCCCCCATCCCTTCCCCCTCTCCCTTTATCTACCCCCCTTCCCCCCTCTCTCTTTATTTACCATACCATTTCCCCCCTTCTCTCTCTGTCCCTTTATTTATCATACCGTTTTCCCCCTTCCTCCCTTTATTTACCATCCCATCCCCCATCCCTTCCCCCTCTCCCTTTATCTACCCCCCTTCCCCCCTCTCTCTTTATTTATCATACTATTTCCCCCCTTCTCTCTCTGTCCCTTTCTTTATCATGCCGTTTCCCCCTTCCTCCCTTTATTTACCATACCCCCCCCCCACACCCCCCCCCCCCCCCCCCCCCCCCCCCCCTCCCTCCCTGCATGCTTTTTACGACGACACAGGCAGTGAGTTCTGACGACATTTACTTTTTCTTTCTTCCTTTCTTTCTTGTCCCTGTCTGCAAGCAGTAATAACATTTGTCTCCCTAGAGTCCATTTTTTATTATAGCGATGTTTTCCATTTTCTTTTAAATTCCCTTTTCTGTTTCTTAAATTAAAACATTTCTGAAGTTGTTGCCCCCTTTTCTTTTAAATGATTGCTGACAAGAACATAAAGAAAGTGTAATGAATATATTTTGTGTTGATGTTGTGTGGTTTTCTTTCTTTTCTTTTCTTTTCTTTCTTCTGTCTTTCTCTGCAACATTCTCAGGCTCTGTGCGTCATTCCTGACATGTTTCTTTTCCTGGTTTAGGCTGTCTTCATTTCACGTTGTTGCTGCTTCTGACACATTTCTTTAAATAAATAAAAATAATAATAATGCATTTAGGCCTGTATTATTGATGAAAAATAAATATTGTCACAGCTAGCTTTGTCCTGGTACTGTCTTTCTCTTTGTGTCGCTTTTCACTGTCCTACATTGTGTCCATAACATGTTTAATTAAAAGTGTGCGCGCGCGTGCGTGCGTGTGTGTGTGTGTGTGTGTGCGTGTGCGTGTGCGTGTGCGCGCGTCCATTCATGCTCATGTGTTAGAAAAAAACTTTTTTTAAGGAAGAATCTTTTTGAAAATGAAAACAAGTGTACGATCGCGACGGTCATCTAAAGACTTCTTGTCAATCTGTGTTGTCTGTGCTCTTTGCTATGATGTTGTAAATGTCTGTGCTCTTTGCTATGATGTTGTAAATGTCTGTGCTCTTTGCTATGGTGTTGTAAATGTCTGTGCTCTTTGCTATGATGTTGTAAATGTCTGTGCTCTTTGCTATGATGTTGTAAATGTCTGTGCTCTTTGCTATGATGTTGTAAATGTCTGTGCTCTTTGCTATGGTGTTGTAAATGTCTGTGCTCTTTGCTATGATGTTGTAAATGTCTGTGCTCTTTGCTATGATGTTGTAAATGTCTGTGCTCTTTGCTATGGTGTTGTAAATGTCTGTGCTCTTTGCTATGGTGTTGTAAATGTCTGTGCTCTTTGCTATGATGTTGTAAATGTCTGTGCTCTTTGCTATGATGTTGTAAATGTCTGTGCTCTTTGTTATGATGTTGTAAATGTCTGTGCTCTTTGCTATGATGTTGTAAATGTCTGTGCTCTTTGTTATGATGTTGTAAATGTCTGTGCTCTTTGCTATGATGTTGTAAATGTCTGTGCTCTTTGCTATGATGTTGTAAATGTCTGTGCTCTTTGTTATGATGTTGTAAATGTCTGTGCTCTTTGCTATGATGTTGTAAATGTCTGTGCTCTTTGCTATGATGTTGTAAATGTCTGTGCTCTTTGTTATGATGTTGTAAATGTCTGTGCTCTTTGCTATGATGTTGTAAATGTCTGTGCTCTTTGTTATGATGTTGTAAATGTCTGTGCTCTTTGATATGATGTTGTAAATGTCTGTGCTCTTTGTTATGATGTTGTAAATGTCTGTGCTCTTTGATATGATGTTGTAAATGTCTGTGCTCTTTGCTATGATGTTGTAAATGTCTGTGCTCTTTGTTATGATGTTGTAAATGTCTGTGCTCTTTGCTATGATGTTGTAAATGTCTGTGCTCTTTGCTATGATGTTGTAAATGTCTGTGCTCTTTGCTATGATGTTGTAAATGTCTGTGCTCTTTGTTATGATGTTGTAAATGTCTGTGCTCTTTGTTATGATGTTGTAAATGTCTGTGCTCTTTGTTATGATGTTGTAAATGTCTGTGCTCTTTGTTATGATGTTGTAAATGTCTGTGCTCTTTGTTATGATGTTGTAAATGTCTGTGCTCTTTGTTATGATGTTGTAAATGTCTGTGCTCTTTGTTATGTTGTAAATGTCTGTGCTCTTTGTTATGTTGTAAATGTCTGTGCTCTTTGTATGATGTTGTAAATGTCTGTGCTCTTTGTTATGATGTTGTAAATGTCTGTGCTCTTTGTTATGATGTTGTAAATGTCTGTGCTCTTTGTTATGATGTTGTAAATGTCTGTGCTCTTTGTTATGATGTTGTAAATGTTGTCACATAACTTACTCTGATAGTGATACTCCCTTCATTTTCCACCCCCTCCTTATCCCAACGCCAACACCAATCCCCTTTTACATTTTTTTGGTATTAGTTTATCAGTTTATAGTATGCGCGTTAAGAGTTAATCCTGGAGACTTGTGGATCCAAAGAAGAGCATTTCTACCGTTTCATTCCGACCGTTCTAAAAATCAATGTAATTATTGCATAATTAGACGCATCCATAAAATTAAAATCTCTTGGATTTGACAAAAGGGTTTGAATTGGACTTAGGGGGGTTTATCGTGAAGATTAGTAGATTTAGTCGCTCTAATTAACTTGGTCGTTAATGTTGCTATTATCCGGGATCGGCTTAAAGTAGTTAGTTTATCGATGCTGCGATTTATTGATAAGTGAAGTGTGATTGTCATATATGTGTAAATGGAGACGTTGAGTTTGATGCTTGTGTTGTTTTAAACGAGAGTGTATTCATAAATACGTGATAAAAGGAGCAAGATATACTTAAACACGAGTACTACAATCATAATGCGTATACGTAGTCCTACTCACCGAAAGGTTTCAATTCAATTCACCTAACATTGGCTGCCACACAAGTTAGGCGACAATCGATGAAGAAGAAGAAAAAGCACTTATTTTAACCCTTTCAACGCTAGCCATTCCTCAGCCAAACTTTACCATTAAACTTACCTGGGTAGAGAACAGATTTCGTCTGGAATACTGGGGATTCATCTGTGACATGCATAAAATAGGGCCTATCCTTACCTCCCGAAATTAAGAACACAAGGTCACTGTATATACCAGACCCTCATTTGATGCCTTTTAGTAACATGGGTGTTAAATCATTGTGGTGCCAAGAGGCGACAGTGGCGATGAAAGGGATCTGTTTTAACAGTAAGTTGTACCACACAAACAAATACGCAACAAGTGCAAAGTGACGTTATCTTATTGACGAGAGGAAACAGAACATGTCATATTTCAACAGAAATGTCTTTTTCAAACAACATAGACAATACAACAATACTTCCCTTTTCACAGTCGCGCAGTCACCAGCATGACCCCACAAAACTTAAACAGTTGAACAAAAGGGGGAAACCCCCATAGAAAACGCACGAAGTTAAAGGGGCATATATACGAGTATGATTTGCTAGATCGTTCGAAAGCCAGCACCATGACAACTTCGTGGTTGTTGGATTTTAGCCAATTGAATTCATCAAGAAAGATTTGTGGCTATCTTAGAACGAAAAGCGCCTATGCCGCTGGATACCTAAATATGGCCAACAAAATGACACGTATTACTTCATCATATAGAAGCAGACTGAAGGAGCTTAGTTCAGATTAAACCCGTTAGATACCCTAAAAATTCTGCGACCTGACAAGCCAGGGTGTGGCTGCGAGTTGGATATTAGGAATGAGCGGCGAGCCCAGAAGCAAAAGAAAAAGAGAGGGAATAAATGTACTCAATGTAAGAAATATTTTTGAAATATGATTCTTAGCAAATAATAGTAGAATAGTGTGATACCTTTGTTGTGTTCTGTTGAACAGGGAGGCCAAGATCACGATTTTCTCCTCCAGCCCTGAGGACCGTTATTTCGTGTGAGTATTCTCTTTCTTTCTTTCTCTCTCTCTTTCCTTTTTGTTTGTCTGTCTGGTTTTTGTTGGTTTTTGTTGTTGTTGTCCACCACTCTATATGTCCATCCGTCAATCCTTAACACCTGATCGTTTTATTCTTTCTTCAGAATGAATGTATGTATGTATATTATGTTGATTTTTGTTTAAATCATTTTTGATGTACAGTTATTAAAATTGGCTCTTAGTCTTTAAGACCAAAGCGCATGTGTGTGTGTGTGTGTGTGTGTGTATGTGTATGTCTATGTGTGTATGTGTGTGTGCGTGTATGCGCGTGCGTGTGTGTATGGGTGTGGGTGTGGGTCTGTGTTTGTGGGTGTGCTTGTGTTTGTGTGTGTGTGTGTGTGTGTGGGTGTGGGTGTGTGTGTGTGTGTATGTGTGTGTGTGTGTGTGTGTGTGTGTGTGTGTGTGTGTGTGTGTGTGTGTGTGTGTGTGTGTGTGTGTGTGAGAGAGAGAGAGAGAGAGAGACAGACAGACAGACAGAGAGACACAGAGACACAGAGACAGAGACACAGAGAGAGACTATGTATGGGTGTATTCAAGCTGGGACATCAGCACGTGAGTGAGCGCAATGCATATATTAGATATGATTGTTTTTGTGTACATGCCCTTTCACCCCATGTGAATGTGTGTTTTAATGCGTGCATCCGTTCGTTAGCAGCTAGTGTTAGTGTGTATATGCAAGCCTATTTATCTGTCTTATCTTCTGTCTGTCTGTCTATCTTCTGCCTATTTCTGTCTGTCTGTCTCTGTTTTGTCTTCAACAAGTATATGCATAATCATTTCATTACTCAATAGGTTTGAACATCTCTTCGTGTGACGCCTATTCATTTTTGTTTGTGGCTCAAGCCACAAACCTATAACTCACTTTGTCGGTCGGTCGGTCTGTCTGTCTGTCGGTCGGTCGGTCCAAAATTGTCGCACTTCAAATCGAGGCTACACTTCAAATTGAGGCCGCTCTTTAAAATGATGTATTTTAAAAGCGTACAAAATAATAAACATACGTAATACAGACACTACAACAGACACGACGAGTATGCGGTGCTTCTTTTGATGAGTATAAGTAGGATACATAGTTTTAAATGTTTTCCAAAATATATAAAAAGTTACGAAATGGTGCAGAGATAACTTCTGGTTTACAGATTAAAATTATTGAAAAGTCAGGGGTGGTGACTCATGATTGGAGTGGTAAAAATAGACCGCGTGCCACAAACTATTGCGATTTCGCGCTTGTTTATCTGTACACCTCTCTGTGTGTCTGTCTTCTGTGTGTCTGTCTTCCGTCTGTCTTTCTGTCTGTCTGTCTCTGTTTTGTCTTCAAGAAGTATGTGCATAATCATTAATCATTAGGTATGAACACCTTTTCGTGTGATGCCTATTTATGTGTACATCTCTCTGTGCGTCTTGTCGTATGTCTGTCTGTCTGTCTATTTGTCTGTCTTCAACACTTATGTGCGTAATCAATGGCGGTCTAGGTTCGAACAACTTTTCGTGCCACTGACCTAAAACCAGACCAGGGACAGTTTCATACAAACGAACGCTCGTAGCTGTTCGCGCAAAAACGGTTCTAAAAAAACAACTTCGTTTGCCGATAGTTTGGCTAACGTTTCGCTCCTCTTCCAAACCAACCACGCGGTGAACTATGACGTGACTTGCAAGGGGTTAATACATTTCTTGTTATTGATTGGCCCATTAAGGTTTGATTTTAAAAAATAAAAACTTTTTTTTTGGGGGGACCAATCCGACAATATTTTCCCGCCACTGTTTTGTAAAAGTCGTTTTTTAGACCCCCTTTTGGCGCAGACGTAATGCGCGCCCAGAGCGATCTCTCCTAAAACAAGCGCGGATTCGCAATCGTTTGTGGCACGCTTTTCTTTCTCTTTTACAATATGTGCGACAATTTTGGACCGACCGACCGACAGACCGACAAAGTGAGTTATAGGTT
>CM065683.1:68193091-68200591 GCA_017654935.2 Phymorhynchus buccinoides
ACTTGGGTATTGTATTTTCTATTTATTTTCATATTTGCTGATGACCCTACCCCGCTGTCCCCTTTGACATGGGCAGATGGCCCAGTTCAGTAAAATATTGTTCATTGTTCTCTCTCTCTCTCTCTCTCTCTCTCTCTCTCTCTCTCTCTCTCTCTCTCTCTCTCTCTCTCTCTCTCACTTTCTCTTTTTTTGTGTCTTTGTGTTTTTATAGATCAATCAATCGGGTTTTTAATTCTATCACCCTACTTCCATGGACCACCTTTTCTATCACTCAGGGCGATTGGTCGCCTGTTGGTTGAAGGACTGTGTCGTCTCACCACACCGGTGCACCCCAATTGCGCCTATTTAATAGCACCTATTCTCAATTGCGCCTGTGTCAATAGACGATTTTCGGAGAGAACAAAACTAGGGGCGTTCGTGAAAATTAGAGCTCTTACTCGGTCAAAACCACGACAACATGGCGGCATGGCGTCGAAGCTTGAAACCGCAGGATGCCAGTCACCGACTTGCAAACATTTTTTTTTAGAAAAATAAGGGGTTGCTAAAAAGTGATAGAACTTGCGATAGACGTAAAAATATAAATTACATCAAAGTTAGAATGACGCACTGAGTTCTACATGCTGTGTGTCTGCTCAAAAACACGAGGCGACGGCTGGGGATCTACCTGAAGGTAGAATAACTTCCCCTGTTTGACCGATTGAATTAGGCGAGATCACTCCCACACACCATGAAATTACTCCCCTTAATTATTTCCGAACAATTCCTATTACGCCAGTTGCGCCTGTTGAAATGATTAAAATGGTTTATGAGAAAAAGTAGACATAGTGGAAGTTTAACTTCAATTAATAGTTTTGTTTCAGAAGATCGAGCTAGCGCATTCTTTATAAAGATACAGTTAACAGAAATTAAATAGCTTTCGATTCTTATAGTAATCTGAAGTTTAACTACTAAGACGGAAACGCCAATTACGGGAACCAGGCGCCATTGATGCACATACCTGAGAGACGCAATTGAGCAATTTTCAAGTATGAGCAATTGAGTGGTAACCGACCACACTGGTGTAGAGGGGATGTATGGGGGGTTTCCATCGCCAGATGGTCCTCTGCGGTGTGCACTTCGTTAGTCTCTGAGGAGGGGGTGGACCCTCCTACATTGGATTTGGGAAATAGAAGGAGAGAAGGTAGAAGAAGGTGTAGGATTGTGGATTTGTGGAATAGAAGGAAATAAGGTAGAAGAAGGTGTAGGATTGTGGATTTGTGGAATAGAAGGAAATAAGGTAGAAGAAGGTGTAGGATTGTGGATTTGGGGAATAGAAGGAGATAAGATATAAGAAGGTGTATGGGTTGTGGATTTGGGGGAGAGAAGGTAGGAGGTGTATGGGTTGTGGATTTGGGGGATAGAAGGAGAGAAGGTAGGAGAAGGTATGTGGATTGTGGATTTGGGATTAGAAGGGGAGAAGGTAGAAGAATGTGTGGGGATTTGGGGAATGGAAGGAGAAAAGGTAGAAGAAGGTGTATGATTGTGGATTTGGGGAAGAGGAAGTTAGATGAAGGTGCCTGTAGGGATTGTGGATTTGGGGAATAGGAGAGAAGGTAGAAAAAAGGTTGAGGATTGTGGATTTGGGGAAGAGAAGTTAGAAGAAGGTATGGGGATTGTGGATTTAGGGAATAGAAGGAGAGAAGGTATAAGTTGGTGTAGGGATTGTGGATTTGGGGAATAGAAGGAGAGAAGGTAGAAGAAGGTGTAGGGATTGTGGATTTGGGGAATAGAAGGAGAGAAGGTAGAAGAAGGTGCAGGATTGTGGGTTTGGGGAATAGAAGGAGAGAAGGTAGAAGAAGGTGTGGGGATTGGGAGAGGATGGTGGCGCACTTGAGAAGATGGAATGTGACGAAAAGGAGGCAGAGGGGGGGGGGGGGGTATAAAGGTGGTGCTGAGGTTCCAAGGAGAGACAAGAGGTTGTCACCACTGGTGGCTGAAGTGACTGTCAGCTGTCAACCCGGTCAACTCGCACCAACCTCCCCTACTAATGAATTCATTGCTGCAAAGGGCCGGGCCTATCAAACCGTCCGTCGGTTGCTGTGTCGATACAACCCTAGTGTGCTGTATGTTTTTGTTACTCGTTTACACAGTAGATTGTTTGCTTTTCTATATTTGTATGCGTATAATTGTGTTTGTGTGTTGTTGACGATTGATTTAAAATTCATTGCAACACTTTTCTTGACGTCATTAAGCATCTCTCATTTTGCTCGCTGGAATGAAAATGGAATTGTTCTGATTTCCTTTTGTGTATGTTTGTGACGTGTTCTTTCTGTTTCTATGATTTGGCCTCTATGTCTCCGTCTGTCTGTCTTTCTGTCTGTCTGTCTCTCTCTTTCTCTCTCTCTCTCTCTCTCTCTCTCTCTCTCTCTCTCTCTCTCTCTCTCTCTCTCTCTCTCTCTCTCTCTCTCTGTCTCTCTCTCTCTCTGTCTCTCTCTCTCTCTCTCTCTCTCATCTCTCTCTCTCTCTCTCTCTCTCTCTCTCTCTCTCTCTCTCTCTCTCTCTCTCTCTCTCTCCCTCCGTTTTTGTGTATGTCTGTCTGACTGTCTCTCTTCCTCTGTCTCCCTTTCTCCTAGACTCGCTTTCTCTCTGAATCTTTCTGTCTCTATCTCTCTTCCCACTCTCCTTTCTCTCTGTCTCTTTCCATCTCTATCTATCTATCTCTATCTTTCTCTCCAACAGTCATCTCATTTCGTGTCTGTGTTTTGTATGAAAATAGAGCATTGACAATTAAATAAAAAGCAAAAAAAACATTTTTTTTTAAATCTACCCATTGACTCGCTAATCGCACTTGAGCTTAAAAACAGGCCACCGACTCCCCCCAAAGAATGACCATTCCGGAACAGATTATAGCGAGATAACAAACAAACAAAATACTAAAAAGCAAAATGTCCCATCCAACGTTCAGTCGATGGGCTCAGTATTTCCCAAGAGGACAATGTCGTATTCACAACCCAAGAAACCAAGGCAACTCATCATGGCGTAGAGTGGCACAGAGGTAACGCATTCGCCTCGTGCACGATAAACCCGAGTTCGAACTTGGGTTCAGGGGATTTTCCCTCTCACTTTACACTAGGCCTGACGATCTGAACGTGGAGTCTTTTGGATGAGACGATAAACCGAGGTCCCGTGTGCCCATGCACTTAGCACACGTTAAATCCAGTGGCAACGAAAAAGTTGTCATTTGGTTAAAATTTACCCCCACACACCCTTTCCTTCCTCATCAGTCACACAAAATCGCATGTAAATATTTAAACAAAAACATGGGTGGCGCGCCTCTGGCTGCGACGCGCTCTCCTGGTGGTAGCAACCCGAATTTCACAGAGACGCCTCTGTGACTATAAAATACCAAATACCAAAATGGGATTTTTTTCTCTCATTTTGCACTAGGCCTTACGGTCTGAGCGTGGAGTCTTTCGGATGTCTCCCGTGTGTCCATGCACTTAGCACACATTAAACCCGACTCCTTTCTTATCTGAGGCCGCTTTGCACTTGGATAGTTATGTTCACTATATTTTTCTAGTCTCCCGTACATGAATCTGATGAAATACTGTATCTGCAATTTTGTACCAGACATTTTATTTGATTCGTGTATTGCAGTATTGCGCTCGGCTGCAGTGCTGAAGGTCGCGGGTTCGGGTCCAACTTGGAGTTGGATTTTTCTGGCCTGAAGACCCTCTCTGTCCACCCAGCAGTGAATGGGTACCTGATTCGTTCAGGGAAGGTTAAAAAGCGGCGGAAGGAGAGGGATGGGCTCCGCCTTCCATGATGCCGTGCTCTTGACACGGTGAACCTCTAACAGTTCACTGCCCCTACGGCCGATAACTGTCCCGTTCTCTACAGCAGAGTATCTCCGATTTCTGACTCATAGTCTTAACTGAAAGGCGGGAGTTTGTTTTCTCATCTCTGCACTTTTCTCTCTACAACAGTGTATCGCTGACCTCTGACTCATAACAGTCTTTCTTGAGAAGTGTTTTTCTTGACCGTCAGTTTCATTCTCCTCAACATTGTACATCTCTGACTCATGACAGTCTTTCTTGACGAGCATTGTTCTTGTCCATCAAGTCTCCCACTCCATTGTAGTCTGTTTGGCCTCTGACTCACCGTTTTCCGTGACAAGTGGTTCTGTGGGTGTTTCTTTCCCCCTCAACTCCGTGCGTCTGTCATCGTGTGTCTTTCTCTCCCTGTGATAGGTTTTCGCCCCCAATTCTGGCATTATTGATCTCTCTCTCTCCTCTTCTGTCTAGAACCCCGCTGATGTTTCACCTTCTATGGTTACTTTTTCTCTGTCTGTCTGTCTGATTCTCTCTGACTCATTATCTCTCTGTCTGTCTCTCTGTCTGTCTCTCTCTCTCTCTCTCTCTCTCTCTCTCTCTCTCTCTCTCTCTCTCTCTCTCTCTCACTTTTTCTCTGTCTGTCTGTCTGATTCTCTCTGACTCATTATCTCTCTGTCTGTCTCTCTGTCTCTCTCTCTCTCTCTCTCTCTCTCTCTCTCTCTCTCTCTCTCTCTCTCTCTCTCTCTCTCTCTCTCTCTCTCTCTCTCTCTCTCTCTCTCTCTCTCTCTCTCTCTCCCTCTCTCTCTCTCAAGCAAGCCCAGTTAAACATACCTCCACTGCAATCACAGCTTAGTTATAATAAAGCCATTCTCATGTACAAAGTACACTATGACTTAGCTCCACAATACCTGAAAAATCTACTTACACAAGCCTCACATCGCTATGGTTCAAGTAACTATATTCTACCACACACAAGAATAGATAAATTCAAGTCAAGTTTTACTTTCTCGGGTTCCACCATATGGAATTCCCCTCAGTCCGACATTATATTATGCTCCTCTATCTCAACCTTCGAGAGACACTTACATTCGACCCTCCATGATTTTTTTAAAATTATTATTTTTCTTTTTTTCTTTTTCTTCATATATCCCGATACGCTATACTGCTAATTACGATGTCATGTATTCACATCACTCTGTTTGTTTACTATTCTCCAACAATGTGCTAAAATCAATGTTTAAATTGTCCGCACTTTATTGCTAATTGCTACCGGTTTCATACCATAGGCTGCATTAGTTTGCCCTGTTCTAAAATGCATAGTTCTTTTATACGTGCTTCAACATATATCTGTGCGTATGTGCATGTATTCTTGCGTGTGCCGCGCGCACGTGCATGTGTGTGCGTGTATGGTTACACGCATGTATGCCCGCACAAGTATTAACAATTATACATGTGCGTATGTAATTCTATAAATTCGTATTTCAACCTGTCTTTATCATAATACCTGCTTTGCTACCTTTATGTTCAATTATGTATGTGTAATATCATGCCTTGCCATGTTTGTATTATATGTTCGTATATGTACCAAGGACAGATTGGAAGACTAGGCGTTGCCTAAAATCTTTATCCTTGAAAAATAACGTTAAAGTTTTCAAATCTCTCTCTCTCTCTCTCTCTCTCTCTCTCTCTCTCTCTCTCTCTCTCTCTCTCTCTCTCTCTCTCTCTCTCTCTCTCTTGTTTTTTTCTTTTATCCAAGGAGAGATTGTAAGAATAGGCATCGCCTAAAATCTTTATCCTTGTTAAATAAAGTTTGTCAGTGTTCAGTGTTCTCTCTCCCTCTCTCTCTCTCTCTCTCTTTCTCTCTCTCTGTACTATTCTTTTCCGCTCTCGTTCTCTCTCTCTCTCTCTCTCTCTCTCTCTCTCTCTCTCTCTCTCTCTCTCTCTCTCTCTCTCTCTCTCTCTCTCTCTCTCTCTCTCTCTCTCTCTCTCTCTCTCTCTCTCTCTCTCTCTCTCTCTCTCTAATCACTCTTGAAACTAGCGGCAGATTTAAAATAATTATACAGAACGCATAACTCAAGTCATCTAGCTCTTAACCTAGACAAAGATATTATAAAAGGGTACAGTCTTTGACCTAGATAAACGGTTACGCTGCACCGATGCTCAATTTAGACTTGGTATTTCCCCGATTACCGAGCATTTATATCGTTACAGAACAGTGAATGGTAATGAGCTTTATGTCCTTTGTGTAAGACAGCAAACGAGGATGAGATCCATTTTGTTCTTGTGTGTCCTGCTTTGAATGACCCCCGTAACAGATTAATATCCAAATAATATTATGTAAATCCATGCTTGTTTAGATTTTGTCTACTGATGGCTTGTACCGAAAAAAGAACTTCGTAATCTTTCTTTATATATTTTGTTTAAAGCTTTTCAGTTAAGAGAAATTATGTTATCATGAATGTCCAAACTACATCTGCCATCTTTACCTTTGTATTATAATGAAATTGCATTGTACCGCCCCTCATTCATGTGGGGCTTTGGCCTTATTGGATTACAACATATTAAGCCTTAAGTCAGTCTCTCTCTCTCTCTCTCTCTCTCTCTCTCTCTCTCTCTCTCTCTCTCTCTCTCTCTCTCTCTCTCTCTCTCTCTCTCTCTCTCTCTCTCTCTGATTCTTTCTGTCTCTACCTCTTCCCACCCTCCTTTCTCTCTCTCTCTCTCTCTCTCTCTCTCTCTCTCTCTCTCTCTCTCTCTCTCTCTCTCTCTCTCTCTCTCTCTCTCTCTGATTCTTTCTGTCTCTCTCTCCCTCTCTCTTTCTCTCTGATTCTTTCTCTCTCTCTCTCTTCCTCTCTCTCTCTCTCTCTCTCTCTCTCTCTCTCTCTCTCTCTCTCTCTCTCTCTCTCTCTCTCTCTCTCTCCCTTTCCTTCTCTATCTATCTATCTCTATCTTTCTCTCCAACAGTCACCTCATCTCGTGCCTTCTCACCCTTCTTCACTGACATGCGAGGAGCATGCAAGAGGCTTAGCGCAAACACACAAACAAACAAACCCATAAAAATACAAAACCCCTTTGAAATAAGACAGGGGGCACAAACGGCTAAGCGAGCTGTCATGGCAAACAGGCCACTGCTTCTCTTTTCCCGACAATTTCCTTCAGAAGATTAGAAGATGTTTGGTGTATTTATTTTTATTTTATTTTAAGCCTTCAGTGGCTGTCCAAGCTCACCAAAATCGATGTGCTCTATTCCCAAGAAAACGCCGCAGTTGTTGCGTTGGCAGGAAACCCCCGCAGCTTTTGATAAAAACAATGATGGTTCACCTTATTAGGTGCAAGTTTTACACCATGTTTGTGACTGTCTATTTCCAAAGCCTTCAGAATCGTGACATTTGTGCGTTTTGTTTTAGCCTTTTATTTATTTAGAGTCGCAGAATTAGTGGGTTTGTTTTTTTAGAGCATTATGTTATTGCATTTGTTTGGAGAGACAGCTTTTGTTAATAACCACAGCTTGACTGCATTTCTTCAGAGTTACAGATCCTTACATTTATTTGGTGTTACGGGGTTATCTATTTTGTTCAAAGTTACAGTATTGGTATATTTCTTCATAGTTACAGTATTGGTATATTTCTTTAGAGTTGCAGCATTGTTATATTTCTTCATAGTTAGTAGTTAAAGTATAATTCATGCACAT
>CM065683.1:68210591-68215591 GCA_017654935.2 Phymorhynchus buccinoides
CTCTCTCTCTCTCTCTCTCTCTCTCTCTCTCTCTCTCTCTCTCTCTCTCTCTCTCTCTCTCTCTCTCTCTCTCTCTCTCTCTCTCTCTCTCTCTCTCTCTCTCTCTCTCTCTCTCTCTCTCTCTCTCTCTCTCTCTCTCTCTCTCTCTCTCTCTCTCTCTCTCTCTCTCTCTCTCTCTCTCTCTCTCTCTCTCCCTCTCTCTCTCTCTCTCTCTCTCTCTCTCTCTCTCTCTCTCTCTCTCTCTCTCTCTCTCTCTCTCTCTCTCTCTCTCTCCTCTCTCTCTCTCTCTCTCTCTCTCTCTCTCTCTCTCTCTCTCTCTCTCTCTCTCTCTCTCTCTCTCTCTCTCTCTCTCTCTCTCTCTCTCTCTCTCTCTCTCTCTCTCTCTCTCTCTCTCTCTCTCTCTCTCTCTCTCTCTCTCTCTCTCTCTCTCTCTCTCTCTCTCTCTCCTCTCTCTCTCTCTCTCTCTCTCTCTCTCTCTCTCTCTCTCTCTCTCTCTCTCTCTCTCTCTCTCTCTCTCTCTCTCTCTCTCTCTCTCTCTCTCTCTCTCTCTCTCTCTCTCTCTCTCTCTCTCTCTCTCTCTCTCTCTCTCTCTCTCTCTCTCTCTCTCTCTCTCTCTCTCTCTCTCTCTCTCTCTCTCTCTCTCTCTCTCTCTCTCTCTCTCTCTCTCTCTCTCTCTCTCTCTCTCTCTCTCTCTCTCTCTCTCTCCTCTCTCTCTCTCTCTCTCTCTCTCTCTCCTCTCCTCTCTCTCTCTCTCTCTCTCTCTCTCTCTCTCTCTCTCTCTCTCTCTCTCTCTCTCTCTCTCTCTCTCTCTCTCTCTCTCTCTCTCTCTCTCTCTCTCTCTCTCTCTCTCTCTCTCTCTCTCTCTCTCTCTCTCTCTCTCTCTCTCTCTCTCTCTCTCTCTCTCTCTCTCTCTCTCTCTCTCTCTCTCTCTCTCTCTCTCTCTCTCTCTCTCTCTCTCTCTCTCTCTCTCTCTCTCTCTCTCTCTCTCTCTCTCTCTCTCTCTCTCTCTCTCTCTCTCTCTCTCTCTCTCTCTCTCTCTCTCTCTCTCTCTCTCTCTCTCTCTCTCTCTCTCTCTCTCTCTCTCTCTCTCTCTCTCTCTCTCTCTCTCTCTCTCTCTCTCTCTCTCTCTCTCTCTCTCTCTCTCTCTCTCTCTCTCTCTCTCTCTCTCTCTCTCTCTCTCTCTCTCTCTCTCTCTCTCTCCCTCTCTCTCTCCTCTCTCTCTCTCTCTCTCTCTCTCTCTCTCTCTCTCTCTCTCTCTCTCTCTCTCTCTCTCTCTCTCTCTCTCTCTCTCTCTCTCTCTCTCTCTCTCTCTCTCTCTCTCTCTCTCTCTCTCTCTCTCTCTCTCTCTCTCTCTCTCTCTCTCTCTCTCTCTCTCTCTCTCTCTCTCTCTCTCTCTCTCTCTCTCTCTCCTCTCTCTCTCTCTCTCTCTCTCTCTCTCTCTCTCTCTCTCTCTCTCTCTCTCTCTCTCTCTCTCTCTCTCTCTCTCTCTCTCTCTCTCTCTCTCTCTCTCTCTCTCTCTCTCTCTCTCTCTCTCTCTCTCTCTCTCTCTCTCTCTCTCTCTCTCTCTCTCTCTCTCTCTCTCTCTCTCTCTCTCTCTCTCTCTCTCTCTCTCTCTCTCTCTCTCTCTCTCTCTCTCTCTCTCTCTCTCTCTCTCTCTCTCTCTCTCTCTCTCTCTCTCTCTCTCTCTCTCTCTCTCTCTCTCTCTCCCTCTCTCTCTCTCTCTCTCTCTCTCTCTCTCTCTCTCTCTCTCTCTCTCTCTCTCTCTCTCTCTCTCTCTCTCTCTCTCTCTCTCTCTCTCTCTCTCTCTCTCTCTCTCTCTCTCTCTCTCTCTCTCTCTCTCTCTCTCTCTCTCTCTCTCTCTCTCTCTCTCTCTCTCTCTCTCTCTCTCTCTCTCTCTCTCTCTCTCTCTCTCTCTCTCTCTCTCTCTCTCTCTCTCTCTCTCTCTCTCTCTCTCTCTCTCTCTCTCTCTCTCTCTCTCTCTCTCTCTCTCTCTCTCTCTCTCTCTCTCTCTCTCTCTCTCTCTCTCTCTCTCCTCTCTCTCTCTCTCTCTCTCTCTCTCTCTCTCTCTCTCTCTCTCTCTCTCTCTCTCTCTCTCTCTCTCTCTCTCTCTCTCTCTCTCTCTCTCTCTCTCTCTCTCTCTCTCTCTCTCTCTCTCTCTCTCTCTCTCTCTCTCTCTCTCTCTCTCTCTCTCTCTCTCTCTCTCTCTCTCTCTCTCTCTCTCCTCTCTCTCTCTCTCTCTCTCTCTCTCTCTCTCTCTCTCTCTCTCTCTCTCTCTCTCTCTCTCCTCTCTCTCTCTCTCTCTCTCTCTCTCTCTCTCTCTCTCTCTCTCTCTCTCTCCTCTCTCTCTCTCTCTCTCTCTCTCTCTCTCTCTCTCTCTCTCTCTCTCTCTCTCTCTCTCTCTCTCTCTCTCTCTCTCTCTCTCTCTCTCTCTCTCTCTCTCTCTCTCTCTCTCTCTCTCTCTCTCTCTCTCTCTCTCTCTCTCTCTCTCTCTCTCTCTCTCTCTCTCTCTCTCTCTCTCTCTCTCTCTCTCTCTCTCTCTCTCTCTCTCTCTCTCTCTCTCTCTCTCTCTCTCTCTCTCTCTCTCTCTCTCTCTCTCTCTCTCTCTCTCTCTCTCTCTCTCTCTCTCTCTCTCTCTCTCTCTCTCTCTCTCTCTCTCTCTCTCTCTCTCTCTCTCTCTCTCTCTCTCTCTCTCTCTCTCTCTCTCTCTCTCTCTCTCTCTCTCCTCTCTCTCTCTCTCTCTCTCTCTCTCTCTCTCTCTCTCTCCTCTCTCTCTCTCTCTCTCTCTCTCTCTCTCTCTCTCTCTCTCTCTCTCTCTCTCTCTCTCTCTCTCTCTCTCTCTCTCTCTCTCTCTCTCTCTCTCTCTCTCTCTCTCTCTCTCTCTCTCTCTCTCTCTCTCTCTCTCTCTCTCTCTCTCTCTCTCTCTCTCTCTCTCTCTCTCTCTCTCTCTCTCTCTCTCTCTCTCTCTCTCTCTCTCTCTCTCTCTCTCTCTCTCTCTCTCTCTCTCTCTCTCTCTCTCTCTCTCTCTCTCTCTCTCTCTCTCTCTCTCTCTCTCTCTCTCTCTCTCTCTCTCTCTCTCTCTCTCTCTCTCTCTCTCTCTCTCTCTCTCTCTCTCTCTCTCTCTCTCTCTCTCTCTCTCTCTCTCTCTCTCTCTCTCTCTCTCTCTCTCTCTCTCTCTCTCTCTCTCTCTCTCTCTCTCTCTCTCTCTCTCTCTCTCTCTCTCTCTCCCCTCTCCTCTCTCTCTCTCTCTCTCTCTCTCTCTCTCTCTCTCTCTCTCTCTCTCTCTCTCTCTCTCTCTCTCTCTCTCTCTCCTCTCTCTCTCTCTCTCTCTCTCTCTCTCTCTCTCTCTCTCTCTCTCTCTCTCTCTCTCTCTCTCTCTCTCTCTCTCTCTCTCTCTCTCTCTCTCTCTCTCTCTCTCTCTCTCTCTCTCTCTCTCTCTCTCTCTCTCTCTCTCTCTCTCTCTCTCTCTCTCTCTCTCTCTCTCTCTCTCTCTCTCTCTCTCTCTCTCTCTCTCTCTCTCTCTCTCTCTCTCTCTCTCTCTCTCTCTCTCTCTCTCTCTCTCTCTCTCTCTCTCTCTCTCTCTCTCTCTCTCTCTCTCTCTCTCTCTCTCTCTCTCTCTCTCTCTCTCTCTCTCTCTCTCTCTCTCTCTCTCTCTCTCTCTCTCTCTCTCTCTCTCTCTCTCTCTCTCTCTCTCTCTCTCTCTCTCTCTCTCTCTCTCTCTCTCTCTCTCTCTCTCTCTCTCTCTCTCCTCTCTCTCTCTCTCTCTCTCTCTCTCTCTCTCTCTCTCTCTCTCTCTCTCTCTCTCTCTCTCTCTCTCTCTCTCTCTCTCTCTCTCTCTCTCTCTCTCTCTCTCTCTCTCTCTCTCTCTCTCTCTCTCTCTCTCTCTCTCTCTCTCTCTCTCCTCTCTCTCTCTCTCTCTCTCTCTCTCTCTCTCTCTCTCTCTCTCTCTCTCTCTCTCTCTCTCTCTCTCTCTCTCTCTCTCTCTCTCTCTCTCTCTCTCTCTCTCTCTCTCTCTCTCTCTCTCTCTCTCTCTCTCTCTCTCTCTCTCTCTCTCTCTCTCTCTCTCTCTCTCTCTCTCTCTCTCTCTCTCTCTCTCTCTCTCTCTCTCTCTCTCTCTCTCTCTCTCTCTCTCTCTCTCTCTCTCTCTCTCTCTCTCTCTCTCTCTCTCTCTCTCTCTCTCTCTCTCTCTCTCTCTCTCTCTCTCTCTCTCTCTCCTCTCTCTCTCTCTCTCTCTCTCTCTCTCTCTCTCTCTCCTCTCTCTCTCTCTCTCTCTCTCTCTCTCTCTCTCTCTCTCTCTCTCTCTCTCTCTCTCTCTCTCTCTCTCTCTCTCTCTCTCTCTCTCTCTCTCTCTCTCTCTCTCTCTCTCTCTCTCTCTCTCTCTCTCTCTCTCTCTCTCTCTCTCTCTCTCTCTCTCTCTCTCTCTCTCTCTCTCTCTCTCTCTCTCTCTCTCTCTCTCTCTCTCTCTCTCTCTCTCTCTCTCTCTCTCTCTCTCTCTCTCCTCTCTCTCTCTCTCTCTCTCTCTCTCTCTCTCTCTCTCTCTCTCTCTCTCTCTCTCTCTCTCTCTCTCTCTCTCTCTCTCTCTCTCTCTCTCTCTCTCTCTCTCTCTCTCTCTCTCTCTCTCTCTCTCTCTCTCTCTCTCTCTCTCTCTCTCTCTCTCTCTCTCTCTCTCTCTCTCTCTCTCTCTCTCTCTCTCTCTCTCTCTCTCTCTCTCTCTCTCTCTCTCTCTCTCTCTCTCTCTCTCTCTCTCTCTCTCTCTCTCCTCTCTCTCTCTCTCTCTCTCTCTCTCTCTCTCTCTCTCTCTCTCTCTCTCTCTCTCTCTCTCTCTCTCTCTCTCCTCTCTCTCTCTCTCTCTCTCTCTCTCTCTCTCTCTCTCTCTCTCTCTCTCTCTCTCTCTCTCTCTCTCTCTCTCTCTCTCTCTCTCTCTCTCTCTCTCTCTCTCTCTCTCTCTCTCTCTCTCTCTCTCTCTCTCTCTCTCTCTCTCTCTCTCTCTCTCTCTCTCTCTC
>CM065683.1:68233091-68238091 GCA_017654935.2 Phymorhynchus buccinoides
TATAAATAGTTCCCCCACCTTCTGGAAGTTCTATGCTTGTAGCTTCCTCTAATCTGTCACTCTCTTTGACTCTGCCTTTTTCCTTTGCTTACTGTCATCTACTATCTTTCTGTCTTACCGGTCCATTCCAGCCGAAGTCGGCCTTGCTGGCCCTAACCGTTTCTTAGTTAGGCGCGTAACGGCAGCATGACGCATAAACTAGAAGCACAAAGGCGTTATCGTCAAGCCGAGGATATACAGAGAGGAGTATACTTCCCTCTGAAGGGAAAAGGTTTGTAGGAAGGGTGCGGGGACAGGACACGGGTTTGTGTGAGGTTTGAGAACAGCATAGCAGACTTAAGGGTCAGACACACTGCATACGATTCGATTCCAATAAGTGCGTGAAATACTCCCGTCTGGTAATAATTCTACTATTCTCGCTCACTATACTCAAGTAGACCCCAATACACGAATCAAATTAAAGTATATTAGAGAATAAAAAGTATGACACACACAACAATAGATATTTCATCAGATTCGTGTATGGGTACTACAAATATAGTGAACATAACTAGTAGGATTTCGACATTTAGACACTAAAGTTTCACGAGAATCATGCCTCACAAATGTCACAATCGGATCGCAATCGCATCGCATCGTATGCAGTGTGTTTGCCCCTTATCCCGCACAACTAGAGGCGGAACGGGGGGCAGGCAGCAGGGGCAAGCTAATGTCTCTGACTTTCCTTCAGGGATTCACTCCCACTCCTTCCTACAAACCTTTTCCCTCCAGAGGGAAGCATATTCCTCTCTGTATGTCCTCGGCTTGACGATAAAGCCTTTGTGCTTCTAGAGAATATAAATGACCACTGGGACCAGTTAAGGCACAAAAAACACTCAATTCGAGGCTGGTAGATTGAGGTAGGTCCCTTTTATTGGAAACAAAACAAACGTTTCTGGCCTTAAGCCCGTCTTCAGTGTGGTGACGACAAGAAGGTAGCCACACTGAAGACGGACTTATGGCCAGAAACGTTTGTTTTGTTTCCAATAAAAGGGACCTCGATCTACCAGCCTCGAATTGAGTGTTTGTTGTGCCTTTGTGCTTCTAGTTTATGGACAACAGAGAAAAGGATTGGAAAGTACAATCAAAGGATATAGAGTAACAATATTTTGTTGCGGAATGTTCCTCTTTTGGGTGATTAAGAGTGTAGCATACAAAGTCCCAGTGCAAATGCATTGGCTCTGCTGCTGGAGCCAATGGGATTGGTTGGCCTTTGGGGACCACTTTTAACCAGCCGCGCGGCTAAAGCTGGTTCATGTTTTCATTGCTGTCTGTTTGTTGTTGCCTGGCTGACTGGCTAACTATGTGTATTTCGTATTTTGGTATATTCTAGTCACAGAGACTTATCTCTGTGAAATCCGGGCTGCTCTCCCCTGGAGAAAGCGTCGGGGTGAGGAGGAGGTGAGGAGGAGGTGTGAGCACACTTAGAAAACCTATCAATTTGGCCACACTAGGCAGCGGGATTTATCCATGCTCTTACCGACGTTCAACTGCCGCGGGATTTTTACGTGCGTAAAGCGCACGTGTCAGACTAGCTTTAAGTCCCCATCCGAAGGACTGGACGTTCAGTTCGATTTTCCTGTCAAACTAGAAAGAATGGGCGAGGCCGGGATTCGAACCCGGGTCACTCACGCTGCAGTTACGCATACATTTGGCAGGCGAACGTCTTAACCACTCTGCCACCTTTCTCCCTGTGTGTATGTCACCACGATAACGTTTGAACGGAGGAACTCAGGACCCTAAAATGTTATCATGCGGATAAGTAGTTAAGATATCTAGACCAAGTTTGAAAATGAAGGTCATTAGTCCAAGGTGAAGGTCACTGGGGCCGAAAATGCTGCCGCACGGCCGATGGTCTAGCGTTTTCACGTTCTAGTTGTCCATACATACGTCAAATTCTTGATAACTTTCAATCATGTCGCTCCCAACGTGCACAGTTTCAAAGTGACTTTGTCAGTCATGTCACGTGAATTTCCTTTCTCGACAATAATGTCATGTAAGGCACAGTTGGGCCTGTACAAACTGTGTATCACCAAATAAGCGAATTCTGTTCTACGTCTTTACTAATCGGAAATTTGATAAATTGTTGATTTAAAAACAACACGTAGATTTGGATTCTCTTTATGGGCGTCTTAGTTGTGTCTTACTGCTTAGTTTTAATTTGATCATTTTAGAACCCTTTCACCTCCAATGTCGCATTTTGGCACCACAATGGTTTAACACCCATGTCACTAAAAGGCATCAAATCAGGGCCTGTTATCTGAAGACCCTATTTTCTTCTGGGAGACTGATAAGACTAGGCCTAATGTCATACATGCCACACAGGAAATCCCAATGTTGCAGATCATTTTTTGTTCTCTACCCAGTTACATCTAATGGTATTTTTTGTCGGAAAAATGGCTGGCGGCGAATGGGTGGATCAAGTGGTAATAGGGAATACTGACTTGAAGATACCAACTATGGAAGGGCAAGCATTGACAGTGTTTAAACGAACAAACTTTGTTTCGGGTGAAAGGATTAGTCGTTGTTTTTTTGGGCGTGTTTTTTAATCCACAGATTCTGTGTGAGAAGCAAGCCAAAACGGCCCTGTATCATTTGGTAAACTGCCATGGTTCAGCGATACATTTTGTGCCCTGAAAAAGAATTGAGCCGCAAGCTGGAAACCCTACTCCTAAAATAGAGGACCTAAACAAAACGCCGTGCGCGCCAGTTCGGTCGGCGGGACTTTTCTACAAAATTGAAATTGCAATGTCTCCCTTGGCGACAGTTTGCACTGTGCCAGGCCTTCGATATTTATGCGTGAAGTTTTACGGCATGGGTCCCCTTATTCCTATGGAAGAAGAAAATGGACGACGTCGAAAAACGAGCCATTCTTTGCGCAGTTCCTGACGACAAACCTGTCCCCCTGTACTCTTGCTGCGTTCGCTAGAACGAACTGGGGGGGGGGGGGGGGGGGGGGGGGGGGGGGGGGGGGGGGAGAAAAGACATATGGACGAAAGTGTCAGGGGTGTTTCGGAGGAAGAAGACTAAAGGAGGGGGGGGGGGTGATAAAGAACTTAGAAGGAGCATTTTCTAATCCAACCACTGCCTCTATATCAAATACTTTCGTCTGTGCAATTCGTGAAGTGGAAGCAAAAACTGGTAGAGAAATAATATTAATCTTCTGCTCTGTTTTCTGTTTCCTTTTCGCCACGAGGTAGGTAGGTGTATGCGGGAGACACGGGGTGGAAAAACTGGGTGCTAAACCGCTCACACCACAACTACCGTAAATTGTGTTTGATTTCCCACAAGGGACTGGTGTGCATGCTTACTCTACGAATGTCTGGAATCAGGTTTGCGGTGCACAGAGAAAAAACGTGTGCGGACTTGGAAGCCAAAGAGAATGATGGAGGATGGGTGAAAGTAAAATGTAGTTACTGTTATCTCCTTCTTCTTCTTCTTCTTCTTCTTCTTCTTCTTCTTCTTCTTCTTCTTCTTCGTCGTCGTCGTCGTCTTCTTCTCCTTCTTCTTCTTCTTCTTCTTCTTCTTCTTCTTCTTCTTCTTCTTCTTTTTCTTCTTCTTCTTCTTCTTCTTCTTCTTCTTCTTCTTCTTCTTCTTCGTCGTCGTCGTCGTCTTCTCCTTCTTCTCTTCTTCTTCTTCTTCTTCTTCTTCTTCTTCTTCTTCTTCTTCTTCTTCTTCTTCTCTTTCTTCTTCTTCTTCTTCTTCTTCTTTTTCTTCTTCTTTTTCTTCGATCGCTCAGACAGTTTCCTGTCAATTATGAGAGCAGATGCGTCATGCTGCCGTTATGCGCCTAACTAAGAAATAGTTAGGCCCAGCAAGTCCGACTTCGGCTGTAGGAAATGTTTTTGAAAGTGTTTCGTGAAAAAAAAGACAGAAGAATGGACCGGGTAAGGCAGAAAGATAGTAGATGACAGCATGGATGCTATAGTTATATATTAATGTGGTGTCCATGATGACAGTAAGCAAAGGGAAAAGGCAGAGTCAAAGAGAGTGACAGATTAGAGGAAGTTACAAGCACAGAAGGTGGGGGAACTATTTATACAATAGACCCCCCCCCCCCCCCCCCCAGTATCCCCAGGGGGGGGGGGGGGGGGGGATTACTGTTATTAAGTAAAGTGTGAGTGGAGGGGAGGGGAGGGGGAGGGGAGGGTTTGAAATAGGGTGTGTACCCTGAATGGATGCAATACGTTTCTGACTGTGAGTTTGGTCTTTGTTCAATTAGGTATCATACATTTTGTTGCATTTTAAATTGTGATTGTTAAAAAAACCTTAATTTTTATTTTTATTAAATATATATTAACCTTGTAAATATTTTAATGCATGTGTGCTCTATATCTTTAATCTTCTTTGCGATATTATAACCGTTCAATGTATTTTATTGTATGTTTAATGTCAATGTCTATGTTATAATTGTGGCACCTGGACGCAATTTCTCTTTTCAGAAATAATAAAGATGTTTTGATTTGATTTGATTTGATTTGATGTGCTCACTCCTTCATATGTCTTCCAGGGATTTTTAATTTTTTTTGGCGGATTGCATATGGGTTTTATTTATTTATTAACAACAGTTTTTGAGCGCTTATTCTTAGAGCCCTACGCGGTGGTTTTATTTTCGCACGGAACTTGCGCGTATATTTGTTTTTGGTATTTGGTATATTCTAGTCACTTATCTCTGTGAAATTCGGGCTGCTCTCCCCGGGAGAGCGAGTCGCCGGAAGTGCAGCGCCTACACATTTTTTTAATTTGTTTTTGGTGGGGTGGCACAGGGTGAGGAGGGTGTGTGGGCACACTTGTAAAACCTGGCTTTCAAGTTGGCCATACCAGGCAGCGGGATTTCTCCCTGCTCTTACCGACTTTCAACTGCCGTGGGATTTTTTACGTGCGTAAATCGCACGGGTCAGACTAGCTTTAAGTCCCCATCCGAAGGACTCAGCGACGTTCAGTTCGATTTTCCTGTCGAA
>CM065683.1:68243091-68245591 GCA_017654935.2 Phymorhynchus buccinoides
CTTACTCAATATTACGTGATGAATCCTCTGCTCTTCCTGCACGCCACCAGACCTCTGAATGTATTCAGGGGCGAGTTGTTCCCAAACATCACACAGTTCGAAAGAGGAAACGGGATTTATCTCACGGGAGATATATTTCACGTAACACCGGGATTCGAACCCAAGTCTCACTCACAGTCACGCATTGGATTTGTCAGGCGGACGTCTTAGCCACGCTGCCACCTTCCTTCCTTCGATACTACCTTTCGCCTTTCACCCGAACAGAACGGTGATATGTTTTGGCTAGCCCCTGGATCGTCTCCTGAGGAAGTTGTCAGATAGCATTTCCATGTTTCTGGCATCACTCTCCAGCCAACCAGGGATCCCTGCTATTATTAGTCCCCGAGCCGAAGGTTCGGGGAGCTATTGTTTTTGTCTGGTCCATCCGTCCAGCGTGCCTCCGTCCGTCCGTCCGTCCGGCTATTCGTCCGTTTTTCTCAAAACACTATTCAGTCTATCATCATCAAATTTGGCATACTAGTTTGCCCAGATGCAAGCTATCCACTGGTGTATTTAGTTTTACATTAAGGTCAAGGTCGCGCCAGTTACGGGGTTCAAACCCCGAAACACATAATCGCTAATATCTCGCGAAGTTTTGCATCTATTTTAATGCAGTTTTTTTCACAACATTTCTTGATGAATGGTCTATAACACAGTTGTCATTAATTTTTCTGTGCGCGCATGTGCGCATGATCGCGCGCGCTCAAATCACGGGTCCGAACCCCAAGGCTATATATCAAAAACTATTCAGTCTATTATCGTCAAATTTGGTATACTTGTTGCACAAGATGCAAGCTATCCACTGATGTACTTAGTTTTACATTAAGGTCAAATTTACGCCATTCCGATTTCGGAGTAGCTCGGCGATGCTGCGAGGGGACTTTGCAGCCGCTCGGCGTTGCACTTGTTATTATTATTTCCCTTCCAAAAATAGCTCAACGTCTTTTATTGCCCCTTCCCCCTGATCTTGATATCTTCATCTCCACTTTTCAAGCCTTGGGGGGGGGGGGGGGGGATTTGCGTGCGAGCTGAAAGCAAATAGCAGCGAGTTTCCTGTTTTGACCCTCCGCGGGGATCGTCAGACAAGATGTCGGTTGATTGAGACCCTGGGCCGCACGCGATCACGGGACACCGCTCTGATGCCAGGTCGTCAATACATGTTCCAGGTCTGCCACAGGAAAGAGCGTGCTGTTTCTATCTATTACGGGTTTTGTATTTATGCAGCGTTCGAATCTGTACTGGCAGCGGTGGTTAAAATCGGGAGAATTGTGTCAGGTCGCAAGCGACGTATCGAGCTGTTTAATGTAAAACAGTTTTTCTGGTTATTTCCAAACCCTGAAGCTTCGGGAAGTATGTTTTGTTCGTCTGTTCGTCTGTCCGTGCGTTTAACCCTTTCGCCGCCAATGTCGCATTTTAGCACCACAATGGTTTAACACCCATGTCACTAAAAGGCTTCAAATCCAGACCTGTTATCCAAAGACCCTATTTTCTTAATTCTGGGAGGTAAGGATAGGCCTAATGTTATAATTATGTCACAGACGAATTCGCAATACTGCAGAAATATTTTTTCCTCTACCCAGTGAAGTTTCTGTTTTGAGGGCTGAAAAATGGCTGGCGGCGAAAGGGTTAAATCTCATTTTTGGCTAATTTTCTGAAGTCCACTGCCTATCAGTTCGTGTGTTTTGTTTATGTGGCATAATCATCAAATTGGAGGACGCTATATGCAAGAAGAAGAAGGCTCTTCGAATGAACTCTACTGATACTGAAAGTTCATCATTGAAAGAAAGAAAAAGTAACAGCAACGTTTCTGTATTTTTGCTCTACGAATGAACTCGTACTAATACTTCATTGGAGAAAAAACCGTAACGGCAAAGTTTTTGTGTTTTTGGAACTTTTATTTAAAAAGACAGACACACTTATTGATCAAGAGATGCACATGGCCGTAAGCCCAAGCTTACGATCCCCGTTCATCATGAAGATGTTTACATAAGAAAGGTGGGAAACTGCACAACCTGTTGGGTGTGTTAGGCCCTACATCTCTTTTCAGTGTCCTGATTCTGTTGACAGTGTTGGCTTGATGAAACTTCAACTTCAACTTCAACAAATCTTTATTATCTCAAGATGAGAAATTAAATATGGCAACACCCGCGATTTCAACATAAAAGACATCACATCGAACAATATTTTCCAAATCATGCTTAAATATAAAACAAGACATACAAATACACAGCTCTACATAAGAATACACAAATGCAATATAAAGACACATTTATGTTTAAAATATCAATTATATATAAGACGAACACCATATGTATGTACATATTCATACATTTAAGAAACAACTCACAGACCCTGTACGTATTATATGCATAGCACACACGCAAACACACTCCAACCACCATAGCCCACCCACCCTCCCCTCTGTTCCACACACGCAAGTGTGCGCCCACGTGCACCTACA
>CM065683.1:68250591-68263091 GCA_017654935.2 Phymorhynchus buccinoides
CACATTATACAAGAGCATCTTGCTTGATGTGAATGGATTGAAGATTTTCACATTATGCAAGAGCATCTTGCTTGATGTGAATAGAATGAAGATTTTCACATTATACAAGAGCATCTTGCTTGATGTGAATGGATTGAAGATTTTCACATTATGCAAGAGCATCTTGCTTGATGTGAATGGATTAAAGATTTTCACATTATACAAGAGCATCTTGCTTGATGTGAATGGATTGAAGATTTTCACATTATACAAGAGCATCTTGCTTGATGTGAATGGATTGAAGATTTTCACATTATACAAGAGCATCTTGCTTGATGTGAATGGAATGAAGATTTTCACATTATGCAAGAGCATCTTGCTTGATGTGAATAGAATGAAGATTTTCACATTATACAAGAGCATCTTGCTTGATGTGAATGGATTGAAGATTTTCACATTATGCAAGAGCATCTTGCTTGATGTGAATGGATTGAAGATTTTCACATTATGCAAGAGCATCTTGCTTGATGTGAATAGAATGAAGATTTTCACATTATACAAGAGCATCTTGCTTGATGTGAATGGATTGAAGATTTTCACATTATACAAGAGCATCTTGCTTGATGTGAATGGATTGAAGATTTTCACATTATGCAAGAGCATCTTGCTTGATGTGAATAGAATGAAGATTTTCACATTATACAAGAGCATCTTGCTTGATGTCTTGCTTGATGTGAATGGATTGAAGATTTTCACATTATGCAAGAGCATCTTGCTTGATGTGAATGGATTGAAGATTTTCACATTATGCAAGAGCATCTTGCTTGATGTGAATGGATTGAAGATTTTCACATTATGCAAGAGCATCTTGCTTGATGTGAATTTGAAGTTTCACCAAGAGCTTTGCTTGATGTGAGTGAAGATTTTCACATTATTCAAGAGCATGTGCCTGATGTGTTTCCTGATTTTCACATTGTTCAAGATCGGGCATGTGAATAGATGAAGAGTCGCAATTTTCTTGCTTAATGTTGACAAGATTTTCACATTAGGCAAGAGCATCTTGCAAATCAATTGCCTAATGTTCACATTAGCAAGTGATTTTCTGCCTAATGTTCACATTAGGCAATTGTTCAATTGAGTGTAACATTATACTATATGGAATAGTCATTTTAGATGGTATATATAGTATATGGAATACAGACTTTGTATATTGCATGTCATGTATGGAATACAGAATGAAGTGGAGTTTAGCGTCCAATCGGTCGCAGACCCTTATGGACGATATTCCTGAAGACAGCAGGGTCTTCTCGTGGATGGAGACTCTGCGATGGCGATAAGACAGTGGTTCTGGACGTGGCAAGGCGTCGTGGTTGATTCCCAATAGCGTTGTGAACCCTTGAACATAGGCCAACATTTCACAGTCTGGTACTGTGTCGTTTGGACGGGTGTCCAAGTCTGGGCTTCCTTCTTCTCCTTGATGCCTAGGGTGGAATCAGCATCGTCGCCCGTAGGTTGTCCATCTCAACTCCCGCATTTCTTGTCCAAGGCTGCTGGATGCTAACCCCTCTCCCAAAGGCTTCTTCCGGACCACCGGGCGACCTGCTCCATACCGGGGTGTTGATGTCGTCACACACGGGCAGGAGACGTACAGTCGGGTCGAATCGTCACTGCAGGCGGATGCTTCCCTCCCAGTAGGCAAGTGGGCGAGCTGGACCCACTTAAGCCAGCCTTGGACAACTTGCAACTGGCGCCTACTGGGTCCATCTGCTGCAGTGTAGGCACAGCCAGCGGTTTTGTTGACTCAGAGGCCAACACTGTAGAGATTGATCCAAGTTCGCCGTGAACGTCGGCCTGTCCGCATACAAGTCCATCAACTCCCGTGTTGAGGAAGGATGACTGTGTCGCCCTTTCTGCTGCCTGCCACTCAGCAGAACTTCAAGTGTAGTCTGCCACCCTTACACTTGGGAATGATGGAATACAGTCATTGTAGATGGTATGTATACTATACTGTCCAAAAAAAGAAACGCATACTTTTTCAAATGTCGTTGCCGTCATTGTATTGCTGCACGCATATCCACCAAACTACTGGAAATGTTCACCCAGTGGTCCTTGTCATGATCGCTGTCAGTGTTTCTCTCTGCTCATGCGCATGCCCACACAGTGCCTAAAATGTCAAAAAAGCGATTTTTCATGCCCACGTGCCATGCATGGATAGAATTTCATGCAATATCGGGAACACAGAGTTAACACCTTGTTCGCAAATGTCTACGAAAGGGAATCCCTTAGTGCTGGTGCAAGGGCGCCTAACTGCAGAGCAATACCTAAGGACATTCTGTGTCCACACGTCCTTCCTCTTCTGCACGACATTAACGCTGTGTTCCTGCAGGACAAGGCTCGGACCTCATACTGTGCGACTCGGCACCCAGTTGCTCACCGACAACCACCCCCACGAGATTCTCTGGCCATCCATATCATCAGAAATGAATCCAAAAGAACACCTTTGGGATGAACTGGATAGACGCGTGCATGGCCGAGAAGATGTGCCAGTGAATCACCGCAAGTTGTTGAAAGCACAGCAGGAGGAGTGGGACATCATCCCACAGCAAGACATTGGCCGTCTGATCAAGTCCCATGCTGATAGTGTCCCAGGCACTTGTTGCTGTTTAAGGCGGTCACTCCCTACTGTTCTGACAGCCCTCACACCCAAGGATATCAACTGACTGAATGATTTGAGGATACACATGCACTCGCCATACATTCAGCTATCACCATGTCAAATTTCAAAAAGCAATTCGCATTGTGTGATGTTCTGTTAAGTTTTGAAATTAAGATGCAACTTTGACCTACAAGTTATGCGTATCTTTTTTTGGACAGTATATATGAAATACAGTCGTTCTAGATGGTATAATATACTATGTGGAATATAGTCTTCACGTGCTGAAATTGTAATAAACTTGTTATTTCAAAAATGCCACTTGCTGGTTTTATGTATATAACGATGCCCATAACTATAGTGTGTTAATAAACCAATGTCACCTTTTTTGTCTTGTTGAATAACGTAGGTATATAATACCGGTGTTGTTGCTTTGTTTTTCTAACCTCTCAAGCTTACTTTGTGATGGTTTTTTTCTTTTTCAGGTTGGCCCACTTGTCTGTTACACTGCATTGTTGCTTTAATCATTGCTAGAGTTTATAACAGTACTTTCAAGATTGTAACAGTTATCTTCAAATGTGGCCCTATTTCTTCTCAAACGCATTGACCGAACTAAGGACATTCTGTGTCCACACGTCCTTCCTCTTCTGCACGACATTAACGCTGTGTTCCTGCAGGACAAGGCTCGGACCTCATACTGTGCGACTCGGCACCCAGTTGCTCACCGACAACCACCCCCACGAGATTATCTGGCCAACCATATCATCAGAAATGAATCCAAAAGAACACAGAGAGGGATGAACTGGATAGACGCGTGCATGGCCGAGAAGATGTGCCAGTGAATCAAGAGAGTTGTTGAGAGCACAGCAGGAGGAGTGGGACATCATCCCACAGCAAGACATTCGCCGTCTGAGAGAGTCCCATGCTGATAGTGTCCCAGGCACTTGTTGCTGTTTAAGGCGGTCACTCCCTACTGTTCTGACAGCCCTCACACCCAAGGATATCAACTGACTGAATGATTTGAGGATACACATGCACTCGCCATACATTCAGCTATCACCATGTCAAATTTCAAAACGAGAATTCGCATTGTGTGATTTTCTGTTAAGTTTTGAAATTAAGATGAAACTTTGACTACCTACAAGTTATGCGTATCTTTTTTTGGACAGTATATATGAAATACAGTCGTTCTAGATGGTATAATATACTATGTGGAATATAGTCTTCACGTGCTGAAATTGTAATAAACTTGTTATTTCAAAAATGCCACTTGCTGGTTTTATGTATATAACGATGCCCATAACTATAGTGTGTTAATAAACCAATGTCACCTTTTTTGTCTTGTTGAATAACGTAGGTATATAATACCGGTGTTGTTGCTTTGTTTTTCTAACCTCTCAAGCTTACTTTGTGATGGTTTTTTTCTTTTTCAGGTTGGCCCACTTGTCTGTTACACTGCATTGTTGCTTTAATCATTGCTAGAGTTTATAACAGTACTTTCAAGATTGTAACAGTTATCTTCAAATGTGGCCCTATTTCTTCTCAAACGCATTGACCGAACTCACTCTCACACGTTTGCCCAGAGAGAGAGAGAGAGAGAGAGAGAGGGAGAGGGGGAGAGGGGGGGAGAGGGGAGAGGGGGAGAGAGAGAGGAGGGAGGGAGGGAGGGAGAGAGAGAGAGAGAGAGAGAGAGAGAAACAAACAGAGAGAGAGAGACAATCACATATACAGAGCCAGAGAGAGAGAGAGAGACAGAGAGAGAGAGAGAGAGACACTGGACACTGGAAAACTTTATTTGGCAAGGATAAAGATTTTAGGCGATGCCTATTCTTACAATCTGTCCTTGGATAAAAGAAAAACAAATTTAAGGAACAAAAAACATACTCTCTCTCTCTCTCTCTCTCTCTCTCTCTCTCTCTCTCTCTCTCTCTCTCTCTCTCTCTCTCTCTCTCTCTCTCTCTATCTCTGACTCTCTCTCATACACACATACATTGTTTATACATACATATAAAAAAATGTTGTTTAAAAAAAAAAACATAGTGAAACAAATAATTGATGACAAGTAGGAGGTGAAAGCAACATCAATCCAAACACATTTAACAAGCAGTTTAAAGGCAAACAAATAAACAAAGCATAAAACTGAGATGTAAACATTCAATTGACATATGCCATGCATATCACATGTAGGTGTACACAAGGCAATACAGTTATACAGTGTGCGTTCAAAATGACACAGGATTTAAGCAGGGCTGTAAATTATGTTTGCCCGCACCATCTTTTTGTATCGTGAGATGGAAGGGCATAACTGAATGGCAGAGGGAAGGGAATTCCAAATTGAGGAACCTGAGAAGGAAAAACTTGATTTGTATTTGTCAATTCTAGTGTTTGGCAAAATGTAGTTGCTGGAACCATAACGATGTGATGCCGGGGTAACTAATAATTTTAGGTATTGTGGGACCAAGTCATTATGCACTTGGTACATGATGATTGCTTTGTTGTACTTTAATTGTGAATCTAACGGAAGGATGTTTAATTTTGCTTGTTTTTCTGATGTGGTGAGGTTTGCGTCAGGAAGAATAATTTTAGCTGCTCTTTTGTAGATATAATTGAGTTTTAATAGGTGACATTTGGCGGTAGAATCCCAAACAACAGATGCATAGTTGACGTGAGAGAGACAGTGGGCATGAAATAATAATTTGCGTTCCTCTGTATCTAAGAAAGGTCTAAGTTTTTTTAGTAGGAATAGGCTACGTGCAAGCTTGTGTGCTACCTTCTCAATATGGGTCTGCCACTTCAGTTCTTCATCTATGATCACACCCAGGACGCGGTGCTCTTTTACTTGGTTAATGATGTTATCCTTTAAATAAACTTTGAGATTTAGAGGTTCGTTCTGATGTTTTTGTCTTGAAGTAATTACCATGCTTTTGGTTTTTTGTAGGATGGATGACCATCAGGTTTTGGTCACACCAGGCAGAAACATCATTTAAAGCTGTTTGTAATGAGGTTTGAATGAGGTTTGAGAGAGAGATAGAGAGAGAGAGAGAGAGAGAGAGAGAGAGAGAGAGAGAGAGAGAGAGAGAGAGAGAGAGAGAGAGAGAGAGAGAGAGAGAGAGAAGCAAACAGAGAGACAGAGACAATCACAGAGAGAGAGAGGGTTGTCCACAAACACGAGCTCAAATTGTTTGAACAGAAAATATCGACAAACTGTCAGAGGCCAGTCAGACGCCGGAGGGAAGGAATGTAAAAATAAGAAAAATCGTTGAATATGTTGCACAGGGACTATGAAAAGAACAGAACAGTTTATAGTCCTAGGGGGGTATGAAAAGAAAAGAAAACTATCGAACAGTTTATAATTCTAAGGGAATATGAACAGAAAAGAAACTCGTTGGATGTGTACAAGGTCTTTGGCCCCACACGTAAGCTGGTGAATGCCTCCTTGACCTTTCCCAAGGAAATTGAGGCCAGTGGTGGTTATGTTTTTTTACCTCTATCGATCTCAATTATAAATTTGTGTGAGAGAGAGAGAGAGAGAGAGAGAGAGAGAGAGAGAGAGAGAGAGAGAGAGAGAGAGAGAGAGAGAGAGAGAGAGAGAGAGAGAGAGAGAGAATATACGATCGTGGGTGAGAGAGAGAGAGAGAGAGAGAGAGAGAGAGAGAGAGAGAGAGAGAGAGAGAGAGAGAGAGAGAGAGAGAGAGAGAGAGAGAGAGATGGAAGTTCAGTTTAACGTCGCGTATCGGCTTTCGCCATGTACGACGGGCTGAACAAACCAACCAGGGTATAAACAAAAATTTATGTTCCTGAATCATTGTCTTAGCCAAAAGGCCGAGAAGCGATCAGGGTTATTTTTCAAGAGAGAGAGAGAGAGAGAGAGAGAGAGAGAGAGAGAGAGAGAGAGAGAGAGAGAGAGAGAGAGAGAGAGAGAGAGAGAGAGAGAGAGAGAGAGAGAGAGAGAGAGAGAGAGAGAGAATATACGAGCGTGGGTGGAGAGAGAGACAGAGAGAGAGAGAGAGAGAGAGAGGTGACAAATGCATAAGTTTAACCCCTTGACTGCCACCAACGTATTACGTACTGACCTGATGACATCACTGATGATGTCATCAGATGAAGAGGAATAACTCTGGTATGCTGGCTTTTGCTCTAAAACAGTCAAGAGAGTTATATCCCCAGACAATCTTGCCAGATTGGCTCTATCAGTTGTCTTTTTTTACGGCATGATTTGCCCAATGATTTTTTCTTTAATTTTCTCTGGCAGTCAGGGGGTTAACGTCACCAGCAAGACACGTGCTATTTGACACAGTGCAGTGGTGCAAGAAAATAAAATGATTGTACGCAACATACAAAACCAGAAAATAAAATTCAAGACACAGAGAGAGAAATACGAATGTTTTATTGAGGGTAAAAAGGATAAGCTACAATAGCTTCTTTACACCTTGCCCTCTCACTCACACATTCATACCATGCAAAGAACATTTGACATAAAACAATCAAGTCAAGAAAATGGAACAAAAATTGGCACATGAAATAATTGAAAAAGATATCAAAAATGGGAATTAAAGCAAACATGGATAATACTTAACAATGGTGAACTTGAATTGGTAGTTTAAATTGAGTACGAAAAAAGGGAAACAATTTTGAGACAATGACAGAATAAAACCACTTTTATGGAAGAACCCCCCCCCCAAAAAAAAAAAACCAAAAAAACACAAACACATTATAAGATAACATGGGAATATGAGAGAGGGACGGAGAGAGAGAGAGATAGAGAGAGAGAGAGAGAGAGAGAGAGAGAGAGAGAGAGAGAGAGAGAGAGAGAGAGAGAGAGAGAGAGAGAGAGAGAGAGAGAGAGAGAGAGAGAGATATTTTATAAGAATCTAGGCATAAGCTGATGGCATTGGTAACGTTTGAAGTAAAACTCATTAATTAGCATTACTAATAAACAAGATTGTCCATTAGGAGCTTGTGATAAGATTTCCGAAAGGAATATAATAATAATAATAATAATAGTGAATCATTTATATAGCGCACTCCTCCACCAAATGTGGAGCTCTATGCGCTTAACAACAACAAAAATTAAGAAGCAACAAATTCAACAACAACAACGAAATAATCGCTCACGCACATGCAAATAGGCATACACATACACACCCCACCCACACATACACGCACGTACCGGCACCTACACACACACACACACACACAAAAAAAACACACACACACCACACACAGTGACACACACACACCACATCCACACACACACACCGTTACCATCACCACCACTCACCCCACCCAAAAAACACAATACAAAATACAATCAGTTGAACAAAGCATCAACACACACACACAACACACACACACACAACTCACACTCTCTCTCTCTCTCAAAGAATCATTCTCTCTCCGTGTCTACCGTCCTTCCTCAGTGCTCTCTCTCTCTCTCTCTCGCGCACAAAGCTGACGTACACATTGCAGTCAACACACAGTGAAACTAATATGGGGGGAGGGGAGTGTGTGTGTGAGAATAGAGTCCAGAAGTAATGTGGCCTAAAGGTTGTGATGTAGCTTGAACAGGTGGGTCTTGAGAGCTGATTTGAAACATTGCAAGGACTGGATATGGCGGATTTCGCGTGGTAAGGAGTTCCAAACTGATGGGGCCGAAAATGAAAAGGAGCGCTCACCAAACATTTTTGTTCGTGTACTAGGAACACAGAGAATTTTGGAATCTGAAGATGACCGCAATTGCCTTGATGGAGTATAGACAGAAAGCATGTCAGAGATGTAGCTAGGGGCATTTCCAGAGAAATAAGAATGACATAGAGTGGAAATTTTGTAGTCAATACGTGCTTTGATGGAAAGCCAATGTAGGGATATCAGGAGTGGTTGAACATGATGATACTTAGAGACCTTGAGGACAAGTCTGGCAGCAGAGTTCTGGACTTTTTGAAGCTTGTCAATGAGGTGTTGGGGGCAGCCATACAAGAGTGAATTACAATAATCTAGTTTAGAGAGAACAAAAGCGCAGACTAGTATTTTAGTAGTATCTATAGACAGGAGATGGCGAATCGTACCAATGCGACGCAGCTCACAGTATGCTGACCGACAGATAGTTTGAACTTGTGAGTCAACACTCATATCTTGAGAGATGTGGAAGCCAAGATTTCTAGCAGAAGGAGAAAAAGGTATTTGAGTGTCACAGACAGAGATGGAATCAGGCTTTGGGTACGAAAGTTTTCTAGATGGAGAGTGGATGAACAAGGCCTCCGTTTTGTCGTCATTCAGCTTCAGTTTGTTTTGTAGCATCCATGATTTAATGTTGCGAATGCAAAATTCCAGTGAAGATATAGAAGAAAGAATGGTAGTGATGGGGATACAGGCTTGTGGAGTTGTGTATCAATCAGCAAAAGACTGAAAATCAACTGAATGAGAAGTGATCAACTCGGACAGGGGTTTAGTGTACGTGATGAAGAGGACTGGTCCAAGTACTGAGCCTTGAGGAACCCCACATGTGAGGCGAACCATTGCACTGCATTGCAGAAGATGAGTCATTGATGGAGACAGACTGAGTTCGACCAGAAAGGTAAGACGAGAACCATGACAGAGCAGTGCTTGATATTCCATAGGTGATTTGAAGCCTCTTAAGGAGTATATGGTGGTCAATAGTTTCAAAAGCAGCTGAAAGATCCAAAAGTGTTAATATAGATGCGTCACCAGAGTCAAGAGCTAAGAGAATGTCATTAGTTACTTTCAACAGTGCCGTTTCAGTGCTGTGAAATGGCCTGTACGCTGATTGTGAACGACTGATGAGTTGATGTTCATTGAGATAGCCTAGGAGTTGATGAAGAACTAATTTCTCGATGATTTTTTGATATGAAAGAGAGGTTGGATATAGGCCTATAGTTCTTTAGAGTGTTTGGGTCAAGGGATGATTTCTTTAGAAGTGGTTTGACAATGGCAGTTTTGAACACAGATGGAAAGGAGCCAGATGTCAGATAGTTGTTGACAATATGGGTGAGAGTAGGGAGTAGTTCATCAAGATACTCTATGAAAAGTGGCGTCGGTATAGGGTCAAGAGGACAGGAAGTGGGTTTAGCTTTTAGAATGATCTTCTTCAATTCAAAGGCAGTAACTGGCTGAAATTCCAAGAACGTGGATGTTGTTCCTATTTGGTCTAGCAGGGTGGTAGGCCTAAGTGTGGAAGAAGCCTGATCAAGTTCGTTTCTGATCAGCTGGATTTTCTGAACAAAGTAGTCGTTAAAGACGTCAGGAAGGTCACTGACAGGGTGGGTGGTAGGGAGAGGGGTGCTTTTTTTCACGCCCCAGTAGTTTGCTGCAGATAGAAAACAGCCGACTAGAGGTCACTGCATTGTTTATTTGTTCAGTGTAAAAGGAGGATCTTGCTGTAAACACTATGTTCGCTATTTTTCGTTTCGCAGCGTTGAAGATTTGTTTCGTAACGGTAAGGGGGGTCTTAAGCCATGCTATTTCAGCTACACGCTTTTCTGACTTCGCCGAGTTCAGTTCAGTGCTAACTAAAGGGTACCACGGCTCCAGTCTATCGGCACGCTCTTGGCGGTGACGTAACGGCGCGTGTGTGTCGAGTGTGTGTCGATAACGCGAGTGAGAGCGCTGTTAAGGTTGTTGACCGTGGGGCATGATTCAGGGCAGATAGTCGCGCGCAACTCTGCTTGAAATGCTGATCTGTCCATGCCGCGTACATTACGAGACTGTCTGTACGAATGGGGTGTCAGACGGGACAGACAAACATAGTTCACAAACAATACAAGAAATGGTCAGAAGCAAGAGATTGAGTGAACATGAGTAGAGCGTAGCAAATCATCATCTGGTCTATAAATTACCAGAGTCCAGAATGTGGCCACGTTCATGAGTTGGCTCGGTAACAGATTGGCTAAAGTGAAACATATCCAAAGCATTTATCGTCTTTAGTTACAGGGTTATGCTGAGTATCAAAATGAACATTATATTAATGTATCCTAATATAATACACTTTCCAGAAATGTTATTACAGTACTCTAAAAGGTCAGATAATTCACTGAGAAACATAGCGTCTGTTAGTTTATTTTTGCGGCTTGGTGGAGGTCGGTATACGCAGATGAAGTGGACAGGAGAAGACGACGTTGCCAGGGTAACGCGAACTGCTTCAAAGCTGAGGTGTTGGAAGGGAAAGGCAGTGGAGGTAGAAAGATGCTTGGCCAGAGAGTTCTTAGAGATGAGCGCAATCCCTCCACCGCGTGAAGGGCTGGGGAAGGAAGAGAGTGTGTAGCCAGATGGTGTCAGGTCAGCACACTTTGCTTCATCGCCTTGTTTTTTAAGCCAGGATTCTGTTATTACGAATACATCACAGTCGTTGTCCGTAATGAAAGAGCGGATCTCTGCTCGTTTCAGTGGGTCGCTAACTGATCTTGCATTAAAGAGTGCCAGTTGTAGACTATTGGAATCGTTACGTTGTGTTGTACTGGAGGGCCCATGGGTAGTTGGAATACGTATCAGGTTGTCAGGGGAACGCTTGGTTGTACAGCTAGTATTAGTACAGTCCAGGGATTGTTCCACAGGATGGCAGTGAGAGGGAGGTAAGGGGTAGACAGGCAAGGAGTGTTGACCGACCCAGTGTTGGTTGATGTCAGGCATTGGCAGCTTAAGTGGTGGCCGAATCAGGTCTGTTACCACACACTGTGCTGATCTTTCTCTGTTTCCGCCGGCCACCACGGTGTTTTCGGACCCGAGGAAGATGGTATCCAATTCCCACTCATTTGATGGCCTCTATTACAGAGGGGTCCGGTGGTGCTGGGGCAACAGACAGCAGTTGTTCTTGACTGTAGGAGATTCGAGAAAGAGGCGCGGTGGGGGAGTGGTGATGGGCGGTTTGACTGAATGGAGTAGGGTCAACAAGTGGAGGGAGAGGACCGTACAAGAATGGGGGAGAGGAGGGGTGAGGAGGATAGGGGATGGAAGAAATGGGTTTCCACATGTTGGCAAGCAGGCTGGTAGGGGAATGACGTTTCTTGGTTAGCATGAGAGTTGGACAGTTGAAACAAAAAAAGCAGTCCAAATAACTAGCAAACCAGGCGGAAGAACTGCACAAAACAAGCACCAATACACGCACCACTCCATCATGCTACACTTGTACAACTTTTCACAACAATAAACGATCTAGGTACAACACTACAGTGAAAACATATCAGAGCTATCCGTGACCATGCTGCCTGTCAGGCGGTGGAACACTTACTACTTTAGTGACGCTAGTTTTATTATTTAGATAATCAGGGAGGTCGTTCCACAGTTTACCACCAGAGAATGTAAGGGATGATTTATATAGATCTGTTCTAGAGAGAGAGAGAGAGAGAGAGAGAGACAGAGAGACAGAGAGAGACAGAAAGAGAGATTGTTTCGAGAGTTCTGGATATGCTGCCACGTTAATGTTTCTGTGTTTTGGTGTGTATCAATGTTGCCCATGGCGAACTGCACTGCGGTAAAGAGAAACAAATGGCGTGTGTATTGAATGAAGGACGGTGTAGGGGAAAAGCAAGAAAACATTGAGGAACAGGGGGGGGTGCGGGATTTTAATATTTCCGTTGACTTTCTTCATATCAGCATCTGAGGTAGTAATGATGTTTTGAGCTGCATCGATTCTGCCTAGTGTTCTGAGAGTACGGAAAAACAAACCGGGTCAAGGAAGAGAAAGGAAATCAGACACAGTGGGGTTTTTTTTTTCACATGGTGGTGTGCCGGAGCGAAACAACATTCTGTAGCACAGAGAAAAGACAAACATCGAGGAAAAGAATAAAATGTAATATATTGTAACATCCAAGATATTTGTTGTTGTCTTCATATCCTTCATAAATCGTACGCAGAA
>CM065683.1:68288091-68298091 GCA_017654935.2 Phymorhynchus buccinoides
TGACTGGCTTATCACTGTATTGCCATGGGGAAAGAGTGAAATGTTATTCACGTGTCCATATGACTGGCTTATCACTGTGTTGCCATGGGGAAAGAGTGAAAAATGTTCACGTGTCCATATGACTGGCTTATCACTGTGTTGCCATGGGGAAAGAGTGAAAAATGTTCACCTGTCCATATGTCTGGCTTATCACTGTGTTGCCATGGGAGAAAAGTAAAACATTTTCACGCGTACAGAGACCTTTAGGCTCACTCCAATATCACCGGCACCCCTATCCTCACTTGTTTCTTCCGGGACCTCATTCACTCTCTAGATTATGGACCAAAAACGCAAATCCTGGGCCAAAATCGCAAATCCTGGACCAAAAACGCAAATCCTGGACCAAAATCGCAAATCCTGGACCGAAAACGCAAAATCCTGTTTCTTCACGGAAAACGGGCAGGGCTGTTTCTGTGCGAGTGTCCCTTGTGGCACAAGGCCCCCCCATGAAGTATTGATAGCAGTCAGTTGGGGTCACCGCCATGCCTTTTGCTGGGGGCGCTGAACTCCAAGGAACGCTGATGCTTGTGGTGTGCGAATCAATGGAACTCCCTCCCTTTCCGTTGCCACTACTACGACATGTATCCAGTCTTGACATACTCGGGCGCACGCGTACGCGTACGCTCACCACAAATATGCGTATGATGAAATGCGCATACGTGTGTGAGCTAAGGCATAAACACGAACTTACAAATTGTATAAATGCACACAGGAGCATATGCGCGCGCACACATACACAACCGCACACACACATACAGAACGCGCGCACACACACACACACACACAACACACAACACACACACACACACACACGCGCGCGCGCGCGCGCGCACGCACGCACGCGCGCACGCACGCACGCACATACACACACACACACACGCACACACGCGCACGCACACGCACACACACACACACAATCGAGAGAGGGGTGAGAGAGACAGAGACAGACAGTTTCCTGTCTGTCATAGGAGCGCAGATGGATCATGCTGCCGTTATGTTCCTAGGCCCAGCAGGTGAAAGATATTTTGGTTGCTGAAAATCTTTGTAACAGTTTGTAGAACAAAGGCAGGGGAATCGACCAGTAAGGCAGAAAGGTAGTAGATGACAGTAGGCAAAAGGGATAAGGCAGAGTCAAAGAGAGTGGCAGATTAGAGGAAGTTACAATAATAATAATAATAATAATAATAATAATAATAATAATTGTATTTGTTATAGCGCTAACATTCCACACTATAGTATGAGCATGCTCTGTGCGCTTTACAAATTGAAATATAAATAGAACATCAGACGTGAAGTAAAAATAAAACATGAATAACGAATAAATCATAAATAATAATAATTAATAATGCTTATATAGCGCATAATCTTGCAAAGCAACTCAATGCGCTTTTCACTCACCATTCGTACAGACATTTCTAACAGACTGGTTCACGTATCCTCACCGTACATCTCTATGAAAATGAATACATATTAGAGAATGCATTGCATATACTCATAACACAACACACCAACACCCACCTCCCTTCAACACCACCACCCCAACCATCCCCCCACTCCCCCCACTTGATAAGAAATTACAAGATACCATGGTCCACATTCCACTAACGACAACACATTCATAAGATAACAACATATTCAAACTTACTTACTAAAACATAATGAGCATATAACATACACTTCGTAATAGCACACATACAAGCACATAACTTCCAGAAGGTGGGGGAACTGTTTGCACTGCTGTTTGTCTTTCTGTCCATTTGTGCCATTGTTTTGTTTTTTCTTTTTATCTTCTTATCCATTACTTCTTTCTTCAGCTCCTTCATTGTCGTTTCTTGCTTTTACTCTCTTTCTGTTTTGATCATTTGTTTCGTCTTCTCTTATTATTCTCTTTTTGTTTGTGGCTCAAGCCACAAACCTATAACTCACTTTGTCGGTCGGTCAGTCTGTCGGTCGGTCGGTCTGTCGTTCCAAAATTGTCGCACATTTTGACAAAATTGTCGCACTTCAAATCGAGGCTACACTTCAAAATTAATTGAGGCCGCTCTTTAAAATGATGTATTTTAAAAGCGTACAAAATAATAAACATACGTAATACAGACACTACAACAGACACGACGAGTATGCGGTGCTTCTTTCGATGAGTATAAGTAGGATACATAGTTTTAAATGTTTTTCTTCTTCTTTTTTCTTCTTCTTCTTCTTCTTCTTCTTCTTCTTCTTCTTCTTTTTCTTCTGCTTCTTTCTTCTTCTTCTTCTTCTTCTTCTTCTTCTTCTTCTTGTTCTTCTTCTTCTTCTCTTCTTCTTCTTCTTCTTCTTCTTCTTCTTCTTCTTCTTCTTCTTCTTCTTCTTCTTCTTCTTCTTCTTCTTCTTCTTCTTCTTTCTTCTTCTTCTCTTCTTCTTCTTCTTCTTCTTTCTCTTCTCTTTCTTCTTCGCGTTCTTTTCAGAGTTTGTTATGTGTGTCAAAACATACTTTCTCCATTATCATGACAAGAGAAAACAAGGTGTCCAACGGTGACGCTGCATGTTGCTGCAAACTGTCCATAGATCAAGAGAGAGAGAGGGGGGAGAGGGAGGAGGAGGGAGGGAAGGAGAAAAAGCGGACTGCTACAATGTATCCATGGAACAGAAACCAGAGGCTCAAACCATAGCATGTCCTGTATCCCCCAAAGACGGAGTGTGACTGCCCATGTGGCGGGGTAATCAAAAACGGCCACACACGTAACGTTCTCATCCGTAGCTGATGCACTTGTACCATAGTGTTCAAGTGCTTCCGCTGTTGGAATGATCCCTGGAGTCTTTTAGCCAGGGTAAGAAAAGCCAACAACAACAATAACATAGCATGTCCTGTGCATGTTTCGATCACAACCTTCTCCAGAGCTGTCCGAAGTTTATGAAGTGTATGAGTGTAGGGGTAGAGAAAGAGATAAAGATAGAGAACACCGAACACATAATAAACAAGGTCGTATGCCAAGGTCAAGGTCACGATGGCGATACTTTATACGCGGATGCCTTCCTCTCGTTGTGACACACCACCACACAAAATTTGAAGAGATTCTGTCAAGCGGTTCGGGAGATATCCTTGCGACAGACAGAAAAGAAAGAAACAGAAAAAACAGCAACAAAGAAACATACACGAACGAATTCATACTCCTTTGCGATCGTAGATCGGCAAAGGACAATACTTATGCACATATTAAGTCCCCATATTCATACAGTAGCCACCACCAAAAAAACAACAGACAACGGACAACACATAAACTTTACATTTGTCCGTTGATTTCATGCAGTGACCCAGCTGTTAAAAGGGTTCGATGATCCATACGTATGCCAGCGAAGGAAAATGCCAGCCGACCCTACACCATAATTATACCCAGGGGTCCAGTGATAGATGGCTTAGCTTACAATTCGCACGAAAGAATGGAAATCTACATATAATATTCACAATTTCGTTCAGAGATGGGTCGTTTAAAGATACACAGACGCGCCACGATTAAGCCCCTTGGTTTTTTTCTGGGTAGCTGTGACCCATATAGAAATGACCCCCATGTTCAAATTGAGGCTGCTCTTTAAAATGATTTATTATTTTGAATTTGGGAACATTTCTATATGGGTGAGACCTGGTCAAAATAAGATTTATTTCCAGCTATAAGAGGGAAAACACGTGAAACCCGTGTTTTTGACCCGTTATCTGGTGGGTCTTTAAATGGCCGGCCAGACACATACGAATCGCATCTGAATGCGATGCGGTTTTGATGAAGTGCTTCATGATTCACGTTGCATTCGTGTATTGGGTCTGCTTGAGCATTGTGAGCGAAAATGGCAGAATCGTTTTAGACGGAAGTATTTCACGTGAATCATGACTCACGTGACACAATCGCATCGCATCCCTATACAATTCTACACGCCGTGTGGCGCCAGTTTAACCCTTCCCGTACCCCGTGGGTGTGTTTGCACCCATGCTTTTACTTTGTGCTACATATGTTCAAAATCGTTCATTGAATCCTGCTGAAATTTTATGACTTTGTCAATGAACGTTTTGAGCATGTGCACGCCAAATATCCAGCATTTTTGTTGAAAAACAAGCGAGTAAATAAACAACAAAGTCGTCGTTTAAGGAAGGATAACGTTGGAATATTTGGAGAGAGGATTGTGATTATGGTGCTTGATGAAGGCTGTGTAAATAAACGGTGTAGTTTCTTATCCAGTGGTATATATGTGTCTGGTTTTCGGGTTTTTCTTCTCTTCTCTGGTTAATTCGTTTGCATTTTCTCATATTCGAAAGAGATTGCAACGAATGCCATGATTAAGGGATTCAAACGTGACTCATATCCACTCAATGTTACCAGAATGTCACAGACTAACAAAAAGACAATATAGCAACGGGAACAAAATACCCTTTCAAACATTGTCCTCCTCTCCCAGACACATTCTTCTTCTTCTTCTTGAAAAAGCCCTACCTTTTCAGAGATGAAAATATGCAATTGTTCTCCTTTCTCAAACACCTTCTCCTTCTTTCTTTCTTTCTTTCTTTCTTTTTTCTTTCTTTCTTTCTTTCTTTCTTCTTCTTCTTCTTCTTCTTCTTCTTCTTCTTCTTCTTCTTCTTCTTCGTCTTCTTCTTCTTCTTCTTTCAATAAATTCTTATTGATTCAATGATTTATTCAATAAATCAAATAATTATTGAAATCTTCTTCTAAAATAAATGTATTCAATAAATCAACTAATTATTTAAATCTTCTTCATTTTGCCCGAATAAATAAATCAATCAATCAATCAATCTTCTTCTTCTTGAAAAACCTACCTTTTCAGAGATGATAATGCAATTGTTCTCCTTTCCCAAAACATATTCTTTTTCTTCTTACTTTCCTCCTCCTCCTCCTCCTCCTCCTCCTCTTCTTCTTCTTCTTCTTCTTCTTCTTCTTCTTCTTCTTCTTCTTCTTCTTCTTCTTCTTCTTCTTCTTCTTCTTCTTCTTGTTGTTGTTGTTGTTGTTGTTGTTGTTGTTGTTGTTCTTCTTCTTCTTCTTCTTCTTCTTCTTCTTCTTCTTCTTCTTCTTCTTCTTCTTCTTCTCTTCTTCTTCTTCTTCTTCTTCTTCTTCTTCTTCTTCTTCTTCTTCTTCTTTCTTCTTCTTCTTCTTCTTCTTCTTCTTCTTCTTCTTCTTCTTCTTCATCTTCTTCTTCTTCTTCTTCTTCTTCTTCATCTTCTTCTTCTTCTTCTTCTTCTTCTTCTTCTTCTTCTTCTTCTTCTTCTTCTTCTTCTTCTTCTTCTTCTTCTTCTTCTTCTTCTTCTTCTTCTTCTTCTTCTTCTTCATGTGTTCTCATGTTTATTCATCCCTTTTTGTCAAATTATCTCCCCATCACGCCCTCAAATCCTTCCTCTTAACATAATTATTTTCTTTGACCTTGTTTTTATTATTTTTCTGCTTTTTCCTTATTTCTTCTTTTCTTTTGCGCTCTTTGTTTCCTTCGTCTTTGCTTCTGTCCTGAATCCACGCCACTTTATTCTTCCTTCTTTGCTTCCCCTCTCTCTTTACCTTCTTCTTCTTCCTTCTCCTCTTCTGCCTCTATCACGTTTTCTTCATTCTCTTCTGATTTCTATCTGTATTTTTCTTCCATTCCTTCTTTGTTTTTTGGCTCACTCGTGTCAACGACACGAAGTGAGTCTATGTTCTCATGTTTCTTTGGTTTTCCGGGTGTGTGTGTGTGTGTGTGTGTTTGTGCTAACTTTAACGTTGGCTTTTTCTCGGGAACTACAAGGCGTACATTGTTCAATCTTTGCATACACATAGATGTTTATATGCAAGCTTTCAAGAAAGATGATTTACATAATAATTGAAATTAACCAATGACCTTGACCTTTGACCTTTAACGTTTAATTTTTGTCTTGCCCATATATTTGACAGTTTTGCAGTTAAAGTCCCCCAATTTGACATGGTGGTGCATTAGCCTAAGGTGATATAGTATCTACAGAGACTTTTACTCTCTTGACCTTAACTTTGACCTTTGACCTTGAACATCGTCAATTATTTGCTTTGGTCATATCTTTTATATCCTGAAGATACAGTCCGAAAATGTGGCAAGCAGGTAGACTAGCTTAAGATCAAATGGAAGGTTGAAGGTCAGCCTCGGTGACCATGATCACCTTGACCTTTGACCTTTGACCTCGAAGTTTTGTCTTCACAACATTTCATGAACCGCTGCACGGATTCGCTTAAAAACATTTAGGGTGATATATCACATCAGGCTGATGAGTCCATCAACATTTTGGTATGAAGGTTGTTGTTATTAAGTAAACGATTTTGCAGTTAGATCTATCTAAAAACAAACCCACAGCGAGTGAGCCTTGAAGGCTTTGCCTCTTGTTCATTTTCTTTTTTGTTTCGTTTGTTTTAATTTCCTTTTGTTGAATCCTCTTCTTCTTTTTTACCCCCATCTTATTTTCTTCACTCCTAGCTTTGACATTCCTGCTTGTATCGTTTCTGTGGGGTTTTTCCTCTTACGGGTTTTCTTTCTCTCTCACACTCTTAATTCTCAGCATTATGTTTGGTGTCCTCCTCTTTCTTTCTTTCTTTCATTCTCTCTTTCATTCTCTTTTTCTTTCTTTCTTTCTTTCTTTCTTTCTTTCATTCTATCTCTTTTTCTTTTTGCTGTTTAATTGTTATTCTCAGTGTTTAATTTCTATTATCCTTTTTTCTTTTCTTTTCTTTTATTTTGTTGTTGTTGACGTACCCTGGCTAAAAGACTCCAGGGATCATCCCAACAGCCGAAGCACTTGTGCAGTACAATACAAATGCACCAGCTAGGGATGATAAAAAAATGTTTTATGGGTAACCGTTTTTGATTACCCAGCCACGTGGGCAGCCACATTCCTATCCGTTTTCGGAGGATTTTTTCTTTTAATTTTATCTTGCTGTCATCATTCGTTCCTTCGTCTCAATTTGTTGTGCGTGTCATTTCTTGTAGTGTTTCGCCTTTTCCCAAACGCTTCTCTTTTATTCATTGTCTCCTCTGTTCTTTTTCTCTCCGGCATCGTCGGTCTGGACTTGGCATCATGTTATTATTGATCAGCCCTTAATTCGATGAAGTTATTCTAAAGCTTAAGTGGGAAGCTAAACGTTGTTACTTTCTAAATTCAGTATCAGGTATTAGGGTATTAGGTATAGGGGAAGACGGGGTAAAAAGCGCATGGGCGGGTAAGAAGCCCACCCCAATTATCTCATGAAATGAAGCAAATTTCAGTCTCATTTTTCCCATGAGACGAGCGTTAATGTCTAGCATTCGTCTCATGGGCAAATTTGACTGAAATTTTCTTTATTTCATGAGATAATTGGGGTGGGCTTCTTACCCGCCCATGCGCTTTTTACCCCGTCTTCCCCTACTTCATAGCCACAGAGGCGTTTCTGTGAAATTCGGGCTGCTCCCACCTGGAGAGCGCGTCGCAGCCAGAGGCGCGCCACCCAATTTGTTTTGGGCATGCGATTTTTGTGTGACTGATGAGGAGGAAGGGGGGGGGGGGGGGGTAAATTTTACCAAATGACAACTTTTTCTTTGCCATTGAAATAAAAAGTAAACCGATTTACTGAATTTAGAAAGTAACAACGTTTAGTTTCTCACTAGAACTTCATAAAACTAAGCACTGATGCGAACACAGTGTGCTTGCTTTTTCGGTGAATGCTTTGCCACGAACATTATATCATTATTATGCATCGAGATATCCCCCAAAGTCGGTGTGTGGCTGCCCACGTGGCGGGGTAATCAAAAACGGTCACGCGCGTAATGTTCTCATCCCTAGCTGGTGCATTTGTACCATAGTGTTCAGGTGCTTCGGCTGTTGGGATGGTCCCTGGAGTCTTTTAGCCAGGGTCGACAACAACAACATGCATCGAGATTCATTAGAACAAATTTTTAATCTACGTTTATGACATTCTGAAATAAAACTGAGAGACGGCTATAAAAAAAATTAAAATTAAAAAGTCGGGATATTTTTCACTGTATTTGGTATATTCTAGTCACAGAATCTCTGTGAAATTCGGGCTGCTCTCTCCCAGAAATCGCGTCGCCGCAAGCGCAGCGCCTAACCTTTTTTTTATTGGGGGGGTGCCGGAGCAGATTGATGGAGGGGGGCAGACTTGGAAAAACTAGCTATCAATTTGGTCATACCAAGCAGCGGGGTTTCTTCCCGCTCTTTGTCTCTCTCTCTCTCTCTCTCTCTCTCTCTCTCTCTCTCTCTCTCTCTCTCTCTCTCTCTCTCTCTCTCTCTCTCTCTCTCTCTCTCTCTCTCTCTCTCTCTCTCTCTCTCTCTCTCTCTCTCTCTCTCTCTCTCTCTCTCTCTCTCTCTCTCGCCCTCTCTCTCTCTGTCTGTCTGTCTGTCTCTCTCTGTGTGTCTCTGTCTCTACTCTCTCTCTCTTTCTCTCTCTCTCTCTCTTTCTCTCCCCCTGTTTGTCTCTCTCTCTCTCTCTTTTTTTCTCTGTGTGTGTGTATCTCTCTGTGTCTCTCTCTCTCTCTCTCTGTCTCTCTCTCTTTCTCTCTCTCTCTCTTTCTCTCTCTCTCTCTCTCTCCCTCTCTCTCTCTCTCTCTCTCTCTCTCTCTCTCTCTCTCTCTCTCTCTCTCTCTCTCTCCCTCTCTCTCTCTGTCTCTCTCTCTCTCCATCTGTCTCTCTCTCTCTCTCTCTCTCTCTCTCTCTCTCTCTCTCTCTCTCTCTCCCTCTCTCTCTCTCTCTCTCTCTCCCTCTCTCTCTCTCTCTCTCTCTCTCTCTCTCTCTCTCTCTCTCTCTCTCTCTCTCTCTCTCTCTCTCTCTCTCTCTCTCTCTCTCTCTCTCTCTCTCTCTCTCTCTCTCTCTCTCTCTCTCTCTCTCTCTCTCTCTCTCTCTCTCTCTCTCTCTCTCTCTCTCTCTCTCTCTCTCTCTCTCTCTCTCTCTCTCTCTCTCTCTCTCTCTCTCTCTCTCTCTCTCTCTCTCTCTCTCTCTCTCTCTCTCTCTCTCTCTCTCTCTCTCTCTCTCTCTGTCTCTCTCTCTCTCTCTCTCTCTCTCTCTGTCCTCTCTCTCTCTCTCTCTCTCTCTCTCTCTCTCTCTCTCTCTCTCTCTGTCTCTCTCTCCTCTCTCTCTCTCTCTCTCTCTCTCTCTCTCTCTCTCTCTCTCTCTCTCTCTCTCTCTCTCTCTCTCTCTCTCTCTCTCTCTCTCTCTCTCTCCTTGTGTGTTTCGTGTGCCTCTTTCCCAGATCTCCAGATCTGATAACAAGCTCTCAGGGCAAGATTGCCAACAAGAAAACCAAACCTACTCCATAATTAATTCCTTTGATAGATTCATTCTTTCCCCCGGACCAGGTTTTTTTCTGCGTAATGCAATCGTCGGCAAATCTCATCCAAATCAAGTAGTGATTTAATGATTTTTATTTTTTGGGTCAGAAAACGAGCCACGCCTCAGCATCTAAGATCCTTATCAGCACGATTAATTTGATACATGGCGCAATTTTGTGGCAGGCTAATGAGACCCATATTTATAGTTTTGCTGCTTCTTTTTTCAATTAAATGAGGAATTGGAAGGAAACAAACCTACTCCCAGCTTCAATGGTATAGTTTTTAGTTTTATGGAAACAAGATCACAATGCATTACAACCGAACTGAAGGTTTTTTTAAGTTCGGTATTATTAGGTATTGTTTAGGTATTAGGTACTTTATAGTCACAGAGGCGACTGTGAAATTCGGGTTGCTCCCACCTGGAGAGAACGTCACAGCCAGTGGCGCGCCACCCAATATTTTTTTTTTTGCATGCGATTATTGTGTGACTAATGAGGAAGGAAAAGGGAGGGGGGGAGTAAATTTTGACCAAATGACAACTTTTTCGTTGCCACTGGGCTTAACGTGTGCTACGTACATGGGCACAAGGGACCTCGGTTTATCGTTTCATCCGAAAGACTCCACGTTCAGACCGTAAGGCCTTAGTGCAAAATGAGAGGAAAAATCCCCTGTA
>CM065683.1:68305591-68308091 GCA_017654935.2 Phymorhynchus buccinoides
ACACATTATTCATATTTGAATAACTTCTTTGGGGTCTACACAGGAAGATTGCGAGGAAGGGGAGGGGTGTTAGGACTTTTTTGATAGACCGTGAGGTCTTTAGGACTGAGAAGAAGTTGTGAGACCTTATTATAATTATATTAATGATGCCGTATAGGTAGCAGGGAAAAAAATGACATGACAGACTACAAAGTGTTTTCAAAAGGTATATATCTCACAGTTACAGCAACCTAACGCACGCAGACAAACTTCACTTAGGATGAAGACTATTATAGTAATACCTTTTGATCTTTAGAAACTTACTTTTGCTTCAGAGCGGGGGAAAACAACTTTTGATATTTCCTTTCAACATCCCTGGTTTTCTTTCTTCTTAAGAACGGCTTTACTCTGCTTCCTATTTTCTCCGGTCTGGGCGTCTTTGATGTACTGTGGTTCTCTCTTCCTGAGAAAACTTTGGAAGAAAAATCTGTCCTGTGTGATCTCCCATTTCTGTGACAGCCATTGTCGTCCGTCCACTGGGTGTTTCCTGCGGGGTGCATTGATGTGTTTCTGAAAGGCTACTGATAAACACCCAAACGGACCCAAACGGACTCAAGCTGAGGCTTGATGTAAGGATGTAGATACAAATATTGTGTGCCCATGCTGGAACATGAGTGTGCATGCATAATTGTATATATGAGTGTGTGCGTGTTTGTGCATGTGCAAGTGCGTAGTCAAGTCGAGAACAAAAACTAAGACAAAACAAGAGCGTGAAAACGCTAGATCAACCAGCCGCGCCGCAGCATTTTCGGCTCCAGTGACCTTAACACTTGTCGCATGACCTCCATTTCCGAACTTGGTCTAGATATCCTAATTACCTATCTGCATGCAAACTTTGAGGGTCCTAAGTTTCTCCAAAAATAAATGTTGCTATCCTAAGATAGTTAGTATATCAGTTTGAGTCCGTTTCGGTCCGTTTCTGTTCCGTTTCTGCCCGTTTCCGCCCGTTTCTGTGTTTCAAGTACCGTTTCTGAAAGCCTGTCTCCGTCTGCCAACCCCATTGTTTGATGGAGCTACTACGTCTCCTTCGCACACCGCCGGCCTGCGTCTCGCACCTCCCATTGTTTGGACAGATGTTGTATGGGCTCGTAAATCGCCCGGATTGATTGTTTGTGTCTGGCCTGTCCAGCCCGATCAATGGCTGGGAGAAAGGGAGGGCCAGGGTTGGTTGAAACATCTCTGGATTACTTTGCCAACACTGACGACTGCTGAGTGTGTGTGTGTGTGTGTGTGTGTGTTGTGTGTGTGTGTGTGTGTGTGTGTGTGTGTGTGTGTTGTGTGTGAGTGTGTGTGTGTGTGTGTGTGTGTGTGTTTGTGTGTGTATGTATGTGTGTGCGTATGCGTGCGTGCATGCGTGTGTGTGGACTGGCTGTCTGCATCCATCTAGTTTAATTACGCAGCATGGAGAGTCTGTCTGGGGTTTTTTTTAACGTTTTTTACGTCGACAATTTCTGGAAGATAGATTTACTCAGCCTACTCACCCTCACCCTCACCCTCGAACCTATCTTTTTACCTTTAGTTAACCCTGTCTCCGACGTAGGTCACACGCGCTTGGTTTAAATAATTAGAGTCGAATTATCCAGAGAAACGTTTGTGCTGTAGCCTGGAATATTGATTTAATGTAATGCATGTGGTCATCTTCCTGGGCTGATTGATTTAGGTGTTTGACTGGCAAAGACAAACAAGACAATGGCATAAACAAGATTATTTTGTGGTCGCGCTAGCGCGTGTGGATGTAAGAGGGTGAGTGGATGTCTGTGTCTGTCTGTGTGCACGTTTTAATATGTAGGCTATTCTCGTGTTAGTCCATATGACAGATATGAATCCGTGTAAGTGATTTTATAAGTTTTCCCATGATTTGGCCTAAAATATCTCTTATTTCAACATGTATGTCCCAGATTCAAAAGGTCTGTAATCTTCTCATTTAAGGAAACTTTCTACGCATGCTTCTGTTTTCTTCAAAAGCATTGGCATCTTAACTCTTACTGCATACCTTGCTCATCCCTTTGCCCTTGATTATACCTTGTCAAAGACAGATGAAGTTCAGTCCATGCTTTCTATTTTTCAATGTTATTGTTTTGTGGATATCCTACTTTCGTTTTTAAATGATTGTTTATTTTTATTTATTGCTGCTTTCAGATATCCATGTACTATGTTTAAATAACAAATATAAACTTAAAAATAGTTTTTAATGTACTTTATAATATTTATTTTCTTCATTATTACGTAATCAGTGTAAACAAATTGTTACTTCCGCCCCCAACTGCTCAACGTACCAATCAATAATCTGTGGTTCTTAGTGTATGTATTGTGTTGTACAAATCCATTTATTTCTTTATTTTGCTCACTGTAGTGTCATGTATTCTGATTATAAGTTGACGGCGTTATTCATACCTATTTTGTTCTCCATTAAATCCGTGTTCAAATTTTACGTCAGTCTGACTATTGAATTGATCGATGC
>CM065683.1:68318091-68320591 GCA_017654935.2 Phymorhynchus buccinoides
AGTCACACAAAAATCGCATGCAAAAAACAAAAAACAAAAAAATTGGGTGGCGCGCCTCTGGCTGCGACGCGCTCTCCAGGTGGGAGCAACCCGAATTTCACAGAGACGCCTCTGTGACTATAAAGTACCTAATACCTAATACCTAACTCAAAATTGACAAAAAATGAGATTTTAGACTTTGCAAGCCTGTTGTGCGAAACTAGCCCAGCGACTTAATGTCCCTTTCGCGGTGCTGGGTCACCTATTCATATTGTCGCTGCTTCAGTAGTATTTTATTTTCACTGGCTGAGTTATTCAACTTACCTCATTCTGATGCGACGTTCCAAAGAAGACAACGTACGCCTACTAAACTGTGACTGATTAAACTCAGAAATGTTCGCTTGGGGTAATACTTGAACGTAGTTAGCACAGGTCAATGCCTTCTACCCTCTTTTGCAGACAATAATAGGCGAGTATAGCCTATTTGAGGACTAAGTTGAGAGAGCAGCCATTTTATTCATCCGTGGACCAAACTCAGCTGCCCCCTCACCCCCCCTTGGGCAAGATGGTTGCGGTATAATGGCCCATTACTGGGATTTCTTCAGGGAGTTTCGGCTGGCATTACCGTTAATCAAAAACGGGGTTTTTTTTTGCGGTATGCGCATACATCCACATAAAATGTTCCATGGATGAAGGAATATCGCAGTAGAGACATTTATAAGAATGCATAAAACATTCGGGTTCACACCAGACACATTCTTTTTAAAAATCAAAAAAAAGCTACAGGAAACTGTCATATTCCGATGTTTCCGTGAGAAACACATCCATGAAAAATATACAAATAGCTTCCACATGCAAATCACGCATGTGATAACAAAAAATATGACTGTCATATTTGAATTATGCACCTTGAAAATAATTGTGAACACCTAGCTGTCAAGCTCACGGCATGAACATTCAAAAGGGAAGGAGAATTAAATAAGAATGATTTACATTTTTTTCCCCCTGAACTAGGGTTGTTGTTTTTTGATTGAGCGACTTAGCGGGATTTTTTGACCACCAGGGGGCGTAACGCTCGAGTGGGGCTAATCCTCTCTATATTCTTAGTTGGGGATAAAGAAAGAGAGAGAGAGAGGGAGGAGTCCCACCCCCTCTCTCTCTCTCACTCACTACGCCCAACTAAGAAAATCGCGTGATAAGCCCCTAGTGGATTGACTGCCCCCTGGCGGGCAAATAATCGCCATAAGTCGACCATTCATCATATGAATTATAAACGCGTTACATCCCCTTGACTAAAGTTAGCTTTTTGTTTGCACGTGCGTGCGTGCAGGTTTTTTTGGTTAAGATAAACTGGCTGACTTATGCAAGACACGTGCATATATTCATCCGTCGATGGGTTGGTTGTTGTTGTTTTGAAGCCCTTATGGTAGACATACATAGTGATGGTCATGATTCTTCATAAATAAGATTCATATGTAAAAACAATTTGTACTGGCATAATTTTAATTTGATGACAAAGCATGTTTGCGAAAGACATTTTTATTTCATCGTAAAAACAATTTTTACTGGCATAACTTTAATTTGATGACAAAGCATGTTTGCGAAAGACATTTTTATTTCATCGTAAAAACAATTTTTACTTGCATAACTTTAATTTGATGACAAAGCATGTTTGCGAAAGACATTTTTATTTCATCGTAAAAACAATTTTTACTTGCATAACTTTAATTTGATGTCAAAGCATGTTTGCGAAATACTTTTTTTCCATCCATTTATTAAAAAGGCAAGTCTTTGAAAGACATTTTCTGTATATTTAAAAATAATAAGTATCGTTAAAAAATCAACAACATGCATGTCTATCAAAAAAAAAAATTCTCAAAGGATTAAGACAGACTAAAATTGTGTTGAAGACATTTTCATCTGATTAAAGGACAAGTCTTGCAGATACGCAGGCGCTAACTGTCAATGTTATTTTACTTTATACAAGGCAATTTATCTAATAAGTGTCAGTGGATTGAAAACAAAACGTTTATGGAAGATTACTGTCAGCAGATTTTTTTTAATCTCTCTCTCTCTCTCTCTCTCTCTCTCTCTCTCTCTCTCTCTCTCTCTCTCGCTCTCTCTCTCTCTCTCTCTCTCTCTCTCTCTCTCTCTCTCTCTCTCTCTCTCTCTCTCTCTCTCTCTCTCTCTCTCTCTCTCTCTCTCTCTCACACACATGCACACACACACACATGCACACACGCGCGCGCGCGCACTCACACACACACACTCCTGAGTGCCCCTAACACCACCCCCTATTCTGTCTGTCATCAGCATTTTAACACCACCTTTTTATATACAGCCATTTTGACTTTTTTGTTTGTTTTAAAAAGGAGGTGGTAATTAAAAGCGTCAAGTGAGGGGAAGTAAGCAGAACAGAGAACCACCCACCCCCACCCCACCCTAAAAGGGGAGGCCAGAAGAAGACAAGCCCAGCATATCAAATAGATCATTAGCCTCCCTTGATCCAGTGCCCGCACGC
>CM065683.1:68323091-68325591 GCA_017654935.2 Phymorhynchus buccinoides
TTGTTTTTAGGTACTTTATAGTCACAGAGGCGTCTCTGCGAAATTCGGGTTGCTCCCACCTGGAGAGCGCGTCGCAGCCAGAGGCGCGCCACCCGAGGGTTTTTTTGCATGCGAATTGTGCATGACTGATGAGAAAGGAAAGTGTGTGTGTGTGTGTAAATTTTGACCAAATGACAACTTTTTCGTTGCCACTGGGATTAACGTGTGCTGAGTGCATGGGCGCACGGGACCTCGGTTTATCGTCTCATCCGAAAGACTCCACGTTCAGACCGTAAGGCCTAGTGCAAAGTGAGAGGAAAAAATCCCCTGTACTCAGGTTCCAACTCGGATTTACTTGACACATGGCGAACGCGTTACCTCTGTGCCACTCTACACCTTTTATGTGTGTGTGCACGTGCTGTATAGTATTATGTGTGTGTGTGTGTTCCATGCAGCGCGGTAGGGGTCATGGTGCTGTTCTACGGGTGTCTCCCTCACCTGGTGCTGGTGGCCATCGCTCCATACATAGACCCCACCTACAACACGGGATGGTTTGGACACGCACACGGCGTCAAGTCAGGTCAGCCCATGGATCGAATCCTTCTTCTTCTTCTTCTTCGATCGCTCAGACGTTTTCCTGTCAATTATGAGCGCAGATGCGTCATGCTGCCGCTATGCGCCTAACTAAGAAATAGTTAGACCCGGCAAGTCCGACTTCCGCTGGAGAAAATATTTTTGAAATACCGAGGTTTTTGAGTAAATGATTCGTTGTAGGAAAATCTTAACTTTTTGTTCTAAAAGGATCGGTGTTTAATACAGTGTCAGAGTCAAGTTGGGATTCAATTGTTTTTGCTTTTCTTACCAGGTGTGTTTAATTTATGGATGGTTATACGTACGTTCATGGCTGTTCCCTCTTATGTGTTGTGCTTTAAATTCAATAACTTATGTTTTTAGCTGCTTGAGATTGTCAGTATTGAACACTCTTTCTCTCTTCTTGTTCTTTTTCTTCGATTCATAGTGACTGGGGGGGGGGGGGGGGGGGGGCGCGTCCGGTCCTATCTGTTATTCAGAGTACTGCCTTACAAAATGTAGGCTCTACAGATTCTGAGGGGAGATGTCATTCTCAAAAATATCATGTGTTGTCTTCACGACTGTGGTATGAGGTTTTTAACGAATCTTGTCTGTATCAATGTCTGTTCCACTGTCTGTGTGTCTGCGTGTGTCTGTATGTGTGCATGTCTGTATGTGTGCGTGTGTTGTTGTTGTTGTTGTGTGACTGTGCATATGCATGCGTACAAGAATCTCTGCATGCGTTGTTTATGCGAATCTGCCTGCGTTTATTGTTGTTTTGTTGGTGCCTATCTGTCTGATTGTCCGTTTTGTTTGTCTATGTTGTGCAGGCTTGTCGTTCCTGTTCATCTCCATTCCCCACACGTTCGCCAAGCTGGGCCTGTCTCCGTTCATCGCCTTTCTCATTTACCTTTCCTACGTGCTGCTGGGGCTCCATCATCTGGTCAGTCTGCCTTCATTCCCACTCAAACGCACAAACAAACAAATCAGTGAATCCTCAACACGAACACCCTATGGCGTGTTCGAGTCACGTGTCGTGTAGGCTATGTCAGGGTGTGAGTATGGTAGCGTAACGTTAACCCGCTTGCATTTATTCCGCCCAAAACCGCCCAGCCGGAAGTTGCCTCTGTGTATTCAAGCCGCCCAAAACCGCCCGTATCTTGTCCCCACTCTTAAGACCAACCGCCCAGCCGGAAGCTGCCTCTGTATATTCAAGCCGCCTAAAAGCGCCAATAACTTGCCCCCAACTCTGAGACCCCTCTGGTGCTATTTCCATCACGCAGTAAGTTCTGGCTTGTTATGCACACACTATGAAGATGCTTCTCACTTGCTGTGATGCGATAGTAACTGTATAGCTATCTGTGTGCTTCAAAAGACAGATTGTCCCGAAAATGTGTGAGAAAAATCTGGACACTAGAAGAAGGTTTTTTCTGTAACAAATGCAAGAGGGTTAAAATGTATCGATGCGTTTGATGAGCTTTATCCCCCCAATAATGTGTAGCCAAGTAATCGCGTGTTGTCTATTTGTTATGGTTTTGATCCGTGTATTTACGAGTTGCAGCTTTTGCATGAGGCTAGTAGACTTCGCTTAGAGGCTGGGGTTGGAATAGCGCGCAGGAAGTGTCTGTAAATATTTATACATCTACAAAAACGGTTGTTTTTGTTATTTCAGTGACAATTTATAATTATATACTCTCTTTTTATCTGGTGGCGTGGCTTTGCTTTGATTTAAAAACACAAAGAATGCATCATGACTGAAGCATGCATAGCAAACACAAACACACAACAGTTGCTTCAAAACAACAGTTAATAGCCTCCTTCGACGTACCGAAACCGGAACCAGAACCAGAACACAATCAAATGCTCACAAGAAACCATAAAGATTAAAAATGTTTGGAAATGTTGGGGAGGGTCTTTTGGGGTGTTTTTTTTTACTGTTATTAAACGGAAC
>CM065683.1:68330591-68336942 GCA_017654935.2 Phymorhynchus buccinoides
TCAAGACTCTAGGACCTGCAGTGTGGAAGTTATGGCCCCTTAACGATTTTCGGTTTTGAAGGTCATACACCAACGTCAAGGTCAGGATGGCAAAACGTTTTGCACAGATGCCTTTCTCTCATGGGGACACACCACCACACAAACTTTGAAGCAATTCGGTCAAGTGGTTCGGGAGATCCTTGGGACAGACAGAAAAGAACAAACAAACAAACAAAAAAAGGAAACAAACCCGAACAGCTGAATTTACTAACCGCAAGTGTGTGTGGAGCTGCGTGTGGTCCCCCCCTCCCCACGACCCCTTGGCGGAGGTTTCCAAAAAGTAAGGGCGGCATGACCTTCCGAGGGTGCCAAGGATGCTTGATACCAAATTTGGTGTTGATCGGTTGAGAACTGTGGCCCCCTCCAGCCCACCCCCCTGAACACCCCCACACACACACACCCGACCATCCCACCCCTCCCCCCTCCAGCCCCCCTCCCCCCAGCCCCCCTCATCCCCTCCCTCCTCCCCTCAACCCCCTCCCCTCCCTGCGCCCCCCTCCCACCCCCCCCCCACTCCCCCTCCCATCCCCCCCCCCCCCCCACTCACAACTGACACGCACTTGCCGTTAGTAAATCCGAGCTGTGTGTGGTCCCCCCCCTCCCCACGACCCCTTGGCGGAGGTTTCAGAAAAGTAAGGACGGCATGACCTTCGGAGGGTGCCAAGGATGCTTGATGCCAAATTTGGTGTCGATCGGTTGAGAACTGTGGCCGTAATCCGAGCTGCGTGTGGTTCCCCCCTCTCCCCACGACCCCTTGGCGGAGGTTTCCGAAAAGTAAGGACGGCATGACCTTCGGAGGGTGCCAAGGATGCTTGATGCCAAATTTGGTGTCGATCGGTTGAGCACTGTGGCCGTGCATAAGGGACACACAGACAGACAGACACACAGACAGACAGATTTCGAAAAGATATATAAGATGACAGTAAGCAAAGGGAAAAAGCAGTCAAAGAGAATGGCAGATTAGAGGAAGTTACAAGCACAGAACTTCCAGAAGGTGGGGGAACTATTTTTGCAAAAGACCTCCCCGGTATCCCCACGGGGACTATGTATATTTTAGTAGGGGAAGACGGGGTAAAAAGCCCATGGACGGGTAAGAAGCCCATGCCAATTATCTCATGAAATAAAAAAAACTTCAGTCAAATTTGCCCCTCGTCTTATGGGCAAATGTGACTGAAATTTGCTTCATTTCATGAGAAATTGGCATGGGCTTCTTACCCGCCCATGGGCTTTTTACCCCGTCTTCACCTACTCTACCCATTGCCCGGGGGGCGGGTGCTGTGTGCAGAGTCTGCTGATCTACAACTTCGCCGTGTACATCTACCCGGAGCGGGTGGTGGGCTACGACCAGCGCTGGGCGGAGGACGTGGGCTGGTGCGTGGCCGTCAGCCCCCTGCTGCTGGGGGTCCTCCTGGGGGGCCTGCACGCCCTGCTCAAGGTCAAGGGCAACCCCATGGAGGTACGGGGCATCGGGACCTAACTAAATTGGCACCTAACCTTAATCAGTTCAAAGACCCCCCAAGATTCAACCATTGAAATGTGTATGTGATTAACACATCTAAAAGCGTCCTAGTCGTGCCAAGCGTGAAAAAGAATATAAATAATCAGAAAGGACACATTAAGAGGCCGCGAGGTCTTGTTGTCCTCATTCTCTGACCTTGGGTGCAGAGGGATAGGAGGAGTGGGGAGGGAGTTGAGAGGCGGACTCATCCTCGCCTTTCAAGGTTGAAGGGCAACCCCCATGAATTAAGGGAGGGTTTGGGTTCCAAGATGAGTGGGAAGGAGGGTTGAGCAGGTGGAGTCTAGGCGCCTTTACACGTGCCCCTCAACGTCAAGGATGAGCTGGTGGAGGTAATGAGGGTTCGAGTGGAAGAGGAGTGATGTGGAAGGTAGGAGAGGTGGGTTCTAGGCGCCTTTGCACGTGCCACTTAAAGGGAAAGCTACCGATCCCAGGGATCGGGTGTAGACTGCTAGCCTAGTCGCTGCGAAGTTCTGACTCACAGTGGCTCGAGCAACAGGGAAAAAAGAACGGTTGAACCGTCTCTCTCGCCAGCCGCAATAAGAATGATGGCTCGCGCCGCACGTGAACGCTTTATATATACCAGCTCTGGGTTTAAGGTCAAGGGTGAGCTGGTGGAGGTAAAGAGGGTTAGAGTGGAAGATGAGTGGTGTGGAAGGTAGGGGAGGTGGGTTCTGTCACCTTTGCACTCGCCACTCAAGGTCAGAGGCAATCCAATGGAGGTACAATGGTTGGATTAGAAGAGGAGCCCCCCGTGGGGATACCGGGGTGGATCTTTTGTACAAATAGTTCCTCCACCTTCTGGAAGTTCTATGCTTGTAGCTTCCTCTAATCTGCCCCTCTCTTTGGCTCTGCCTTTTCCCTTTGCTTTACTGTCGTCTATTATCTTTCTGCCTTACTAGTCCCATTCTCCTGTCCTTTTGGTTTTCAAGAAACACAAAGATTTTCTTCAGCCGAAGACGGACATGCTGGACCTAACCGTTTCTTAGGTTGGCGCATAACGGCAGCACGACGCATCTGCGCTCATGTGACAGGAAACTGTCTGAGCAGACACCTAGAACCATTCTGCAACCCTCCTTCCCTCCCACTCCTCCTCCTCCTCCTCCTCCTCTTCTTCTACGATCGCTCAGACAGTTTCCTGTCATATGCTCACGGTCAAGGGTGAGATGGTGGAAGTAAAGAGATAGGATTGGATGAAGAAGGAGGGTGAACAATGAACAACGAACAATGTTTTAATGAAGCGGGCCATCTGCCCATGTCAAAGGGAAGGAGGAGGGTGGATGGGTAGAAGAGATGGGTTTCCAGACGCCTCTGCACGTTCTATTTAAAGACCCACCACGCCCCTGAGCTGAGTAAACAAAATCACGGTTTTCATTGTTTTTCCCTTTTATCGCTGGTAAGAATTCTTAAAGACCCAGTGACGCACCACGATTGAGGCTGCTCTTTAAACTGATAAGTCGGTTTGAATTTGGGGCCATTTATATGGGAGTCAGACTTGGTCAAAACAAGATTTATTTCCAGTTATGAGAGGGAAAACACGTGAAAACCGTGATTTTGACACGTGATCGGGTGGATCTTTAAGAAATCTTTTAGAGGGGGAGAGAGAGAAAATACACGTGACGTGGTGGGTCTTTAAGGTCAAAGCCTAAGTTGTGGAGGTATATCTTACTGGATCAGAAAGTTATCGGAGGAATGTGGGTCTGTGTGCGTTTTTCTTTATCAAAATCAAACTTCGCCTTGGCACGAGGCTGTGTCAGACCAGTTGACATAAGCTGGAACACCAAGGCTACATCAAAATGTTGATGAGATGTGACCGTTTTTGATTTACCTCACCACATGGGCAGCCACGCTCTCCGTCTTCGGGGAAGTTTCATACGTTTGAATAATGTTACTTCGGTCCTGTTGCCATTTGAGTCATGTTTTAAAACATTATAACTTTAGAACCAATGCATATATTTGTTGTATGCACCTAACACGAATTTCTCTTTTGGAGGTGTTTAAAAGGTGGATCACCTGGGTTGATTTTTAACCAAAATCATTATGCCCTTTGATTTCGTTTTTTGATGATGTCATGTAAAAATAAACACAAAAACGTGTTTGATTTTGCCTAAATGTCACCGGTTGCTATGGAAACCATTCAAAATGGCCGCCTAACAACCATTTTTTTAAATATTATAACTTTAGAACCAATGCTTATATTTGAATGCAGTTTCCTGTATTGTATTATGTTAATCATGTTCTTTAATTATTCAGGGGATTAAGATGATGCCTTAAGTGGTTTGTCTTAAACAGCTGTTTGATTTTAAAATATTGATATTGTTCTCATATAATATTATGCTTGCAAGTTTAAATGTGGGATAAAAACATAACGAAGACAGCTGTTTACATAAACCCCTGTGAAAGTAAAGAACATGATAAACATAATAAAATACAGGAAACTGCATTCAAATATAAGCATTGGTTCTAAAGTTATAATGTTTTAAAAATTGTTGTTATGCGGCCATTTTGATTGGTTTCCATGGCAACCGGCTACATTAAGGCAAAATCAACACGTTTTTGTGTTTATTTTTACATGACTAACAAAACATCATCAAAAAAACAAATGAAAGGGCATAATGATTTTGGTTAAAAATCAACCCAAAGTATATTTGAACTTGAACTTGAACTTGACCTTGCAGCGGTTCCTGGGCGCGCTCAAGATGGGCAAGGTGCCAGAGCCGGGGGACCACGACGGAGCCGACGACGACTTCGACTCCCTGGACACTGGGGACACCGCCCTGCAAGGGGCGCGCTCCCCCCGCACCCCCCGCCTGCCCCGCGCCCTCTCCCAGCCCCTGACCCCCACCCCCCAGGGTCCCCTGCCCTCGGGTCTGCCCCCTGGGGGGTACGGCGCCACGGAGAAGGCGGAGGTGGAGGTCATCATGAACAGCAGCAGGTCCTGCGACGGGGGCATCGCCCGCGTCTAGAGATTAGGGCACGTGCACAGTACACCCGGATTTCCCGCGGTGGAAATAATCAATAAGGCCGTGTACACACACATAAGCGGATATTCCATTCGGAAACCCGTGCGCAATCCATAACTAAGTGAAACAAAGAAGGGAAAAGATTTGTGTCCGAATTTCCCCTATATGCGTAAACTTTTATCCTTCTTTTTTCCCACTTGTTTAGGGGGTTCCGTACGGAACTTACGCGTCTAATGTGAACCCGACCTATGTAAAAGAAAGAAGGAAAACAACATACGGACGTGTGGGTATTTCCCCTAATCCGTATAATTTTTGTTGCTTCTTTCTTTTACTTGATGATTATTTCCACGTGGAAAATCCGCATGTACTGTGTACCAGGCCTTAGAAGAAAACGAGAGGGGGGGGGGGGGGGGGTCTTCATCTCAATTTAAGCTGATTCGTAGTTCTTAGTAAAGGGGCTGCACTACTACATACGCTTCGATCCCAATGCGATGCGATTTGATATTTGTGAGGCATGATTCTCCGCGAAATTCTACTGTCTAAATGAATGAATCTGATGAAATCCTACTTAGTTTTGTTCACTGTATTTTGTAGCCCCCTCGTATGTACGAATCTGATGAAATATCAGTATTTTTGTATCAGACATTTGAGTTGATTCGTGTACTTAGGGTCTTCTTGAGAATAGTGAGCGGAAATAGTAGAAACTATTTTTAGGCGAAAGTAGGCCCTATTTCACGTGAATCATGATTCGCAGACATCGTCACAATCGCGTCGCATTGGGATCGAATCGTATGTAGTGTGGCGGACCTTTAAGAGAGAATTGACTATGAAGAGAGGAAAGGAACAGAGGATTTTTTTTTTTTTTTTTTTTTTGGGGGGGGGGGGTGTGTTCTCCTCTGCGTGTTTTAGCATTATATGTTGTTTTTCTTTGCCCTTCCCTTTCTCTGTACGCATTTTGATTATATATTTGTTGTCTTGTGTTCAGACACAGATTGTAACTTGTTGACAGTGGTGTAACTCAGCCTAAGGTCATCCGCTGATTTTGGTTTGACTTGACTTCACTTCACTTCACTTGACTTCACTTCATTTGACTTCACTAGACTTGACTTCACTTCATTTCACTTGACTTCATTTTGACTTGACTTCACTTCACTTCACTTCACTTCACTTCACTGACTCTGAAATGGTAAATAGGGTGTCCGAGAAAGTTGAGGAGAGAGAGGTTGGGGGTGGGTGGGGGGCGTTGTTCCATTTCAGATTGCTGAATAGCCTGTTACATGTAAATCCCTGTAGTGTTTCCATCGGGGATTCTTCACTTGTTCAGTAAGGTTTTTTCTTATCTGTACATTTTTTGTTGCTGAATTTGAATTTTACGTCCTCTCGACCTGGGAAGGCACATATGGGACATACATTTTTTGTTAATATTATGCGTTCCAATTATAGTGAATCTACTTTACTTGTACGTTGGCTTAATAGTTATGCGGTTTTGATTTGTTTTGTTTGTTTGTTTATTTGAAAATGTGTTTAACGTCCTCCGGTCTGGAACCGACGCATATGGGACATTAGTAGATACAGTGGAACCTCCCTTATAAGACCTCCCATTATAAGACCCCCTCCCACATAAGACCTACTTCTCTGAGACATTGCCCTTCTTTGTAAGTATAAAAATTACCTCCCTTACAAGACCCCTCCCTTATAAGACCTCATTTTGGATGATTTTTGAAGGTCTTATAAGGGAGGTTCCACTGTATAAAGATGGTGGGAACGATCCTGGAGGCAAGGCCTGGAGGCAGTGCAACACCAGTAATGCCCCAATTTTTTAACAATGCAGAT
>CM065683.1:68337442-68384942 GCA_017654935.2 Phymorhynchus buccinoides
AGGCCAGGTCCGAGAGGGCCTAGGACCGGGAGGCCGCGGCTCCGGGCACGGCCAGCGAGGCCTCCACCGAGGGGGAGTGCCCGGGAGGTCCGGCCGGGGGGACCGGTGAGGGAAGGGCCCGACGGAGGAGGGCGGCTTAGGCCGGGAGCTCGTTCGGTGGGGGAGGGGCCTCCGGCGCACGGCGCCCGAGGCCCTGCCACCGGAGGAGGGCCGAGTCCGGAGAGGCCTAGGGACCGGGGAGGCCGCAAGCCTCGTAGGGACGCGGCTCCGGACTTAGGCCCACCGAGGCCCTCCCACCGAGGGAGGGGGGGCCCGGGTCCGGAAGGGGGGGGACGGTGCAGGGAGGGCCTGACGGAGCCGGGATAGGCTAGGCCGGGAGGGCCTGTCGGGGGGAAGGCCTCATCACCGTCCGTAGACGGTGACCCCGGGCCTCCTGGCCGGGGAAAACACTCAAACCGATGTTTACCCCCACTGGGGCGGAAAACCGGGAGGACTCTCTCCTGAGAGGCACCAAACAAACCACCCTCGGGATTTCCCGACGGGGAGTGGTTTTAGGGCCTGTAGGCCTCGGCGTCCCCGGGCGGGGAGTTTGGCGAGAGGCCTACGGCTTCCGGGCTCGAGCCCTCCCATCGGAGATCCGGGATGTATGCCGAGGGTCCAGTCAAAAAGACCTCGACCGGTGGTCGGAAAGGGGAACCTCCTTCTGCCCTCTCTCCAAAACTGTCGGAGAGGGAGGGAGGGACCAGGCGGGGGCCCCGAGTGCAAAGCGTGCCACTCGGAAGCGGGGGAGCAGGGGGGAACATGCGCGGATGCGGACTTATCCAACGAAGCAAGTGTCCAAACGTTCCGTGTAGAGTGGGAGGCACGTGAAGAGAGGCCTCCTGAAAACGATAGGGCATGGCAGAAAAACACACGGGACGAAATGGGCCTAGAGGCCTTCTGCACAACGAGCAGAAGGGAGGGCCGAAATAAACAACTCGTTGAAGGACCCGTTTCTGGCTGAACGGGACGGAAACGAAGGAGGGGCCGGCAGGAGTAATCGACCGTAGAGGCCTTAGAGGCCAGACGGATAAAGAACGTTTAGACTTTTTAGAAAAAAAAGTTTGAACGGATGAATTTTATCACGGAGGGGGACCGAAATCGGAACACTAAGAATTAATATCGTGGAAGAGAACGAAAACCGTAGGTCCGAAAGAACTTGACTGATAAAATAGGAAACTCGGAGTTAAGAGTGGACAATGAACGCGCACGCGCGCATGCACTTACTAGTACTTCTAGTTAGCAGTGCACGGTGAGTGACGAACAGAAAAACTTAAAAAACTGTGAAAGTTTCTAGCGACCGTAGGCTATAGGGAAAACTGAGACCAATCGAGACTCAGTATTACACTGAAAAAAAACTGATGAGAAGAGGAACAGAACGAACCCACCCAGTAAGGAGTGTTGTAAACCAAAAAAGGTAGGAAGCCAGGGCAGCCCAAGGTCAACAAAGAAACGCTGGAAATTGTAATGGCGGAAGTAGGCGCTCATTGGCCTAGCCAATGCTAGGAACGGTAAGGGGGGATCCTCCCGCCCCACATCCTGCTAGGGTCAAGCCAGAGGCTACTTTTCGTTTTCTATATGCTATGGTATAAGGCTCCAGGTCGCTTAACGCTAATTGCAAGGTTGTTTTCAGGTGTTGGTAAACCGTATGGTTAAGTAGATGAACAGTTTTGTTGCAGATAAAAACAAACAGAAAGAGGTAAGGTTATTAAGATATTTTCCGTGCAGTGGCTTCGCATGACAAGAAACCAAATGTGAAAAAACAAATCCTACACATGAAAAAACAAAAAAAACGCACAAGGGGAATTAAAAAAGAAAGTTGTGCAAAATTGACTCTTTATCTAATTCGTTTTGGAGATATCATTTGCAAAACCACAAAAAGCCACTTGAAAAAATCGCAAAGTTGTGAAAAAATATCAACTTTCTTTTATGCCACAACGAAAAAATAACAAAACAAAAACAAAAACAAAACAAAACCCCCAAAAAAAGAAAGGGGTCATCAGGGAATACAGAAGGACAAATGCTCGTTCAGCTCGCTTGCATTACCCACAACTAAAGGGACATTGAACCTTTTGTCACCACTGTCGCTCTCTGGGCACACAATGATGTAACACCATGTCACCCAAAAGGCATTCAGATGAGAGTCGTTTACCCAATTACCGCATGTCACATAGACTCCCAATATTGTCAAGAAATCTTTTCTATACCAGATAAGTTAAGGCTGAAAAAAGGGGCTGGCGTTCAAAGGGTTAATGGACTTAAAATCTTCGTTGAGGAGGATGGAGGCCCCAGGCAGGGCCGGGACATGGAACCACTGTGCCCACTCTACACATAATAATGGAAACTTACATCTTCGTGACGGAGGATGAGCCCAGCAGGGGGGGACCATGGGACCACTGGTTTGCGGGCAGTCTCAAACATGATGAGTGAGCACCGTGGTCAGCATCTGCTGCAGGAATCTCGGGGTGCACCTCCCAGGATGCGGCAGGAACGACTCATGGTTCAGGAACCCTCCGATGCTGTGCTGCCCCCCGCCCCCCACCCCCCGCCTTCTTCTTTCTGCTTGGGTCAGCAAGGCGGAACAGGTAGGTGATGGAAGTGTTGTCCCAGGGTGGCGGCAAGACACGGTGCACAACCATGGTGTTCTGAAAACAACAGGCCAACCTTCAGGCAAGCGGACACAGAGGTGATGATTGTTTGTCCAGGGTGGTACAGCACATGGTGCACACCTTGGTGTCCTGGAAAACAAAAGGTAACCTTCCAGGCAGCGGAACAGGTTAGGTTGATTGATGTTGTTCCAGGGTGGGCGAGCACCCGGTGCCACACCATTGTGTCTGAAAAAAACAGGGGCAAACAGTCAACCTTAATGTCCTTTACACACCATGGTGTCTGAAAACAAACAGCAACAGTTCAACTTTTTCCCTTTACACACCAGGTGTCTGAAAACAACAGGCCAACAGTCAATCCTTCAGGCAGCGGAACAGGTAGGTTGATGATGTGTCACAAGCACCCAGTCCCATGCACACCATGGTGTCTTGAAAAAACAGCCAAACAAATTTTTCAACTTCAGGAACCTGTTTACCCAAATGTCACTGTTAGTAATTCCAAGCTCTGAAGTCGTAATTTTAGGGCATCTGTCAGTGATTGTGCGGCCGACAAATTCTTAACCAGGATTGCCTTCCGCTACCGTGGAACTTTTGTTGGCGGGGAGGAGGGTCGTGTGTGTCTGTGTACACGCACGCTGGAATTCCCGCCAAACACAAAGGTCAACGTCTGCGAAATTGTTCGTTGGGGAGGGGTGGGGGGACGTGGGGGGGGGGGGATATTCACCGAAAACAGTATTACATTCTGGGGGGTTTTTCCGGCATTGAATTTCGACATTGCACCTACAAATGACGATATGGGCCGTAACGGAAGCGAAACAATCGGAAAGTAAACGATTTCAAGGGTACTCACTAGCTTTGATAGCTGACAAAACAGGCCAAGTAAAGGTCAACACCAACGATGGCCTTCTTTCAATTTTTTTGTTCACACTTTTTCAGTGGAATGTAGATGTTTTGTTGTGACCGTAATAGCGGTAATAGGAGGTCTCAAAAACGTAATATTTACAGGGACAATCGTAAGGAAAAACAGGTTCGGAACTTCTTTCCTGAACACACCATGGTGTCGTGCAGAGAGCACCAAGCCCACAAAATTAAACAAAGACCCTTACGTTACCCAGGTGCCAAGGGGCCCTCAGAGATGGTGGACAAGGATGTAGAGGAAAGGGACCTGGGGCTCCAGGCTGGCCACGAAGCTTCATGTTGGTCTGAGGCCAGGCACTCCAGCAGCCCGTAGTAGTTTCTGGCGCAGCGTGGGTAGTCCTGCACCAGGTGTCAAAGCACATTGATATCACTGACCATGGACGTACTCATGTTGGTCCTGAGGCCAGGCATCCAGCAGCCGTGAGTGTTCTGGGCTCAGATGGGGTAGTCCTTGCCACCAGTGGTCAAAGCACATACAGATCACATGGGTGCCCTGGGGAAATTTTTAAAATCCTGGCAAGGCCAGGGTCTAGGACGCCCAGTCATCAATGACTTAAAAACAAATCCTAAAAAATGCACAGTTCCTGTAGCCATGTATATTATCTGTATTCATTCTTTAATTCTACCCATGCGAGAACACTGACCAAAACGGTTTATAAATTAGGAACATTTCCATTGATTCTCAAATTCCATAAAATTGGCGACGCGGCTCACAGGCAATAACAAAATTCCTGCATGTCAGGACCATCCTGAAGCAGGGGAGCATCCATGCTGGATCATAAAAAAAACTATATTAAGTTTTCCTAAATAAATATTTAAAAAAAATTTCTGAAAAGCCCGTTTCAATGTTCCTCTGAACTTTCCCAAGTCCTGAGCGGTGCCACCATTTAAAAAATAAATGTCATGTGTGTGTGATACCAGGATGGGATGGAAGTGGTGTTAGGAATTACATCATGTCTATCATTTCTTGTTTCAATCTGCCATCAATGTTGGCAAATGTTTTGGTTTTATAAGACCGTGGTTCAGATAACAAAGATGCCAATCCTGAAGATGTTTCTATCAGCTTTTGCAATCCTGATTTCAGGAGCATGCTGAAAAGACTTTCAACCCATGGCTACTGATTGGGGTACAGGGGGAGAGGGGTGTGGTTGAATTTTACTTCTTATTTCCTTTTCATGGTCAGTATTTTTAGATAATGCGGACAGTGGCATAAGGGAATTTTGCATAAAATTGAGATTTTAATTTTCATGGTGGTGCAAAAGATTCCTTGTTAATACACATAAAAAACCGATTGGAGTTTATCTGTCTAGTTTTTATTTATAATTATTTGAAGGATTATTCATTCGAAAATAGATCATTTGCCAGATATGGCGCATCTCTTGGTTTTATTGACTTTATTTAGAAACGATCAAATAAAAGGAAAGAAATTCAATCAAAATTGTCTTTCATGTTTGTGGATGACTTGTAGAAACACATAAAACATAGGACATAAATTATGCTCTAAATAGGAAAATGATATTTTGGGGGTTGACTATTTTGGGCTTTGGCTAAAAAAACATTCTGAGCGGACTTTGTAGATTTTTCAGCACCATCACATATGTGTAAAAAATATATCAATCATAATGAGTTCTTCATTAGTTAAGCTAGGTCTAAAAAAATGAATATTGGACGTTGAATTCATAGAATGGATAAAAAAAAAAAACAACCATACAAAATAAACACCAAAACACGAAAAAGTAGTTGGGGAAAACTGCAAACAAAAACTGTAGGAAAAACGTCTTCAAAAAAAAACAATCAATAAGCATCATAAAACACTGGTAAACAAACATAAAAAAAAGTCTGATGTTCACCCAAAGTTTCCCTGGCTTTTAAAAGGCTATGTCAGGGGGACCCAAAATTGACCTTAGGCTAGAAACACCAAGGCATACATCCAAGATGTTGTTATGCTCGGCATAATATGAGGGGAAATTGGTCTTTAGCCATGACAAGCTGCTAGATAAACATCATCAGTTTCCAAAATCCCCCGAAGCGAGAGTGTCGGCTTGCCCCATGGGGGTAACGAAAAACGGTCAGGGAATGCAATGTCTCAGTCCTAGTGATGCATTTTGTACCATAGGTCAAGTGCTCGACTGTTGGATGATCCCTGGAGGTCTTTTAGCCAGGGTGGAGCCAACAAAAACCAACCAAAACTACACTTTCTATCTTTTCATATATAATTAGTGTTTATGTACAATGCTTGTTTATTTTTATTTTTTTCTGTGTGTAGGTGAGGCATTACTCATTGTTTGTAGTGTTTAGGCTCAATGTTAATGTACAAGCGCTCGAAGCCTCCCTGCAAAGGGAGTAGAGCGCTTTATAAATGTCCAGAATTATTATTATATTATTAAAAAAGAAATGAGAGAAATGGACGATGCTTTACTCAACAGTTGTATCATGTGTTATGCTTTGGGTGTGGTGACAGTTGGGATGGTGTGAAGTGTGTTGCGCGCGTGTGCGTGCCGACGCGCGCGCATGTGTGTGCAGGATATTTGCACAATTTGTAAGCGATTAAAAGTCTTTTTTGAACCTCTTGTCTTCCAAAATTTTCATTTGGAAACTTTCTTGTTTTTCTTAAAATGTTGTTAGCGACAGACTCACATTGGGTGGGAAAAGAGTGCGCTATATAAATGTTTAACTATTCTTATATTATAGTACAAACAACCCACGTGAAGGCAAAAAAAGCAAAACACAAAAAAAACAGCCTACCCAGCAGGTCGCCTCTGTGGGAAATGGACAGCAGCAGCTTGAACAAACATGTCGAGGACGTTGTCCAGGGCGGCGTCCCGGTTTAAAGGTGGAAACCACGCCAAAAGTGACATATTTGCCGCCAGGGCCGCCTTCCAGCCTGGAGAAACCACACCGAGATTCCTTTTCAAACGTGAACACCCAATGTTAAGGACAACACTACTCAACACACCAGGATTCCTTTCAACGTGAACACCAACGTTAAGGACAACGCACCGAGATTCCTTTCAACGTGAACACCAACGTTAAGGACAACACACCGAGATTCCTTTCAACGTGAACACCAACGTTAAGGACAACACTACTCAACACACAGATTCCTTTCAACGTGAACACCAACATTAAGGACAACACTACTCAACACACCAGGATTCCTTTCAACGTGAACACCAACGTTAAGGACAACACTACAAAACACACCGAGATTCCTTTCAACGTGAACACCAACATTAAGGACAACACTACTCAACACACAGAGATTCCTTTCAACATGAACACCAACGTTAAGGACAACACTACAAAACACACCGAGATTCCTTTCAACGTGAACACCAATGTTAAGGACAACACTACTCAACACACAGAGATTCCTTTCAACGTGAACACCAACGTTAAGGACAACACTACTCAATACACTGAGATTCCTTTCAACGTGAACACCAACGTTAAGGACAACACTACTGAACACACTGAGATTCTTTCTACGTGAACACCAACATTAAGGACAACACTACTCAACACACTGAGATTCCTTTCAACGTGAACACCAACATTAAGGACAACACTACTCAACACACTGAGATTCCTTTCAACGTGAACACCAACATTAAGGACAACACTACTCAACACACTGAGATTCCTTTCAACGTGAACACCAACATTAAGGACAACACTACTCAACACACTGAGTAGTAAGTGACCCCCCTTTCCCACCCCTCTCCCCTTTTTTGTTGTGTGTTTGTGTGCATGTGGTGTGTGTGTGTGTGTGTGTGTGTGGTGTGGTGTGTGTTGTGTGTGTGTGTGTGCATGAGCGATTGTGTGTGCATCTTAATGGTTTTTGTTTAATGTTTGTAGTTTATTCTTTGCAAAGCACCCATGAATAGAATTTCTAGATATGGCGATATATAAATGCCAATTGTTATATCATTAAAACATATGAAGCTCAGTACCCTTTTAAAGGAAAGTATTCTTGGACCCACATGCAAACCATCATAACGCATGCCAAAATAGGAATACCAATTTCGTTGCACTTTCATTTAGTATACAATTCTTTGAAAGAAAAAACATTAAAATGCAGGAAGTTAATTTACTGTGTTGCCTAACTTGTACTAGGGGCCAAAGCTGTTCAAAAGGATATTTCAAGGGTATAGCTGCCCTGTGGAAAGTCGCCGATGGTCAATATACTAGAGCCTGAAAAATAAAGAAAATGCATGTAATCTCTTTGGAAAAAGGGCAAGTATTGAAATTGGGGCAAACAAAGAAAGCTAGCAAACATGAATTCTGTACAACAAAACAAGCTTAGCAAACATGAATTCTTAAAAAACAAAAACAAAGTTAGCAAACATGAATTCTGTACAGAAAACAAGTAGTGGAAACATGGAAGTATGTATAAACAAAACAAGCTAGTGAACCATGAATATGTTTAAAAATCAATTAAAGTTATTCCCCACTTTTTTTCAGTGGGTGGCATGCAAAACTAAACTGCTTGCATTGTAAACTTTGTTGTCATGAGTAATAGGTGGCAGTTTTCATCATTCGATAATTCATTTGAAATTAAAAACAAAACACACCAAAAAAAAAAAAAATGTTGGAAAATGGAATCATTTAAAACTGAAAAAAAAAACAATACTGGGCAAAGTCGAGTGTGCAGAAAACGCAATTCAAGAATGTTAGTTACTGGAACATAATCTTTAAAGCACCTTTATTCAAACTTAAGCAATGAATTGTCTGGTTTACATCATAAATAATAATACATAAGAAGAAAAAAAGAGGCAAGGCATAACAAACTGGTTGATGGCTTAATGTCATCCTTCATCGTAAATAAGAGGGTGCAAGAACAAAGAACCTACCATAACAAACGGTTTACTGTACATCAGAAATAAAAGAACAAAGAAAACCTACCTAACACACAACACACACAGCTCCCCTTAAAAAAACAGGTTTTGGAATCTTTATAGTACATGAAGGCAAAGAGCAAAGAGCTTCCTATAACAAGATTCAAAATACCTTACCATTAACTAAACAAGAACAAAGAACTTTACCATAACTTAACAAGCAGCAAAGACTTACATAAACTAAACAAGAGCAAAGAAAACTTACCATAAAAAACTAACAAGAGCAAAGAACTTTTACCATAACTAAACAGAGCAAAGAACTTACCATAACAAGAGCAAAGAACTTACCATAAACTAACAAGAGCAAAAGACTTACCATAACTAACAAAGAGCAAAGACTTACCATAACTAAACAAGAGAAAGAAATGACCATTAACTACAAGACGCAAAGAACTTACCGGGTTTCCCCCAATAGGGGTGAAATGTGAGGAGTTCCCATTGGACTCCCTGTGCAAATGTTAGAGTCCTTTCATTATTTTTAAGAGTTCCCCTAAGTATCTGATAAAAAAAACTGCTTTACAAAAGCAAAATTTACATGCTAAGCACACATGGCTACATTGCACAGTGAACCACAGGGCAAAACACATGTGCAGTAACCCCTGGAATGGGAAATAGCGACTTACAAGAGAGAGAGAGGGGGTGGGGGAGGACAAACAGATGAGAGATGGAACAGAGAGACAGGCAGACAGAAACACCCCAAGCGACACACACACTTGCATATGCAGTTTTTGAGATGTGCCATTCACATCTCTATAAGAACGGCTTGATGGCGCTCTTTTTCCTCTGTCGAACTTGCTAAAAAAAAAGTTCAAGAATTTGGTCAACGAAGAAGGGCAGACCTAAAAGTTGAAGCAATTCACATCGCGAACACGCATTCAGATGAAAAAACAAAGGATCGTTTTTAGATGACCGGACATGTGGTTGCTTAGAAGGAAAAAACCCCGGGATGGTTCAGAAACCAAGATGACAACCAGGGAAACATCCAAAGCAAAACAGGAACTGACCGCTGTGGCAGAAGCGAAAATCGGGTTAGAGTTTGATATGGAAAAAGTTTGACCTAATTCAACGATACTACAAGGTGCAGAGGATGTCTGAGCGAGTCGAAACTAGCAACAAAACATATTTCTTTCTGCCCGTTCCTATCGTGCTTCTTTTGGAGGTATGTGCTTGGTTAAAAAACACGAATGTGGTCAAAAGGCGAGAACGATTCTGTTTAGCACTAGGCCTAGAATGTCCTAAGTCACGCTGAAACTTTATTGGGGGTTAAAAAAAGTTGGATAGGAAAAAGCTTTACCGAATGGGCAATGCCGCCCATTTCTTCGGTTTCGGGTTCGTTCTCGCCACATACAACTTTTTGTTCGGATTATGGTCCGAGGCCGCGGAAAGAAAACTAAGTTTAGCAGACGGGGAAAGAATCCTTGAGTTGTGACTGCTTTGACGAAAAATTCAAATCGTGTTTCAGATGACGCCTGCTGCCTAAAACAACTTATCGGTCAAAATGGAAGGTTTATGAGGCAATGACCTATGACGACGCCAGAATGACCTTGCTTCCGGTCTGTTGAAAAAAGTGTGGGCGGTCCCATGGGACGCCCCAGAGCTGAAATCAAAGAGTCACCCCCCACTGTGATTTTTGTGCTTCAGGGACGCACATATGTGCGTATGGGAAAACCCACCTGACTTACCATAACTAACAAGGAGCAAGAAAACTTACAATAAACAAAGAGCAAGGGAACTTACCATAACTAAAAGACGCAAAGACTTAACCATAAAAACAACGAGCAAAGGACTACCAATAAACTAACAAGAGCAAAAGAACTTACCATAATAACAAGAGCAAAGAAAAATACCATAAACTAACAAGAGCAAGAGCGTCCCATAACTAACAAGAGCAAAAGGGAACTACCAAAACTACAAGAGCCAAAGGGAAACTTCCATAACAAAGAGCAAAAGAAAACTTACCATAAACCAAGGAGCAAAGAAAGCTTACCATAAACAGAACAAGAGCAAAGAAGCTTACCCTAAACAAGAGCAAAGAACTTCCATAACTAAACAAGAGGCAAAGAGCTTACCATAACTAACAAGAGCAGGAAACTTACCATAACCAAGAGCAAAGAACTTACCATAACAAGAGCAAAGTAGCTTTAACCATAATAACAAGAGCAAAGAGCCTCCATAAAACAAGGAGCAAAAAGGAACTCTTACCATAACAAGAGCAAAAGAAAAACTTACCATAACTACAAGGGAGCAAAGGAGCTTCCCATAACAAGAGCAAGAACCTTACCATAAAACTAACAGAGCAAAGAACTTACCCATAACTACAAGAAGGCAAAGAACTTTACCATACCAAGAGCAAAGAACTTACCATAACAGAGGCAAAGAGATTACCCATAACACTAACAAGAGCAAAGGAAAAACTTACCATCAACTAAACAAGAGCAAAGAACTTACCATAAAACTAACAAGAGCAAAGGAACTTACCATAACTAACAAGAGCAAGAACACTTACATAACAAGAGCCAAGACAACTTAACATAACTAAAAAAGAGCAAAGAGCTTACCATAAACACGAGGCAAAAGGAAAACTTACCATAACTAACAAGAGCAAAGACTTTACCATAACTAACAGAGCAAAGAAACGTTACCATAACTAAAACAAGAGCAAAAGAAATACCATAAATAACAAGAGCAAGCACTTTCCATAACAAGAGCAAAGAAGCTTCCCATAAATAAAACAAGAGCAAGAGCTTACCATAACAAGAGCAAAAGAGCTTACCATAAAACTAACAAGAGCAAAGAACTACATAACAACGAGCAAGAGCTTACCATAACTAACAAGAGCAAAGAGCTACCATAACAAGAGCAAAGGGAAATTACCCATAAACTAAACAAGAGCAAAGAAAAAAACTACCATACACTTAAACAAGAAGCAAAAGAAATTACCATAACAAGAGCAAAGAACTTAACCATAACTAACAAGAAGCAAAGAACTTACCATAAAACTAAACAATCATTTTTGCTATTTCTCGAAACAGCGGATTCCATTTTGGGGATGAGGACATCAAACTGTAACCTTTGAGATCTTGTGACACACAACAATAAACAAATTAACACATAGACCAAATCTTGCAATTAGCAACATCCATCGTCAAAAAACAGTCACAGAAAAAAAACACTCAAAATTTAAACACACACAAACATGGATATGGATGCCCTACATGCTGCATATACATTATATATAAACAGAAACAGACAGAGATTCAAAATACAGAAAATCAATTTAGGGCAAATTGATTTTCAGTAATCAAAATCCAATTTAAAAGTCTACAATCAGGTTTTCCACTTCAAGTTTGGCTTCAGGTTGGGTTTACTGAGGTTGGATAAAAAACAAAAATCCACTGCAAAAAAAATATTCGCTTGCCCAAAAGTGTGTAAAGGCGCTGAAAAATCACTGCAAAAAAAGTGTGAAGATAATAAGGAAGCTTGAAAAAATTCACTGCAAACTAGAAATAGGGCTTTTGGTTTTTTAATTTTTTATAAAAACAAAAATTCAGGACATAAAATGTGTGAGAGTAAAAAGCCTTGAACCTGTTTTGTGCGTTCAGAGAACAAAATTTTGAGGATAGGGTGGTGACAGCAGGGTCCTGCACCATAGTTCCACGGCTCGTTGTAAAACCCACTGGGGTGTAGGTTGGGTAACTGGAGGGAACCCACTGGGGTTAAGGCTCCAATGCCTCAGCTTTCACAAGCAACACGTTCTCTTTCTTATAATGCATGGGACCAGAACGCCCTGCGTACTTCAATAAAAAATTACTTTACAAAGGAAACATGGGCCTATAGGTTTTCAAGGTTCAAGGTTTTTAGTTCCAAGAAGCCCCTGTGGGGTAATGGAAAAAAAAAAAAAAAAAAATCAAAAAAAAAAAAGAAAAGTTAAAAAAAGTGATTTACTCATTTAGAGCGGAGTTCTTTCAAGATGAGATTTCTCCTTCTTCTCTGCTTTTCCAGGCCATATGCGAATAAGGATAAGGTACGTAAGTGTCCGGTTTTCAGTTTTGACTGGTCTCCCCCACTGCCTACAGCCGACACATTCCGAATTTCGGAGGAGGAGATTCTCCAAAGGTTGGGATGAAAGTTTCTTACATGCTACGGTTCCCTTTCCATTGAAAACATAAAAATACTGTAGCAGGGACAAATTATGCAATTATTCAAACACCCAAAGTTCAAGTTCTCGAACACTTACTCAAAATAAACACTGGAAGGGTTGGGGGGAGGAAGACCTTCCCTGACGTAGTGGTTATTCACCTGCGTTTGTCGGAACAGTTGTTTTCTTCTACGCGTTTCTATAATGGCAAAAACACTAATTAAGCCACCCTTCTTTTTGCTCGTGTTTTTTTACAATTGATAGGAAGCGATTTTTTTTCCCCAAGTATTATAAAATATGAACTTTAGGGGAAAAGCGACTATACTGCAAGGAGAAAAAGAACATTAAAAAAAACTTCACACTTAAAAAAGATTCATGCAGCACACTGCTAAATAACATGCCATACCTGTATTTCGCTTCTGACAAACTGCAGATTAGCAGCGGGGCAGCTGCTAATCCAGAGGGCTGGGTTAAAAATTAGTTCATATTCAATTTCTTATTTAATCTGTGGCTGCCAAAGCCCTGCTATAATGTTGATCTCAGTTTCCGTTTCCGATCCGTCTAGGCCTTGGTGCATGGTTCAAAAGTTTATGGGGGATCTGGGGAGCTGTCGGTGGAGGGTCGTGGTGACGCCCTCGGAGGAGGACCTAACACTGGCCCGCGGACTAAGAGAATAGGTCGTCAGTAGGGGGGCTTAGTAGTGGTGCCTGAAAACACGGCTCTACTTGAACTCCACCGAAGAGTGATTCAGCAGCAGGGCAGTGTCTTCTCGGTGGTTGCCTTTCCCTGACGCCTGACATAGATTCGCTCCTCTTGGGAACAGTGGTCGCAGATCTGCGGACCCTGAACGTGCAGAGTGTGGCTGGCGAGTGGGACTTCGGAATGAGCGGCGTGGGAAGGGCACCGCATTGCACTGGGCCCAGAAGATGGGGACAAGCAAAATAAAAAAAAATGGTTTCTAGGGGACGACTACTAGTTACTACAACAAAACAACAAGAGCACAACAGCAACAGGGAAACTGCACAGAGAAGAATAACTAAAGAAATGTTTGAAGAGGATTTACATCCAGTCGAATTAGAATCATGTAACTGGTGTGTGTTGAAGGGAAAAACGTGATCCTCGCAAATTCCTCGCCAAACTATCAACGCCCTCTGAAAAGAAAAGAAAAAAAGCAGGAAAGCCCACTGTACTGTCTATAAAATTAAATAATCTATATTTCTGAGTGTGTTTTCACGCAAGATTTACATGTATTCGATGAAAAGACACATTGAAAATGATTGCTTCCTCACCCTTCTAGGGACCCCCCCAAAATCACCCACAACTGGCATCATTATAATTGATAAGATTTTGTTTCCTATTGTCTGTAAAACGAAGAGAAAAAGTTTCTTTCCATTACAGGAACTTGAAAAACTCTTTTTAAAACTGTACACAAATGATCCTATTATTTGACTTCATTTCAACGCAGCAGTAATTTGTTCTTTTATATACTGGAAACTGAATAATCGAATTAATTTAATTGGATAGAAAACTCCATAGATCTGTTCTAAAGCTGTAGCTTGCCATGCATTGGTTTGATTGAGCCGCATGGATAATTGAGTGGTTGGGGTGTGTGTGTGTGTGTGTTTGCGTGTGTGTGCGTGTGCGTGTGTGCGTAACAATGTGGTGTTACAATGGAATGTTTGTAATTTTGTATCTTGTAAGCGCCATGAATATGGATTTTTCTAGGTATGTTTGCGCTATATAAATGCTAATTTATTATTATTATTATTATCTAATATATAAATGATTAAACGGACACCACTGCGCCAACCACAATTAGGTTCCCTGGTTTCTTTCTGGATAGCTGTTGACCCACATAAAATGGTGCCCTTAAAATGATGTTTCGTTTTAATTTGGGGACATTTGTATGGGAGTCAAAAGTGGTCAAAAAACAAAGATTCTTTAGCAGCTATAAGAGAGAAAAACATGTGAAAAAACCCGGGATTTTTTTCATCTCATTCTCTTGATCGCTTTCTCAGCTTTTCGGCGAAGACAGGATTTCAGGAAACATCAATTTTGTTATACCCTGGTGTTTGTTCAGAACCGTGTACATGGCGGGAAGCCGATACGCGAACGTTAAATAACTGAACTTCCATCCAAAAAACCCGTGATTTTGTACACGTGATCTGGTGGGTCTTTGACCCTTTCACTGCCCCGTCACGGATTTCCGTCAATTCCGGTAAAAGTATAAAATGCCCCGTCACGGCCTTATCCGTCACCATAGGGTTATTCTAAGTTTGCCCTTTTTCATCCTTATGCTTTTAGGAGAAGTCTATCTATTCCCTTTTCCGAAAAAGTACAGGTTTTATATGTACTTTTATTCAGCAGATTTTGCGTACTTCTACAACTTAAAAAAACAGGCTTGGCATATATTTGCCTCAGAAACAGGAACGGGGCTTCGGCAGTGAAGGGGTTAACTAATGATGGTGTTTCACTCACCTTCACTTCTCGCCTTTGAATTGGGGGAGTCAGCATTGCTGAGGTTACCCACATGAAAGGGGTTAACTAATGATGGTGATTCATTTCACCTTTGCTTCCTCTACTTTTGATTGGGGATCAGCATGCTCAGAAAGGTTACCCACATGAAGGGTTACATAATGATGGTGTTTTCAACACGCACTTCGCGTTCTCTAATTTGATTGGGGAGGTCAGCATTGCTCAGAAGGTTACCACCATGAAGGGGTTAAACTAATGATGGGATTCACTCACCTTCGCTTCCTCTACTTTGATTGGGGAGTCGCATTGCTCAGAAGGTACCCACATGAAGGGGGTTAACTAATGATGGGTTTCACTCACTTCGCTCCTCTGCTTTGATTTGGGGGAGTTTCAGCATTGCCAGAAGGTTACCACAGAAAGGTAAATAATGATGGTGTTTTTCACTCACCTCGCTTACCTCTACTTTGATTGGGGAAGGTCGCGTTGTCAGAAGGTTACCAACATTCTCAAAGGATGCTGGAAACAGCACAGACACCCCATCATTCTGGTTTGCAATGGGTACAGAGAGGCATACTTTGTTTCATGTACTTAGTTTTTGTTGTAAGTCAACATTGAATAGCACAAAAGTACAAAACATAGTTTAAAAATCAGTATGGTAAGAGAGAATATTTTTACAATATCTTTGAACAAGCTCTGCCAGACACATTCAGTACCAAGACATACCCTTACAACCATGTGATCATTAAGCAACATTCTAAAAAATTTTTTTTTAAATCAAACCACAAAAAAACACAACCAATTTACATATATATATTACACACACCACACACACAGGAAATTAGTGATCTTGGCTGAGAATAAAAACAAATCCTTGGCCTGCTGTAACTCTCTTGGCACCTGCAATTTTCAGGGGCATTGGTTCAAAGGGAACTTGAACTTCCCACTTTAACTTTCTAGCGCATCCAGTTTTGACCTTCTTGGTTGGTCCGTTGGAATCTCAAACCGACAAGAGGGGAGTAACAAATCTTTTGAGGAGTGTGTAGAGTGTTGCTTTAACGGAAAATCCACTGACAAAAAGCTCTAAAAAAAGACAAAACACATGACATGGTACTTGGCAATGATGTTCTTTGCAGTGGGTTGGAGCAGGTAGAGGTGATGTTACTGGGCGAAGTATTAGCCCGTGTGCTAGAAAGAGAGTAAAAGATTGCCTAATTAATTGTACTTTACAGGGTATTTAAAAAAAACCTTCTTTTAAGAAGATTCAGCCAAATGGAGAGGTCAGGGAGCAATTAAACTTTTGACAAAAAAAGCACTCACCACACACAACAACGAAAACAGCCTGCAGCCTTAAAGGGGCCAGCCCAACACATCAGCTAAAGTCGTATGAACACTACGATAAGATTTGAATCACGTGATCTCAAAGCCGAAATCCCACAAATTGTTCTGGAGACAACACGTGACGAGTCATATCGTACAGTCGTACGATTTAGGGGACGTGTGGGCTGGCCCTTAACCAGTGAGGGGCATCATGAAATACTGGTAGAACTTCTCATCTCGCCCAGGTCCACCACACACAGGTCACACACACACCACACTACAGAACAGGCGTTGATGCTTACCAGTGAGGGGACAGGTGCATGAACTGGTAGAACTTCTCCTCCTCGCCCAGGTTCACACACACACACACTTTCAGAACAGCGTGCTGCCCTTACCCAGTGAGGGGGCATCATGCAAACTGGTAGAAAACTCTTCATCCTCGACCAGGTTCCACACACACAGGTCCACACACACACACACTACAGAAAAACAGGCGTTGCGGCCTTACCAGTGGAGGGGTCATCATGAACTGGAATGAAACTCTCATCCTCGCCCAGGTCCCACCCACACAGTCCAAAACACACACACACTACAGAAACAGCGTGCTGGCCTACCAGTGAGGGGGCATCATGAAAATGGTAAGAATTTCATCCTCCCCAGGTCACACACACAAGGTTCCACCACACCAACACACACTACAGAAAAACAAAGCATGCTTGCCTTACAGTGAGGGGCATCATGACACTGGTAGGAACTTCTCCTCCTCGCGCAGGTCCACACACACAGGTTCCAACACCACCACACCTAAGAAATAACAGCGGCGTGCCTTACCAGGTGAGGGGCAATCATGAAACTGGTAGAACTTCTTCCTCCTCGCCCCAGGTCCACCACACTCCACAGGTTCACACCACACCACACCACTACAGGAAACAGACATGCTGCCCTTACAAGTGAGGGCCATCATGAACTGGTAGAACTTCTTCTCCTAGCCACAGGGTCCACACAACACACCACTACAGAACCAGCGTGCGCCTTACCAGTAGGGCATCATGGAACTGGTAGAACTCTTCCTCCTCGCCAGTTCCCACCACACAGGTCCACCACACAACACACACTACAGGAACCGCTGCTGGCCTTAAAGTGAGGGGGGATCATGAACTGGAGAAACCTTCTCCTCCTCGCCCAGGTCCCACACACCACACTACAGAACAGCGTGGGCTGCCCTTACCAGTGAGGGGCAATCCGGAAAAACTGTAAGAACGTCTCCTCATCCTCGCCCAGATCCACATACCACAGGTCCACACACACACACACTACAGAACAGGTCGGCTGCCTTATCTGTGAGGGGGATCATGAACTGGTAGGAACTTCTCCTCATCCTCGTCCCAGGTCCACACACACCACACACTACAGAAACAGGTCTGAGCCCTTCTCTGTGAGGGGCAATCATGACTGGTAGAAAACTTCTCATTACATCCTCGCCCAGGTCCACCACACACACACACTACAGAACAGTCTGGCTGCCCTATCTGTGAGGGGCACAGGAACTGGTAGACAAACTTATCATCCTCGCCCAGGATCCCACACCCCACACACCCACTACAGAACGTCTGCGGCCTTTACCGGTGAGGGGCACTCATGGAACTGGTAGAACTTCTGTCCTCATCCTAGCCCAGATCCACACCAACACACCACTACAGAAACAGCCTGCTGCCTACCTGAGGGGCATCAGAAAATGGTAGAACTTCTCCTTAATTCACTCTCCAAGGGCGGACCAGCAGGCAGACGGGCAGAGGGGAGGTGGTAGAAGGTTGGGGCGGCACCAGCATGTCCAGAGATGGCGTCTGTTGTTGCTGATGGCCCAGTAACGGAAAGTGCTCCTCTGGCGGAAACACGAGGAAGAAAAATCAATGTTCTGTGTGAATGGCGGGGATTTGTGGTGTGGGTTTGTGCGTTCGTCTGTGCATTTGCCTGGAGGGGACTTGTGTGATGTGTGTGTGCGTGCATTAACAATAATACGTAATGAATGTAAGGTATCTTTTAATGGCTATTTGGTTGTCGTTTTCTGGTCGATTTCTTTTCCTAAAGGCTTCTTTGATGGGGATATTGTTATTTTTCTCCCAAAAAAATGTTTAAACAGCGCTTAGGACTCTAAACTTAGAGGCCCAACTTATTGAGAATAAGTGCTATAGAAATCTCACTATTATGTTATATTATTATTAAATCAGACATGAATCAGCGAAAGTTGAATTCCTGAAAAAGTTACTCAGGGACCGGTGTAGGCCCTAGTTGGTCCAAAAATCTCCTGGACCCTGATTCGAGAAATGAACTTTAACCTAACAACAAGTGGCTGTTGGGAAAAAGGGCTCTCCTGAAATGGGTGGAACATGCTAGGATTGGCTTGTGGATTGGAGTGCAACTGGGGCGCGATTGCTTCGTTCATGATTCCATGAAACTCCCCAATCAAAACCCTCCCCCTTTCTCCAATTGGATTTAGAACTTCTGAGAAACAGCTCAATTGTTTACCTACCCTCTGCGGTTGCACATTGGCATAGAACATTCCAAAAAACTTCTGTCAAAGCAACTCATTCACATGCACTCAGAAAGTTAGTATTCATATTTGCACAAGCAATGGGGGACCCGCTATCCCTCCTCTAGACGTTTCATACCATTAAATGATAGGGTCCAGGGGAAACCTCTTGTCGTGCAGGACGATTGGGGCCCTGACATACAACAAACCATCGTGCAACTCGCCAAATGAAAGAAACGAAGTTAGGGGTCCCATGGAAAGGAGACCCAGGGCCCCAGTGGGGTAGAGAATCACAACACACAAATGGAGATAATGAGATTTTCGATATTGCGATGATTTGTTGCTCAAGTTCTCAGAAAAGCTCTATTAGTACCTTCCCGTCATAATCTTGTCGATTTTAGTATAAAAACAAGCAGAGACAGAGAGTTAAAATAATGGACTGAGAGTCGATAAACCTTGTAAAATGATTACATGCGTTGAAAAAAACAATGTATCACCAGTGCTATTTTCAGATTCCCCGAGAGAGATTTCTGGAATTAGCAACAACCCCAAGTTCAGGGGTGAGTGGAACAAAGAAAAAAAAAAGGTAAACTAGGATTTTCACAACCGCAACAAAATTTGATTAATAATAACCCAAAAACACAATAAAAATAAAGCCATAAACTGGGTGCATGAATGTGATGTAAGGATGTGTGTGAGTTCATTAATTAATAAAAAAAAATAATGACGGACAGGTGGTTGAAATTTTTTAAAATGCAAAAACCACTCTCCGGGCTATTTTTGTGCCTTTAAAGTTTAAATTGGATCGATGGATGAAACGGTGTGCAAATATAAAAGAATATCATGACAAAATGGGACATTTAGGGGACACTGGCATCTTTGGAAATTATCGGGTAAATGTGTTTAAAATAAAAAGGGTAGACCCTATCGAAGTCAAGTCTTTGATTGTGAGCCCGTAACCGTAGAAGATTCGGTTTCCGCGAACATTCACGGCGTCGGATTGATATTGCGATGGATTTTGTGCTCAAGTTCGTCAGGGAAAAGCTTTTATTAGTACCTTCCAAGTCATTAATCTTGGTCGATTTTAGGATAAAACAAAAGCAGAAAAAAAGCCAAAAATACCTGAAATGTTCGCGAGCGCAACATGTAGAGAAATTCACTTGGCGGCCGCCCAAGTTGAACTCGGCAAACATCGCGATCAATTTTAACTTCGTTTTCCGTTCAAAAGTCAAAAATTCTCAACAGTCCATAGTTACTCGCCAGTGATAAATATAATCTAAACTGACATCATTTCAAGCCCTAAATTACCGATCTCTACCACAAAATCTGCCTGGAAAAGCTCTTCGATGGGACAGGAAAAATCGGTCGCCATTTTGTATTCTCCCAGTCGGACCCGAAAATAGAATCGACCCAAATAAAACAAACAAAATTATTTTAACCCCTGTTAAAACAATGAAAATACCGCATTAATGCGTGTGAGTCCAAGTGCAAAACCCCTTTTTGATGGGGGACGTAGTGTGGTTAGGTACACCAAGTTATTCAATGATGCCCGCTATATTAAGTGCTTGTGATTGTCATATGGCTTCACAGGGACATATTCGGGAGCCGCTATGCGCTCTAGGGGGGGGCTATCCGGATCAACTGCCTGGAACAGCGATTACTAGGGTTAAAGGAAAATATATTTATTTTTGCTGGAATTGGTTTTTTTGAATGTCGGAATTTTTTTTAAAATACCGATTTCCGGCAAAAAACGGACAAAATCCCACCCCTGCAAGTTCAAAACCGCCCCCAAATCGCTTTTGGTCACTAATTTGGGGATGGGGGAAAATTTTTTTTTGTTTAAACTGAAGTTCAGTTTCTGTTAAAAATTTTAAAAAAACGGAATTGGTGTGAACTAAACGAGTTGGCAGCCATGCATAAGACTAAAAACAAGTGGTAAGAAGATGAGGCGGGCGGCGGCTCACGGTGTGACTGTGGGAGGAACATGCACGGCTCCAGCCTTGACCAGCTTGCGCACGCTGCTTGTAGCCACGGACAGTCGGCTCAGCAGCTGCAGGGGTTCTGGTGATGATCTGCCACTGCGGCCCCAGAAAACTCAGGTTGGTGATGCTGCGCGCAAAGCAGCAAAAATAAGGCCCCACCAAATTTATTACAAAAAAACAAAAAACAAAAAAAAAAAAAACACACACACCAAACAACATCCACCCAAAACAACAAACCCCGAATTTGTTTCACCAGAGTCATACAGAGGGCATTAGGCATTTAATTGTTTAAAAAAAAAACTACTTATTTGCTACAACTTCTTTTTCTAATTGGTTTTAAGCAAAGGTTCGTTCAAAATTCAAGTTAAACTTTGCTCGAACGATTAAGTTCTACTTGAAGCATATAAAAACAGCACCAGACGCCTTTACAAATACATAAAAGGAATTAAATGAAGCAGTAACAATCACACATAATTTTGGACATAATCAAGCCAAATGATTCGGGGGGGGAAGGAACAAAGGGCGGGGGGGGGGAATAAACATGTGGAAAAAACAAAAAAATGTCAAATGCAGGCTAACACATATTTTTAAAAAATTGAAAACACACACCCACAGTAGAAAAAACCAATGGGCCGCACATAACAATGGAGATAAGGCAGACAGTAAGACTGGGAGAGGAGAAGAGGAAGGGGAAAAATGAGTAAGAGGGTGAGGACCAGGGAGGGAAATCTCAGGAAAATAAAAACCAACCAGGTCAAGCCTACTTCACATTTTCCCGATTGAAGAGCTGAGGGGACCATGGACCGGTCATCAAACCCCAGCACCAATGACAGAAAAAAGACAAAAAAAAAAGAAAAAAACCCTCCTGTACAACCTGTCGCAAAAGAGGAAAACCCTGAAGGACCCATCCTCATTAAAAAGAAACCCAGCACCTCTGACAACGACTCCTGTTACAAACCCTGTCGCAACAGAGGGAAAAACCCTGAAGACCAATCTCATTAAAAAGGATGACAACATAAAGTGAAAATAAGAACAAAAACCCGAGCCCGGCAAAGGATGCACAGCCATGCCGGCCCTATCAACATGAGAGCAGCCCCTGCTCCAGGCCCTGGAAGTCCGTGATGTGGTTTACTGGAGAGCAGGCACACACAGGACATTTCCATTAAGTATACAGAGGACGTATCTACTCCCGGCTGGTGGGCCATCGGATTACGATACAGAGGAGTCCCTGCAAAAATTGTTCCCCTGGGTGTACAGCCCGTTTTTCATGAACTGCAGAGCCCACGGCCAAAAAGTTCCCTCCCCTATAAGAAACCTCCCTTATAAGACCTCATTTTGGAGATTTTTGAAGGTTATTAAGGGAGGTTCCACTGTAGTAGTTTGGCCAGCCCTGATATAACCTCATCATAAAATGAAAACCATGCTTACTAGTGGGAAACCCTCCATAAAGACCTCAAACCCCATCATCAAAAAATGAGGTCTTATAGGGAGGGGTCTTAAAGGAAGTAAAATTTTCTACTTACAAAGGGGCAATTTCACTGAGAAGTAGGTTTTCTATGGCGGGAGTTTCTTATAACGGAGGTTCCATGTACAAAACAATCAACACTATAAAAAAAGCAAACACAAAGCAAGGCCTAATCACCTTGAACGGTGTTCTGCAAACCTGATCGCCACATAGATTCTTCTGAACTGCTCAAGAAGCTGAGGATGGCCAGGTCCAGTTTCTCTGACCCGCCCTGCGCCAGTCGCGAAGTCGATCAGGTGCATCAGGGCAGCACTCTGGGGACACGAGAGAGGCGGATACGGAAAACAAAACCAGCATGATTTCACACCAAAGGCAAGCAAAACTGGGAAATACGGATCAAAAGGATATTTAGCAAACCAAAAATTTACTGGATAAGAAAAACGTAGAATGAAGGGGGAGAAAAGCAACAAAAAGAATAAATAAAAGAAAAACTTTTAAACTTTTCCAAAAGATTGCGCATGAAAACGTGTTCCTTATCCCAGAGAAAAATGTCATTCGTTAACAGAAAATGATTGAAACTTCAATAATCAACACCACAAGTGTCCATAAAAACAACAGCATATACTCAGACAATATACAGTGGGAACTTCCCTATTATGGATAAGGACCTGGAACAATCCATCAAATAAGGTCTTACGTGGGAGGGGGTTGTAATAGTGAGGTAATTTTAAATCTTACAAAGAAGGGCAATGTCTCTAAGAAGTAGGTCTTAAACTAATTCTGGACAAATTCGAAAACACGGAAAACAGGAGAACAATCAGTCAGGGGCCTAATTCCATGGTGTTTTTCCATCAAACCCGGTTTCCAAGTATATGTCTGCTTTTTATCCTCAAGATCTCAATGTTAAAATGTAAAAAAACCAAAAAAATCGTTCCTAGGACCAAGCCTCAGAACCATACTCCACTATGGTTCCATCACCCCCCCCCCAGTGCGTACAAGGAGATAATGATCCGAATACAATGCAAGTACAATTTCCAAAGCAAAAATAAACTGGATTCAAACAGAAATGTTGTCAAAAAACTGAATCATTGGACAGTGTGGTTTTGCTGTGATTCTTATTGTTATAAAAAATTATGTTATAGCAGCCCCAGGCCCAGTAATGAAGTTTACCTAAGGGCAGTGCAGCCCTGAAGGGGTTAAGTGGGAGAGTCTTAATTAAGTGGAGTTCCACTGTGGAAGACACTTGTGTAACTGATCCCTTTGGCGTTTAGAGCCTCATTTAACCATTCGCAAACCACTGCGAGTACAAAGATCTTCATTATGTTCAGTTCTTTTTGCGGTTACTCAACAACGACCACAAACAGGGCTCCCAGGGACCCCCATTTGGGGTTGCGGTACCTCCATCAGCGACCCACAACAGGGCTCCCCAGGGTACCCCCATTTGGGGTGCGGATCCTCCATCATCGACCCCCCATACAGGGATCCAGGGGACCCCCATTTGGGTTGCGGTACCTCCATCACGACCCACAAAACAGGGCTTCCCAGGGACCCACCATTGGTGCTGTACCTCCCTCATCGGACCCCACAAACAGGGCTCCCAGGGACCCCCATTTGGGTGCGGTTACCCCCCAACATCGACCCACAACAAGGCTCCCAGGGACCCCCATTGGGGTGGCGGCACCCTCCATCATCGACCAAAAACAGGCTCCCAGGACCCCCATTGGGGGTGCGGTACCTCCATACATCGACCAAACAGGGCTCCCAGGGGGACCCCGATTTGGGTGCGGTACCTCAACAATCGACCCAAAACAGGGCTCCCAGGGACCCACCATTTGGGGTTGCGGCACCTCCATCATCGACCCACAAACAGGGCTCCCAGGGGACCCCCATTTTTGGGGTTGCGGTACCTCCAACATCGACCACAACAGGGCTCCCAGGGACCCCCATTTGTGGGTTGCGGTACTCCAACCATCGACCCACAACAGGGCTCCAGCGGACCCCCATGGGGTGCGGTACCTCACACATCGAACCCACAACAGGGCTCCGGGACCCTCTTTGGCGGTTGCGGTACCTCCAACATCGAACCACAACAGGGTACAGGGACCCCATTTGGGGTTGGGCGGCACCTCAATCATGACCCACAACCGGGCTCCCAGGGGGGACCCCCAATTTGGGTTGCGGCACCTCCATCATCGACCCCACAAACAGGGGGCTCCCAGGGGAACCCCCTTGGGTTGCGGCACCTCCCTCATCGACCAACCAACAGGCTCCAGGGACCCCCATTTGGGGTTTGCGGTACTCCAACATCGACCACCAAACAGGGCTTCCCAGGGGACCCCCATGGGGTTTTGCGGTACCTCCAACATCGACCCACAACAGGGCTCCCAGGGGGGACCCCCATTTTGGGGGTCTATGGAAGTACTTAAACATTCTAAAGGGACCTCTAAAAAAAAGACATGCGCAGGGGGTGTCCCCCAGGATGCACTAGAAAAAATTATTTTTAGCGGTCCCCCAATGCCACTGGGACCTCTATCCCGCCTCTAGGACCCTTCTATATTGGTAAAGGGAAGGGAGGTCCCTGGGGACCCCTATTGTTTTGCGGGCGATTGGGGCCTGGCAGAAATAAAATTAATGATCCCTCTTTGTATGATCCTTCAGCCAAAGGCCCTGTGGAACAGCAGCAGCGGTTTAAAAATGAAACTGACCGGGCAGAACCAGCTTCTCCGTCCATTGGCGTCATGCTCGTCTGTGCTGGCAAAGGACACACTTGCCCCCCGATCACCGCCCCGATTTGTGGGGATTTTTTGTACACCAGCCACGTTCAAACCGCCCTGGCAAAAAACACAGGAAAAAACTCTATGCTACTCTGTATCTGCCAGTTAAAATCCACTATACTCTAGAATTAGAAATTGTACCCGAATCAAACTTGACTAGGCTTCTTTTTGGCAACTAAAAGAAACTTGTTCTTTTCTAGATTGGTATAATGTATATATCCTGTTTTATTAATTGCATAGCTTTTTTTGGTCATTTCGGGATGTGCCTACCCCCTCAAGGGTTTCAAAATTTTGAAAGAAGACGGTGATAAAGGAATGGGTAATACATCAGGCCGATCTAACTCCCGTGAGCTGATTCTAGGATTTTGAAAAAGTCAGATTTGAAAAAGTTGAGGGCGTCCCCCCTAAGATGAAAGGAAGGGGGCAGGTCCAATGGGTATGATGCGCCTGTGGGCGATAATTATTCAATGCATTTTTGTTTCTTGTGCTTCAAAACCGTTGCCTAACAAAAGTCCCTACTTTTACCTGTTCCGGTCGGAGGATGTTAAACAGATTTACTTCAGTTTCTAATCACTTAAAAATGTTAAATCAAATAAACAAGGTAGAGAAAAACTTCTCTTTCTAAAAAAGGCACACAGCTACTAAATTCTCTTCTAGGTATTTCTGACGTCGTTGCATTCAACGGACAAGGAGGGAAAGAATGATTTTGTCGTGCAGCATTGTTTTTAATGAAACAGAAAAACAGTGACAAAAAACGTTCTAAAAACAGACCAAAACACATGCAGGATGCTTGGCAGTGAATGTCTTGCAATTTGGGGGAGTGTTGAGGATGTGGTGCTGAAAGCGCTAAGGCTGGCCCCACTTCCCTTTGATAATGCTTCATTTGAGAAAACTGCCGCAATAACAATTAAAAAAGGTCTGGTCTATTGCGGAACACGACAAATTTAGTGGGGCGAAGGTAAGCAAGGAAGATCAAAAAACCTAACAAACTAAAAACATAACTTATCTTACCTGCTTCAAGCAAGGAGATGGTCACAAGAACTCTCGGCAGAACTACCAATCAGCATAGTTATATACCATGTACTACAGTTAGGCGAAAAAAAAACCCCAGATCCACACCTAAAAACATGCCCTACCCTCATCAAATGCGATGGTCCACAGACTGGTTGGCGGCGGACACCATTTCTGGTATCGCCCTGGCAGACTATGGATTACCATTGTCAGGCCCCTATAACATTGCCCCTACCCCTATTCAATGGCGAGGTCCACAGGATGGTTGGCGGTGGACACATTTCTTGGTATCGCCCTGCAGACTTGATATACCAATTGATCAGCACTAAAAACCATTGCCCCCCTACCTTCTTCAATGGCGATGTCAACAGACTGGTTGGCGGTGGACACCATTTCTTGGTATCGCCCTGCAGGGGACTTATGATCTTACCAATTGATCAGGGCACCTAAAAAAACAGGCCCTCCATTTTCAATGGCGATGTCCAACCAGACTGGGTGGGCGGTGGACACCATTTATTGGTATAGCCCTTGCAGACTATGATTCTACCAAATTGAATCAAGCCACTAAACATTGCCATACCTTCTTCACCAATGGGCGATGTTCCACAGATGGTTGGCGGTGGACACCCATTTCTTGGTACCTTCCCTGCAGGATATGATCTACCATTGATTCCGCCCCGTAAACCATTGCCCTACTTCTCAATGGCGTGTCCACAGAATGGTTGGCGGTTGGACAACCATTCTCTTGGTACCTCCCTGCAAGATATAAGGTATCAATTCTACCAATTGATCAAGCACCTGAAAAACTTACCCTCTTTCAATGGCGATGTCACAGGACTGGGTGGCTGTGACACGATTCTTGGTACCTCCCTGCGGACTATAATATACCAATTGATCAAGGCACTAAAAACCTGCCACTACCTCTCAAATGGCGTGTACACAGGGACTGGGTGTGTGGAGACACCATTCTTGGTACCTCCCTGCAGGACTATATGTCTACAATGATCAGCACTAAACATGCCCCTACCTCTTCCAATGGTCGAGTCCACAGACTGTTGCCTGTGACACGATTCTTGTACCTCCTGCAGGACTATGATCTACCAATTGATCAAGCACTGAAAACCACTACCCTCTTCAATGGCGACTGTCCACAGGGACTGGTTGGCTTGTGGACACCCATTTCTGGTTAACCTCCCTGCTGACTATGATCTACCAATTGATCAGCACTAAAAAAACATGCCCCTTACCTTCTAATGGCGATGTCCACAGAAATGGTTGGCTGTGGACACGATTTCTTGGTAACCTCCTGCAGGGGACTATGATCTTTACATGATCAGGCACTAAACCATTGGCCCCTATCTTCTTCAATGGCGATGTCCACAGGGGACTGGTTGGCGGTTGGACAACCAATTTCTTGGACCTCCCTTGCAGGAAACTATGATACCAAATTGGATCAGCACTAAAAACCATTGCCCACCTGTCTTCAAATGGCGAGTACACAGATGGTTTGGCGGTGGACAACCATTTCTTGGTACCTCCCTGCAGGACTATAATTACAAATTGATCAGCACAAAAACATGCCCCTACCATCTCTCAATGGCGATGTCAACAGGACTGGGTGGGCTGTGGACCACCATTTCTTGTACCTCCTGCAGACTATAATTCTACCAATGATCAGCCTAAACCAACATGCCCCTACCATCCTCAATGGCGATGTCCACAGGACTGGTTGGCTGTGGGGACACCATTTCTTGTACATCCTGCATACTATTGATCTTACCAATTGATACAGCCACTAAAACCATGCCCCTACCTCGTTCAAATGGCTGTCCACAGGATGGTTGCTGGGAACCACGGATTTCTGGTAACCTCCCTGCAGACTATGATCTTACCAATTGACAGCACCTGAAACACTACCTCTTCAATGGCGATGTCCACAGACTGGTTGCTGTGGGGGACACCATTTTCTTGGTACCTCATTGCAGACATGATCTACCATGAATCGCACTAAACCATCCCCTACCTCTTCAATTGTCCGATGTCACAGACTGGTGGCTGTGGGACACATTTCTTGGTACCTCCTGCAGGACTATGATCTACCCCAAATTGATCAGCATAAACCATGCCCTTATCTTCTTCAAATGGCGATGTCCACGGGGACTGGTTGCGGGTGGACAACCATTCCTTGGTACCTCCCTGCAGACTATGATCACCAATGATAGCACTAAACAATTGGCCCATACATTCTTCCATGGCGATGTCCAACAGGATGGTGGCGGGACACCATTTCTTGGTACCTCCCTGCAGATTCTTCAAAAAGCTGCAAACAATGGCCAGAGAGGCACGGCTTCTCGTATCAACACGAACCTATCGTGGTAACACTGTGGGAAAAACAACAAGTTTAATTACATACTGTTCCAAACACTGTGGACCATGATTCAGTTTGCAACGGCATTTCACAGGTTGTGTGTTGTACCCTGGCTTAAAGGACTCAGGATCATTCCAACAGCCCGAAGCCCTTGAACACTATGGTACAAATGCACCAAATATGGTGAGCAATACGGTACAAGGCCTAAAGGCGATTACTTTTTCTAGAAAGAGGACCCCCGTGCCTTTATGATGTGACTACATTAATAGTACGAAACTAGAATAACAAAATCTGAATTTGTGCAAAATGATGGGGTGTGCCTTATAATAAAGGTGCGCCTTAGTCTGAAAATATGGTAAAATGGTATCTATTACGGTAGAAGCTTCTTCTGGTCCAACCTGTCTAAACTGTTGTGATATCATCCCATGGTCATCAGAAAGGGTCTTCTGAGCCCTTCTCTGCACATAGGAAAAAACAAAAGCATGGCTATTATACACATGTCAATAAACACGCATGCCTCGTCCATCCAAACACAGTTTACTTGTTACAGAATGGTACAACAACGTACAGTATTTAAAGGACGCGAATCTTGATATAAATCAAATCAAGCGTGGCAACACGTTAGCATTTCATAACGCATTCAAATCCAACAAAAGCAATAACAAAGCAGGAAAAAGACCGAGGAAAGAGAGAGAAGAGAAAGCGAGCGGAGTTTCTAATGGAAACAACCAAAACACTCTTTCCCAGACATTTATCAATCGACCCAAAAGCTGAAATACAAAGAGTGATTTAACCTTCAGCAGCGGATCTGAAGCCAAGTTGGTTGTTGTTTTACTCCCACCCTTCCACCTACTACTACCAGGTGGGGATCATTGTGAACTATCCTCATTGCTACTGTACCATACTTAACACCCTCACACCTTTTCACCTCCAGATAGGAATTGAGAAAAGTTGGCTTTCATTCTTTGCAAAAGTTGGTAGCTGCAAAGAAATACTCTTGTGACATTTAGGCTTTCTGGGTTGGACGACATGAAATAGAAAAACAGGGCTGAAATTCCACAGAAACATATGGTTCACTCAAAAAGTCCATAAACAAAATTGCGCTTTCACACAGCATTTGGATCTCAACACCCCTCTAACTGAACAGATGTCGATTCTCTTGTCCATCTAAAAACAAAAGTGGTAAACACGCATAAAAGTTTTAAAACTTGAAAAAATGCCCTAAGGCCAATTCAATCGGGACACAGTTATGCAGGACAAAGAAAACAATGGACAGGAGAAAGATCAATAAAAACGAAAACATAGGAAGAACTCTCACTTGACATAAATATAAACCTCGCTTGGAGAGAAGGAAGTCTCCTGTGTCAATATCACACGTTAACAGAAAAATCAATTTATTATTGAAACAAAAATATAAGGATCAAAGAGGTAAAGTTCAGAAAAACCTCATACCTGCGGAACAGGAGTGTACAAGACATTTTCATTAATAATTATTGATTACCCTTCACTGCAGAGGAAGAAAACAGAGACATTATGATTTTCTTATAAAACTGAAAAGAAAACTGTCAGACTAAATCTGAGAAAATGGTCTGGCGATTATTAATATACAAAAAATTATTGTCTGACTTGTCTAAAAACCAACAAAACCCATAATTCAGGGGCTTAATACATCAAAAGGTCTTGACAAACGGACCCGGCAGGGAAGGGGTTAACCATTTAAAATGAAAGGGTTAACATGAAAACGGCTGGAAGTCGAATATCCTCCCCGACCTGAAAACGGAGGGGCCGGACTATAGGCGCGAGGAGATGTAGGCCTGGTTGATTATCGGTGTAGGGGTTCTCAGCATGTGGAGGCTCCGTGGCTTGACGTAGGGCCACCGAGGCCACCATTCGCTGCCACAGGCCCAGCAGGTAGTGCACGCTGTGGGGCAAACTGCCACATCTGGAGGACAGACAACAGAAAAACAATTTTCAGGGAACACTAACTCTTCTAGCCCATGACATCACTTCTGCACTACAAAAAGACAGTGACTGCAAAGCACCTGCCCACGGTGGTTATGTCACGGTTTCCGACGTGAAAGCAATGGCATGCGCACTCAAAGGAAAATAGTTTACTTCCTGTTGTCGGTTGAAATGCAACGGAAACAAAGAACGTAAAAAAAATACATGGTAAAAGCACGCCGTATTCCACAGCATATCAGAGTGTCGCCGAAAAAAAACTGGGTTGCCTCCTTGTATTGATCTTCCTGCTGACAAGACGCATGGGTGAAAGTAAAGCAACCTTCAATCCTGAAAAATGACACGTTTCAAAACTTTCTATAAATCAAACCCAATGCCTGAAGACAGAAAGTGATCACAGTAAAAATTAATTTCCAAGGTTGTGTGTTCTGTGTATGCAGAATTGTGTGGGTGTAGTGTTAGAATGTGATATATTTTGATGTCTTTTTTTTAACATAATCTGCATCAATTGGGCACAAAACGTTTTGATTTTATCAGGACTGCGGAGCATGTGCTCCAAAGAAGCCCCACAGAATCAACAAGGCAAAGTGTGGCCACCAGAAAATTATCAAAAGAGCAAAGCTCATGACAGCCAACAATGCTGGAAAAAAAAACCCACCAATCCCACTTTGGTTGGTAGATCCGAATTGGTCATGTAGAAAACAGGTGTACGACAAGAAGAAAGTTCAGGACCGTGGTTCGAATGAACAAGATGCCAATCCTGGAAGGACTTTATACAGGGAACCTCCCCATCTAAAGAACACTTCTCTGAGGGGACATTGCTTCTGTAATTATTACAAAAATTATCTCTCTAAAAAGGGAACCCCTCCCATAAGGACTCATTTTGTTGAGTATTTTGTGGAATGGGTCGTTTATTCGGTAGTTTTGGTGTGTCTGACAATTACACGGGGTGAGGTCAGCTTTCCAGTGATTTCAACGCACTTCCGACCTAGTTTCAAGCCCGCTAGTGGATTCCGTTACTGAGGCTGGTGACGGTGAACCTCTGCGGATGAGCTGATGCTGCGGAGTAGTGGTCCACTTCACCAGCTCCCCCAAGGCTGGTAGGTTGGACGTGAGGCGCGCGCAGGCGGCAGAAACTCGTGGTAGTTGGTGGGGTCAGGGAACAAAAACCCTGAACCAACAACCCACAAATAAATAATGATAAATAATAATGTAGCTTGTATAGAACTTGTTATTCCTTACAGGGCTCTAAGCGCTTCACACAAAAGGAATTTAAAAAAAACCTGAAGAAAAATAACAACCCCCAAATCAAAAGGAAAGCACACGGAAACGGAATCGCAATAACGGACGTTCACTTCTCAAACTCCACTCCCTACACGGCCATCCAGAACCCCAACCAGTATCCGTGTCTCAGCCAAATCGTTTTCCACACAAAAAAATTAGGTTCATAACCCCCCCCCAGCCTCCCTTTCGTGGACCTAAAACTTTTTTAATCTCAGGTCAGCACACACACACAGTTTAAAAGTTATGGGACAATGAAATGGAGAATAGCTTGAGCCCACGCATGCATCAAACTGAGAACTCTGTTGCTAAGTAGTACCTTTCAGGAGAAAAAGGCTCAGTAGCGATGGTGTCTGGTCTCTATGGGTCAAGCTCAGTCTACGTTCTCCATTTATACTAAACTTTAATACTGAAGAGGAAAACTAGCAATGGAGTCTTCCAGTTTTCATTAGTAGTGATCTCTGTTCATGGTTAGCTTTTTTTTCTTTCTTTTTTTAACCTCAAACTAAATGGTACGTATTTTTATGTGTTTGGGGGGTTTTTTCATGAAAAGAAGCTCTGGCAATCAAATTTTTTTTTCTTTTCAGCCAAAATCAAGTTTTAATTTATCGTGCCAAGAGAACTGCAATGGAAAAACAAAGTAAAACCATGAAACTTGATTCATAAAGTACTTAACCCTTTCACCGCCAGCATCTTGAGGCCAAAACATTCCATTAAAGCTTACTGCTACAGAAAGAATTTCGTCGCAATAGTTTTGGATTTTCTCTGTGGACACATTTAAAATTGGGGTAATCCTTATGCCTAATTACGAACACAATACTCATGAATAACAGGGGGACCCGGATTTCAAGAGCTTTATGACATGGTGCTAATCATTGGAGTGCCAAAATGCCCACATGGCGTAAATGGCTAAGAATCCAGACTGAGTGCAAACATTGTTTTCCAATTTTGATCCGGTACATTATAAAACACAAAATGTTACTTACGCAATACTTTCCCGTTCCCTTTTTCATGGCATTTCTTACACCTATTTGGTGGTCCACACTGTACAATCTATTCTTCGCTTTAGTTAAAAATATAACGGTTTCGACACTGTTACGATTCTCATGAATTCAAGCCCATGAAATCAAAAGGTTGTAAACCCTGACTGCCATATTAAGTATCAGCATGGGCTCGACGAAATCACTGTGATGTCATTCAGATGAGGAAATAACTCGGGATATAGCTTTCTGCTTCAAAACAGTTCAGGGAGCGGTATACACACCAGGACACAGTTTTGCAGGAATCACCTACAGTTCTGTTTTACATACACGATATTTTAATGCGTTTTTTCCGACCCGCTAAAATTTTTTCTCCCAAGAATGGAATGAAAGAAAAGCATTTTCTCTGAAAAATATTGTTGGGGTTCATGAGAACAGTGTTTCATGTGGTCTCAAATTGGTAAAAATAAAAAAACGTTTATGGTGATCAGGGGCAACTTCTGAGGACAAATACATAAAACTTAAAAAATTGTGAAAAAGGGCATATCCACGAGTTTAAAACCCCATCGGGACATTTGCTTTCTACATTCACTTTTCTCTGAAAATCAGAGGAAATTCCCTGAAGGATACTATGATGTTCTTGGCGTCAGGGTTTAAAAGGCATTAAATCAGTCACAGTTCTAGCCCATTTGCTATCCAAATTACCCAACTTGAACACAAAAAATGGTATTGCTTACACAACATGAAAACAGACTCTTGACAAATCCTCAGAAAAACCGACCGTACCCTGGGATTGTCCAGGGAGGACCTGAACCCCAGACCACAATGGTCAGGAACTTGGGCCCTCTCTGCGTTGTTGAAACAGGAGCGCCTCCGAGGCTATCTGCACCAGGCACGACAAGGCTGCCAACAGGAAAGTTCCACATAGAATTATGTAACAAAAAATAATGGGGTAAAAAAATTGCATTGAGGTAAAATAAAAAAACCAACAATAAATTTTAAACAAAATAGCTGTCTGGTGCTTCAAAATTTAAAATGCGTACAATGCTATGAAAATGAAGGTTGACATGTATACATTTCTGATGCATCAGAAAAAATATTCAAGCAAAATGTAAAGCTCAATTTACTTTTTAGCAGAGCTGCTTACCCACCACACAAAATTCTTGAGTAGTTGGACAGCTGAAATGAGTAGTCTTGGGGAATATGTGTAGCTTTATTCATTAAACCAGCAAATAATGGTTGACTGAAAATGAGAGCACACGCAGAATAAAGAGCAAACGCACGCGAGCTCAGGTTTGAAGAGTAGTCTCGCAGTCACCCACACACCCCAACTGAGTAGGGAATACTACATCAAAAGACAGTAGAGTACAGGTGTGTCTGTTTTAGCCAAGTTGGGGCCACCCCCCCACCCACCCTTCCTAATAAAAACTTTTAACAAGTACTCACTGTGGAAGGGACAAGGGGAAGGCGGGGAACCCAGGAGAGGAGGTCAAAGAAACAGCTCTAGAGTTGAACATCGAGGAAAGCTGGAGAGCAAAACATCACAACAACAGGGACATCAATCCACAGAAAAACCCTAATTTATAAGACTAGGGCATGGCTAAAAGACAAAACAGAAAAAAAAGAGTAAATAAACCTGATACAGGTGGGAATTCAATTTATGACTCAAAAAAAAACATGTTATCACCAAAAAATAATTGATAATTACATTTTTTTTCCCAATTTATTTCTTTACAACCCAGTTATAGGCAAAAAACTTATTTTATATTAAAATGTCAACTAACTAAAAAATACAATGTCCAAATCTTTCAATTTACAACAAAACCAGATTCACTGCCTTCATTAACTATACATCCTTTCACATGAATTAAAAAAAAGGTATGCAGTCATAGTGGTACCAAATGATCAAAAAGAAAAACAGAAAACCATTCAATAGCTTACACATGGAAACCCCAAACTCTCTCCTCACATGCATGCTCCCCGTCCTTCCTTCAAAACTCTCCCACCTCCCCATCTGCCGCTCCCCATGGCGTTACAGACCTGTCCTCCAGCTGCGGGTATCTGCCACCGTGCACAGATCGTCAAGAGGACTCGTCGGTGGAGTGCCGAAGATTGAAGTGAAAGTGAGGCAGTTGTGGGCCAGCTGTAGTGTGTGGACAGGAAAGTCCCGTGCTGTCAGCAAAGATTTCTATAACAGTGTAGCACATCCATGCATGAAGCTTTGTAGATTCCTTTCGATTATTTCGACAGTTAACCCACTCAAATCAATAAAGCAGTCACAATACAACAAAACCAGTCAGTCCTGCATTCAAAGTTAAAAAAACATTTCCATGGAGCACAATTTAACAGCAGAAAGCATGCTATGAAAACTGGAGAAACAAAAGCCCAACTCTGTAGATCTAAATTAAAACCAAGAAAGTGTTTTTAAATGATAATTTAAAACACAAAACTAGTATAGTCCAATGAAAAATAGTTAAAAAATGATATAGCTCTTTTTGCTGTTTTTGTTTCTATGCTTCATCGGTTTCGACGTAAAACATCAGGAATTCTCAAGATAAACTTCCTGTCGTCACCCAGAAACAAAGTTTGAAATATATGACGGGGCCTTATCCCATTTAAACTGAAGTGACACAAGCTCGCAATATAGTTTTAAAAACAATTAATTGAGATGACATTGACTTAATAGTGAAAGCTGTTTCCCATTAATCCTTTAAAACTTAAAAAAACCACACGACAAACGACCCTACAAGTAAATGAACTCTCTGGGCATGTCTTTTTTGCTGTTCTTGGTGGTCGAGGCATCTCAACCGGAAAAGGGGCGGTAATTGTTTTTAAAAAAGTGCGCATGCCACTGCTTTAATGGAAACAAAATTCACTGGGACATCCATTCTTCTGATAATAGACAAAAAACACATGCGGGCCACTTGGAAGTGAAATGGTCTTTGTATTGAGGAGTGAAATGTGCTGACGATGGGGCGATTTAATTCGCCCATGGTGCTAGAGGAGTTTAAGGATGAAATTCGCAGCACATTGCATCCTGGACAAAGCTAACCTGGGTCCCCGGCGCAGGAAAATTCCAGACTCTTCATGGTTACCAGCAGCAGAGCGGAGGAGGAGCAGGCCAGCTGGAAGATCTCAAACCAGCTGGTGTGTTCTGAAAAGGACGAGGCGATTTACTGTGTTTGGTTAAGGGAGCGGCTAGGATTTCGGACTGAAAAACAACAAACCACAATCATTATTAAACACTCGACTGCCCGGAGAAAACATGAAGAAAAAACATTACATGGAAAACATGAAAGCAAAAGAGAAACAGGCAGAGTGAGTCTGGCAAAAGGTGCGCGGATATCAATCTCTGGACGTGTTAAACGCAAAATGCTATTATCCCGTTATTATCCTGCATATGATGACGTCATCAAGGCCTGTAGTGATACGCTATAGGCAGTCAAGGGGTTAATTTCAACAAGCAGTAAACATTTATGAAAAAACAAAAAAAAGCAAATAAAATTTAAGTCAAAATAGTTTTAACAAAATGTATGTATTGGGAGATCCAAAGTGTAACATTACAAAATAAAACAATACGTACATCAGAGGATAATACAATATATTATTAAATAATGACAGTCAACGGGTGGGAAATGGCAAGATGGCCGTGTCTTGGGGCCTCCAATAAGCCCAGAGAGATAATGATTTCATGAAACACGAGAACTAATGTAATATCGGTCGCTGTCGGCGCTAACGTGTATCTGCAAAAATGGGACAAAAATAGATTTTTCCCACTGAAACCCCTTCTAATGACCTCACACAGGTCTTTCTATAAAATATCTAGTGTCTGCGGACCAATGGGAAATGGTTCCAAATTGTCCAACATGATCACATGCATTCACTCGAAATCTAGTTCCTTGGAACGCTAAAAACCGGTGTTAGCTGTCGGTACAAAGATTGCAGATGTAGATCGCCATTGTTTGACAAACTAGGGCGGGGCAAGCGTGTTAACTGAATAATCATGAAAAACGTTAGGTGTTATAACAACTTTTATTGTGTTCCACATGTTTTAATCATCGGTAACAAAGAATAGGTCAGCGTATATCAATGGGTGAATTACATTGGTAACAAAGATGGGACATAGTTGTTTTATGCTTCGGTAAAATCACTGATTTTGCAGATTAACAGTTAGCGTTTCAGACATGTGGAAAAACTAGAACGTTCAAGAAAAATGAAAACATACACATAGTTTTCAAAGTGTTTACCATGTTTCACACACCAGTACACTACTGCCATCAAAAAAAACATGCTAGGAGTCAGTCAACCCTCAGACATAGAGAGGGGAGGGCTCGATGGCGATAGGAAAATACTCTAAGGCGGTTGTTGCACAAACATAATGACAATTACCCTTTGGCCCACTTCCTTACACCAGTTACAGCTAGCAGCTACCAACATTTTGTGCACAACCTTTTCATGGCAGATAGGTAGACCCCAAAAAATCATACAGCAAATGAAGAACAAAGGAGAATGGCAGATTCTGCATATTATGCTAATATTGCTCTCATTGTACATTTCAATAATTTGCTTACATAATTCCAATCGTTTTTTCTTTTGTGATAATGCAAGCACTCCACAATACTTCAGGTCTATATGATACAGGCAGGTAGTGGGGCAAAAGTGGGTTTTGCGGAAGAAATGTCCAACCGATCAGCATTTCAATTTGAAAAGATGTCGACTCAAACTGAATATGCTGAAGTTGGGCGTCCAAAATGAGAGAGGAAAAAGAAGCACGGGATCACAAAATCTGGAACGTGTTGGGTTGAACTAGGCTGCGCACAACTGCTAACTTCGTGCGGAAGTTGCTTGTTCAGTCATTCCACATCGGTTCCGCGAAGCGATTGAAGGTTTTAACGCATGTCAATTTTAGGCACCGGAGCGGAATTTTGTCACCCGGCGTTTTTTTTAGGGGGGGGGGGTCAAATTTTAACTTCAGCGGATTATTCCGCGATTTCGCGGAGGTCTACCATGCCTGGATGTGGGTACGTTTCTGGTATGAAAATACTATAAAAACAAGGGAAACTTAGTAGGCACAAAATTTACAAAAAAACAATAAAACTCCACTCCATTCACTAAATTGGATTAAACAATTAAACAAATCTGGCCCTTCAACCCATGTGCTAGAAAAAAACCTGAAACAGGACTGCAGCTCCACTGAGTAAAACAAAACATACAAACAAATAAGAACAAAACACTCCCCCCCCCCCAACAGTGACGTTATTATTAATGACGAAGACAAAACAAAACATGATATTTCACAAAAATGTCTTTTTTAAACAACGCAGAAACAAAAACAAAAAACAAAACAGTCCCTCTTCCCAAGACAAAACAAATAATTGCTACAGGATCAATTTGGAGATTGCTTGCTGTGGAAGGGGGACAGATAAAAAATTTGTGTGTTTTCTGTGTTGTTGGAATAAGGGAATTTCTGTGAAATATCACCCGCCTTTGTCTTGTTCTTGTCTCATCGGAAAAATATCATACTTCGCCCTTGCTGTGTCATTTGTTAGCACAATGTCTTACAAAGAAAAAAAGAAGAAAAAAAAAGATAAATAATCTTTTCCTCTTTTTCTTTACCTCACTGACTTGGTTTCATTCTCGCACACGAGTTGCCGACAAACAGCGGACCCACCGACCACACCATGTGCGTGGAAAGCCCACTCTGCAAACCACAAACAAGGATTTTGGCCTTGTAAATTGGTCAAAAGTGGGGTGGGTTGTTGGTTTAATGCAAATTTTTGATAAAAAACAAAAGGAAATTTTCAAAAAAATCAAAAGCAATCGCACACCAACAAAAGTTACAAAAATACATGGGTGAAAAAGTTACATTTTCTCAATCCTGAAATGTTGCAATGTTCTCTGAATTCTTCCCAATCCTTTGAAGGGGTGACCGCATTTAAAAAATAACCCAAGTGTGTGTGTGGTCCGTGTATACAGATGGGTGGGGGTGAGTGTTGAAATGGGGCTTTATAATACTTCTTGCGACACGAAAGGCAATAATTTTAGCCCCAAAACTGCTTCATTGCCACTAGCATCGAGTCAGGGCGATCATTTTCTGTGTGACTTATATATTAATTACTTCATGGGACAGGCAAGGGCGATAATCTTAAGTAGGTGGCTTCGCATCTCAGGGCATGGAGGAACCAGGGGGCAGAGAATTTTTCAGTATAAAAACTCATTGATATATCTATTAATCTCTGTTTAATCTGCCATTCCAATTTCTGGCAGGAAATGTCGATTGTATTAAGACCTGAATTCGGCGAAACAAAATGGCCAATCTGAAGGACTCTTTCTTATCAACTTTTTCAATGCCTGATGCAGGAGTTATGCCTGAATACTTTCACCCATGAAAATAATAAACTGGGTTCGCGTTCATCCAGCAAGATTCTAAACTGACACTTTCACTTCAGTGTGATTCTACCTTCAAAACACAGTGGGCACAATCAGGCCCACTAAATATGGCCTTCTAGATCTTAGAGGGGCAACTGAATATTTAAAGGGTCTCTCGTACAAGAAATGCTTAATGGCTAAAGCTTAAAACCCCCTTGGGACTGCCAACCAAGTTATACGTACGACCTGATTGGACATCACTGATGATGTCATCAGATGAAAGAGGAATTACAACCCTGATATTGCTGGCTGCACAATCAACGTGAGAGTTATTCCCCAGGGACCATTTTCCAGATTGTCCTATTCAGTTGTCTTTTCCATGGCATGGTTGCCCAATATTTTCCTTTAATATTTCTCGGGCAGTCATGGGTTAATTTAAAAAATGTGGCATGGGAGTGTCATAGATAACAACATCTGCAAACATTAACCCACTGTACTTACTATGAAAATGGACTCTCTCCCCCTTACAGGAAACATTAAACTCATTTCGCATCGCAAGTATTTTTAATATTTAAAAAAAAAAATCAAACAAATCACTCAGCCTACACACAAAACAACAACAGACATAAACAAAAGGGAGAAATGAAAGATGACAGGTGTTTTTACTTCAGCTAGACGTGGGAAAGTGGTAGATCAGACTTTTTAAGAGACTTATATAGAAAAAGGACCTTCTCTACAAAAAACAATTGGCTTCCCCACTTCAAACGCAAAGTAAAGGCAAAAACTGTGGTATAAGGGAGGAGAAGTGAGTTACAAGTGACCAAAAATATGGGGTTGGCATACAGAATTACTTCCTGAAGCAAAATTTAATCAAAGGACAGCTTTGATGTCTTCCACATGATACATTAGGCGGGAACAACTTGAAATGAGCTAAAGGAGAATGTACACACTACCTGCAGAATGTGCCCAACGTCTGTGACAAACATTCCTAATATGTATTCCTCTTTGCGGCATTCCAAACACCCAAACTTGTGATTCTTGCAAAAGCTGAAAACAAAAAGAGAATCAATAAGCTTTTCCTCTTATCTTAAAAAAAAGAGAGGAAGAACAAGAAAGGAGGGGAAAGACAGACAGAAGATCCAAATGGCCCACAAAATAGGTGTAAGAATTTGCTAGACACCCAGCCACTATAGGAACTGGGGCATATTCAAAACAAGTAAAAACTTAGAAAAATGTTTTACTACGTATCGTAAATAAATATTCTGTAGATTGCCAGAATCCCAACTGAATATTCCACGATGAAAATGTGACCCAGCACCCCCCCGGAAAGGGACAGATCAATGTCAAAAGACAATCTGGAGAAAATTATTACAATTGGAAAAACTCAGACAATCCCTGTTCCAATGATACAATGAAACCATTCTTGTATTTCATCCGTTCCAGAGTTATGAGGCATTTAAAATTAGTAGGTGAGCGTTGGCCATTTTGAAGAAAACAGTATTAAGGTCTAGTCCAGCTGAAGAAAATACATTGACCTAATCATTTTAAAAAACATTATAAGACAGATTAAAAAGAATTTATCCTTTATAAAATATGAAAGATAAGATGTAGAACACAAAAATATTCCATACTCAAAAATTGAAAAAAAAAAGAGATTATTGACAATTGCCAAGCCGTTGTGAGAAACTAGCCCAGCGACTAATGGGCCCTTTCGTGTGTGCTGCGGTCACAAATAGGTATTGTCTTTTGCGCAAGCCATCTTGTGGATTTTGGCTCAATTTTCAGTCATGAAATTAATGAATGGGGATACTTAAGAAAAAATACCTGGGACAAGAGGCTTGTGACACAAATGCAGCAACTTGGCGGGTGGCCAAGTAGTTCAGCACATAATTTCCTGAAAACAGGACAAAATTTAAAATGGTTCTTAACAGCAAAACAAAAGTATAGCAGTTTCATTTACACTTGTGACAGAACCTAATAACATAATTAGCATATTAGTAAGATAATTATAGGCCAAGTGGCAAAAAAGCATGAACAAATTATGGTCAATAGACAAAAGATGACCAGGATTTGGTTCAAAAGGCAGTGTCCAATCGCCACCAAAAAACAAGGGTCCCAGGGGCTTTCCTTCACTTACGGTAAAGAAATGTCCTAGAGGAGGGCTAGAGGGGTCCCAATGGGGACATGTGAATGCTAAAAATAATTTTTATATTGATCCCTGGGACCCCCTTGAACATTCTTTAAGAGGGGTCCCTTAGAATTCTAGTATTCATAGGACCCCAAATGGGGGCCGGAGCCCTGCCAAATGTCAAAAGGAATAACATGAAAAAACATAACTGACTTGCCTAAAGAATTACAGGAAGAAATCTGTTGGAGAACCCTAAATAAAAAGCTAAAACCAAACCGCATTCCTTACTGATCATCCCACACCTCTTTAAAAGGGAGGACCATCATGCCTCCACGTTCAATTAACTTAGTTGTTCTTTTAAATTCTTTTTTCCCTCTTAATCTCCTCTACTAGTACTAGTTACTTACTCTACCTCTGTTTTTGTGATTCAATGCCACAATGAAGAAAAATTAGCTCTTACTACACTTCTAGAACCATGTGTTTTTGACGGTTTCTTTGGTTGGTCGTCGTCATTCTCACAACAAAGAGGGAAGCAAACTATTTTTTTCGAGCGTGCATACATTGCTTTATCGCAGAAAACTGTGGGGACAAAAAGCTCTTAAAAACAATGGGCCGGGTGTTTGGCAGTGAATGTCTTTGCATTTGGTGGGAGTGTAGAAGAGTTAAAGGGTTTTGTTCCACTGTTATTCTTTGCTCAGTTTAGTAAAATATCCAAGTCTAAAGAGTGTCAATTCTTTTATAGGACACATAAAAATTATAAAAAAACTAACAGGAAAAACAACTGCTTTCGCCATTCAAATGTGTCTGTTGCATTGCATTAAATTTCAAAACACTGAAATCTATTTTTTGTATGACTTTCTATTTCTAGCAATCTGCTTCTGAAAAACAAAAGAAGTCTGACCAGCTTTTACAGAGGGCCAATGTTGAATTCTGCCCTAGGGAGACAACCTATGGGACTGGAAGACTGAAAAAAACACATTCCCAGGTGCTCTTTCTTAAGTTTCTGTCATAAATTATCTCCACTAGGGGGCCCGTTGGGGCCATGGTAAAAAAAAAAACCCAAAAAAAAAAACCAGCATCTAAATGTTAGTTACTTACTGGATTTCAAACCCTCTGTTCCAAGGGAAGGGTGGGATGTTTGCTCGACAAACCAGCTTGGTCCAAAGTTGGGCTGCCAGAAGGCTGTGCATATGGGGAACTGAAAAACCGAATTTTCAAGAAAGGAAGCGAACTGCAGCGTCGTTTTCATCAATTTAGCACTAAAACACTAGTATTTAGTAAAAAACAGCACTGGCAATGAAAACTAAGCTACAGTGGAACCTCCCCTATAAGACCTCAAAATTATCCAAAATTAGGTCTTCTAAATGGGAGTTTTTAGTTTTGTACAAGGAAGGTAATCTTAATACTTTTACATATAAGGGCAAATGGTCCAGAGAAAGAGGTCTTAATGGGAGGGAGTTTATAGGGGTGGGTGTTAGAACATTAATATAAGGGAGGTTCCACCAAGTACTATAAAAAATAATAATCATCAATTAAAAAGTATCTACAAGTACAACAGACATTACTGGCGTAAAAAGTTTTCAATGGGTGTTCACAAACCTTCATTGATTCAAGTTTTTTTTAAATTACCCAAAAAACTGAAAAAAATATGAAATCCCACTGCCCCTATTCCAAATAGCAGCGGACATTTTGCCAGACAATCCGGATTAAGCAAACGCCACAAGAGCTTTTTCTGCCTCTGTCCGTTGTTGGGAATGTGGGTTCATACAGTCTTTGCACAGGGTTTTCCAACGTAGTAATAAACAACTTCCGGTAATAAAAACCAAACATTTCAAATCTAAAATGCAGGCTAGCACAATACCTTCTCAACAGGTCCAGTAGTCTACTATAATACCCAGTCAATGCACCCCCTCCCCCCTCCCCCCACAAGCTGAAGAAAAACGTTATTTTGGAAAGGAACTCGGGGAGGCTCTCTTGAACTACATATACAATTTTTTGTTTGAAAAACTGTAGCAAAGTTCAAAGCTAAACGCACGCATATAGGTGATATACACAGGTCAGGATGCAGGTATCAGACTCTCAAGGCGAAAATCACGGGCACAAAAAAAGTTTCATACCACGTTCATCCATCTCATAAAATTTCATGATGAATTTAACTCTCTCGCTCTCTGTCTTGCTTATTTATCTTGTTTCTGATTTGAAATAACCAGCTATCTGACTGCAGTAATTGTAATGTGTGGGAGATTACTCTACATACGTGTTGTATGGATTGGTTTGGATGATCGATGTAAGTTCCGTTCTTTTATTTTGATTTGGACTCAGAACTGCTATAAAGTTAATATGGTTATTGATCCCCTCTCTGTCTTCTCTCTCTCTCGTTAAATGTGCACATTTCTAAGTTGATGTAATGAATTTGTAATGATACCTTATTTGGTGGTAATAATTTTGTTTCACACGGTTTGATTAATGTTCTTTCAGTGAATGTTATACTCGTCATATTTTTGTGTAGGTTAAGGACGGTTCCAGGTAGGGCACTTGCTGACTTAGGGTTAGGGTTAGGAAAGGGTTCTTGGATAGGTTCGGCTTAGGGGTCGGTTTAGACTTAGTGACCACGTAGTCAGTTACTAGTAAAACTAGTGTCAAATACACAAAATAATAAGGTGATTAAACTAAAACTGACCCGAAAAACAACCTATCCCAACCTATTCCTAACCCAAACCCCTAACCTGAAATGAAAGCGAAACCATCTGAACTGAATGGATAAAAAAAAAAAGAATTCTTTCTTTTTTTTGTTTTATTGATTTTAGTTTTATTTGGAACATAAGAAGTGTTTATAAGAATTGTTTCCTGAAATTTTTTTATGATGTTTTTTAAATATTAAAATCACTGTTGGTTTTCTTGTACAAAAGAAAGAATGCGTCGGTGGGAATTTGATACCAGTTGTCTTTTGTTGAACCATAAGATTATTGTAAGGGTTGTCAAAAAAGAGGATTATTTGAAACCCCCCTTAATTCACGGAGAGAAGAGAATAATAATACTACATTGAATAAGACCTTGTGTATATGAAAGAAAAATAATAAAAAGAAAAATAAAAATAAAAAAAAGAAAATAAAAATAAAAAAACAAAGCAAAAAAATCCTCTTTATGTTTTTTTTTAAGAAAAAAAACTGGACAAAGTAGGAAAAAAAATTCGTTGGCTGCATAGAACTTGGTGTATACCGTACGTTTGTGTGGAATTGTAAACAAACGTTAAAAAAAAAAAAAAACGACAAATAGACAAACAAACTAAGGAAAAAAAAAAAGACTAAAGTAAAAAAAAAAACAAAAAAAAATAAAAAAAAAAAAACCTGTTGGTAAGAGGTGCTTAAAAAAAAAACCATTTTAGACGAAAAAAAAAATTAAAAGTTTATTGAAAAAAAAATGTATTGATTTGAAGTATTTCTTCAATTTTTATTTTAAAAAAACAATTTTTTCCTCAAAATTTTATTTTAAAATAATTGAAGAAAAAAATTGAACTTTACTAAGTGATTCTATTAAGTACAGTAAAAAGTTAACAAACGGGATAAAAAATAAAGAGAACGGCTCCATTATTAAACTAGAGCATGAACGCAAAGATAAGTCCCTTTGGGCGGCTATTGTGTGTGTGCAAAGTTCTGGGTTTGTATGTGAAAAAAGCTTTAAATTCTCGAACTGTCAAAATGAAGCTGCTCTTTTAAAAATGAATATTCGGTTGAATTTGGGGGGCCGTATTATCTCCTAAGTCACCAAAAAAAGTCCAAAACCAAGATAAAAAAAGATAATACATAGTATAAAAGGTAAAAATTCGAGAAAAATGAGATTTGACACGACCAGCTGATCATATTTTTTTTAAAAAACTTATAACGAAATGAAAACTATGCACGTTTCCTGACAATAAAAGCAGTAGTTATGATTAAGCTTTTTATTCCCTAACAAAAAGAAAGATCACGAAAGTAAAACGTTTTTTTTTTACAAAACGAAAATTATACCTTGGGAAAGAAAATTCTATTTAAAAACTAAAAAACCTTTAAATTTCAAACTAAATGGCTTTCATAACTTTTTTGAAAAAGAGCCTGTAAAAAAAAAAAATAAAAAAATGTTAAAAGAGCTGTACTATACAATGATTTTCAACAGTTAAAAGAAACAAGACATGGCAAGAATCGTCTGTTAGTGGAACACTATAAAACTCGTGCCAGGGGGGGGGGGGGCCTTGCACGAAACTGGCTCTGTAGCTGCAGTCCAAAGCCAAAAAAAAAAAAGGACAGGAACGAGCCAACAGATAACGGCGCTGCAGTGTAGCGTGTTCATGAAATGATGTGGTGCGTGGGCGTGAAAGTCTGAAGCGAAAAGATAAAAAACATACAGAAAAACACAAGAAACGTCAAAAATAAATAAAGACGAAAAGGTGTGTGAGCGAATCTAAGTGTGTGTGTTTCGTGAAAAAAAAAAAAAATGGACACCAATGTGTGAGCATATATATGTTTCCCCCCCACCGGCCCCGAGTGTGTGTGAAAAAACTGTAGTAACACACACAAAATAAATAAACGCTAAAAGCACATAAACTGCGCAATACATAGCGCGACTGTGTGTGTAAATACGGTGAAAAAACAAAAATGAGGTATAAACTAGACAGAAAAAAAAATAAAACAAAAAAACCGTGCAAAAAAAAAAACTAAAAAAAAGAAGAACAAAAAAAAATGTGCCGGTACGTGCGTCGTGGTGGTGTTTTAAGTGAGTCGCCTACTCCGTGCGTCTAATCTTGTTTGGAGGGTGTTGCTGCCGCGCGGTGTATGGGTATGAAGTAGAGTGCCGTAGTGTGTGAAAGTAAAAAAAAAAAAAAAAAAAAAAAAAAAAAAAAAAAAAAAAAAAAAAAAAAAAAAAAAAAAAAAAAAAAAAAAAAAAAAAAAAAAAAAAAAAAAAAAAAAAAAAAAAAAAAAAAAAAAAAAAAAAAAAAAAAAAAAAAAAAAAAAAAAAAAAAAAAAAAAAAAAAAAAAAAAAAAAAAAAAAAAAAAAAAAAAAAAAAAAAAAAAAAAAAAAAAAAAAAAAAAAAAAAAAAAAAAAAAAAAAAAAAAAAAAAAAAAGAAAAAAAAAAAAAAAAAAAAAAAAAAAAAAAAAAAAAAAAAAAAAAAAAAAAAAAAAAAAAAAAAAAAAAAAAAAAAAAAAAAAAAAAAAAAAAAAAAAAAAAAAAAAAAAAAAAAAAAAAAAAAAAAAAAAAAAAAAAAAAAAAAAAAAAAAAAAAAAAAAAAAAAAAAAAAAAAAAAAAAAAAAAAAAAAAAAAAAAAAAAAAAAAAAAAAAAAAAAAAAAAAAAAAAAAAAAAAAAAAAAAAAAAAAAAAAAAAAAAAAAAAAACAAAAAAAAAAAAAAAAAAAAAAAAAAAAAAAAAAAAAAAAAAAAAAAACAAAAAAAAAAAAAAAAAAAAAAAAAAAAAAAAAAAAAAAAAAAAAAAAAAACAAAAAAAAAAAAAAAAAAAAAAAAAAAAAAAAAAAAAAAAAAAAAAAAAAAAAAAAAAAAAAAAAAAAAAAAAAAAAAAAAAAAAAAAAAAAAAAAAAAAAAAAAAAAAAAAAAAAAAAAAAAAAAAAAAAAAAAAAAAAAAAAAAAAAAAAAAAAAAAAAAAAAAAAAAAAACAAAAAAAAAAAAAAAAAAAAAAAAAAAAAAAAAAAAAAAAAAAAAAAAAAAAAAAAAAAAAAAAAAAAAAAAAAAAAAAAAAAAAAAAAAAAAAAAAAAAAAAAAAAAAAAAAAAAAAAAAAAAAAAAAAAAAAAAAAAAAAAAAAAAAAAAAAAAAAAAAAAAAAAAAAAAAAAAAAAAAAAAAAAAAAAAAAAAAAAAAAAAAAAAAAAAAAAAAAAAAAAAAAAAAAAAAAAAAAAAAAAAAAAAAAAAAAAAAAAAAAAAAAAAAAAAAAAAAAAAAAAAAAAAAAAAAAAAAAAAAAAAAAAAAAAAAAAAAAAAAAAAAAAAAAAAAAAAAAAAAAAAAAAAAAAAAAAAAAAAAAAAAAAAAAAAAAAAAAAAAAAAAAAAAAAAAAAAAAAAAAAAAAAAAAAAAAAAAAAAAAAAAAAAAAAAAAAAAAAAAAAAAAAAAAAAAAAAAAAAAAAAAAAAAAAAAAAAAAAAAAAAAAAAAAAAAAAAAAAAAAAAAAAAAAAAAAAAAAAAAAAAAAAAAAAAAAAAAAAAAAAAAAAAAAAAAAAAAAAAAAAAAAAAAAAAAAAAAAAAAAAAAAAAAAAAAAAAAAAAAAATCCCTCAAAAAAAAAA
>CM065683.1:68389942-68397442 GCA_017654935.2 Phymorhynchus buccinoides
CAGTGCCAATACACATAGACTCCACGAAATGCTGCAATGCAAGATCATGCCGTTTCACATGAATGGGATTACCTGCTCGTCAGCCATCTTTGTTTGAAACAGAAACAATTGGCAGATGGCGCTCAAACACATGTCCTTGGCGTAGGCCTATACAAGCGTCTTTTTGATTGGCTGTTCGATGGAGATCTACGAATGTTTGATCGATAAGGTAAAATGTTGTTTAGGATTGAATAGAATACTAGACTACGGAATTAAAAACAACACACGAAAAACTGAAAGAAAATGAAAACAGCTAGATTAGAAAGCACTGATACAGTGCGAACCGGCAGCAAGGGCACCAACATTGACCTTTGCCCGTCCTGCCCCATACCTCCCTAGCCCCCTACCCTCCCCATACCTTTCATCTCATATCCCTCATCTTATCACCCCCCGCCCCCGCCCTACCGTCAGCGGTCCGAGAAAGAGAAAATGTGTGTGTGTGTGTGTGTGTGTGTGTGTGTGTTGTTTGGTTTGTTTTGTTTTGTTTAATTTAACGTCTTTTCATCAGTTTAAAGTCTTTTTAGACAGACGACTATGATATTGTAAATGATTGATAATAAAATCCCACCTCGGGTAGGGGAAGACGGGGTAAAAAGCGCATGGGCGGGTAAGAAGCCCACCCCAATTATCTCATGAAATAAAGAAAATTTCAGTCAAATTTGCCCATGAGACGAATGCTAGACATTAACGCTCGTCTCATGAGCAAAATGAGACTGAAATTTGCTTCTTTTCATGAGATAATTGGGGTGGGCTTCTTACCCGCCCATGCGCTTTTTACCCCGTCTTCCCCATTTTATTTTATGAATTAAAACATCAAATTAAATTAAGTCTACTTAATTAACAAGAACAACCAAATCTAACCCTGTTTAAAAACAAAAATGAAAATATCATAATTACGTACCAAGGGACTATGAAGTAAATATTATGATACATTAAGCAAAATATAAGTGATTTGACAGTAGGATTTGAAAATAATCGATTTGAAGAATAGGGGAAGACGGGGTAAAAAGCGCATGGGCGGGTAAGAAGCCCACCCCAATTATCTCATGAAATGAAGCAAATTTCAGTCTCATTTTGCCCATGAGACGAGCGTTAATGTTTAGCATTCGTCTCATGGGCAAATTTGACTGAAATTTTCTTTATTTCATGATATAATTGGGGTGGGCTTCTTACCCGCCCATGCGCTTTTTACCCCGTCTTCCCCTACGAATACGAATGCTTATTGAGGGTTGAGATAGAGAGAGAGAGGAGAGAGAGAGAGAGAGAGAGAGAGAGAGAGAGCGAGAGAGAGAGAGAGAGAGAAGAGAGAGAGAGAGAGAGAGAGAGAGACTTGAACGCACTAATGCAGTGCAAACCTCTGCCAAGAGAAACAACTGATATACCATGAGTAAACTGTGACAATTCCTCAGTGATTTGATACGTATTTGTAGGGCCTACTACTTTAAGCTTAGTTACAGGCCTGAGTCAGTCGTGTCACATACATCATCAGTGACATAGATAGTTTACAGGCAATTTGTACGTTGAACACCTGTGACGTGACACAGGCAGATTCACTGACTACGCGCGCGACACGTGCACGCACATACGCACGCGCACACATACGCACGTGTATATATGTTTGTACCAGCCCAGGAGAGAGAGGGGGGAGAGAGAGAGCGCGTGTGTGTGTGTGTGTCACGTCGTGTGTGTGTGTGTGTGTGAAGTGAGAGAGAGAGAGAGAGAGAGAGAGAGAGAGAGAGAGAGAGAGAGAGCGAAGAGAGAGAGAGAGAGAGAGAGAGAGAGAGATTCATTAGTGTCATTTCAGAGGTTCGTTGTCAATAAGGGCCCGATTACACACACACACACACGCGCACACACACACACACACACACTCTCTCTCTCTTTCTCTTCTCTCTCTGAGAGAGAGATATTGACAACGAACCTCTGAAAAGACACTAATGAATCTCTCTCTCTCTCTCTCTCTCTCTCTCTCTCTCTCTCTCTCTCTCTCTCTCTCTCTTCACACACACACACAACACACACACACAACACACAACAACACACCACACACACACACACACACAAGAGAGACAGAGAGAGAGAGAGACACAGAGAGACACAGACAGAGAGAGAGAGAGAGAGAGAGAGAGAGAGAGAGAGAGAGAGAGAGAGAGAGAGAGAGAGAGAGAGAGAGAGAGAGAGAGAGAGAGAGATATTCATTAGTGTCTTTTCAGAGGTTCGTTGTCAATAAGAGCCCGAACACACACACACACACACACACACACACACACCAATCAGCGTCATATAGACTAACACTTATCCGAAAGTCCAAGGTGCTTTGGTGCCAGGGTTCCAGTAGAGGATGGATCGATTACTGATTGACGAGTTATGTATAGTATATAATACAGTATACTCTGATTCTGTACTATAAATCCCACTCTGTCCATTAGTATGAGTGCTGTCATTTGTGTGCAGTTTTGCCTTTTTGCTGCAACAGTTTGTGTGTTGTTGATCCGTAAGTAGATTGAATGCTAATTACGATCACATTTCCAGCCAGTGCTATTTCCCCCCCTTAATTTAAACATTTGGTAGATCTGTGTTTGTTTATTTAGCAGTTTGGTTCATTTGCTTTAACGCAATACATAAATTGTTGGGAAATTTGCTGTTATCTTATTCAAAGAATAGAATACGTATTAGCTGGAACTGATATATGTAATTTGTGTGTAGTGTTGCCTCATTGCTGCAACAGTTTGTGTGTTGTTGATTTGTAAGTAGGTTCAATGCTAATTACGAAGAAGAGAAGAAGAAGAAAAATGGTGTTTTACGTCCTCTCGGTCATAGACACATATGGGACATTTGTAAATACAAAGATGGTGGGAACAATACTGGCTGCAATGCCCGGAGGCAGTGCAACACCAGTAAAGTCCCGAGTTTTTATCAATATAGATATGTGTAGCAGTAACCACGCCTCGGATAAACCTAATCGGCTATGGTACTGCCACAATACATTGTAGTGTCCTTGCTAATTACGATCAAATGTACATCCAGTGCTATTTTGTTTCTTAGTTTAAACATTTGGTAGATATGTGTTTATTTAACACTTTGGTCCATTTGTTGTAAAGCAATAAATAAATTGTTGTGAAATTTGCTGTTATCTTATTCAAAGAATAGAATACGTATTAGCTGGAATTGATATAAATTATATGAATTGTAGGCCTACGTGATTTGTATTTTGCATTTGTATGATCCCCTTAATAACAGGGGGGTATTATTGTAGCAATTCTTCTTCTTCTCAGACTTTCATGAAAACAATGGGGCTCCATAGCAACGTGCATTTGCAACAAATATAGTTCAGGGCATGGTTTAAAATATATGGTCGAATTTTTTCCCCGCCAAAACGATTAAGAATACAATCGTAACAATGTATTCAGTTTCGAACAACTCAAGAGTGTTCATATTCAACAAAGTCAGTACAGACAACAATACACAAGGTACGGTTTATGGGTTGATTACTTGAACAGTGAGTCTTCTTCTTCTGCGTTCCCAGACCAAAAGGCCACAATGGGTACGTATGTGTCCGTTTTCCAGTTTTCACTGGTCTCCTCGCTGCATTCAGCCGACACATTCCGATTTCGGAGGAGCTCAAAGGAGAAAACTATATGGAATTTTTTTTTTTTAAAGGCAGGAGAATGGGCCAAAAAGTCAGAAAGATAGTAGATGACACAAAGCAAGGAAAAGGGCAGAGTCAAAGAGAGACAGATTAAAGGAAGTTACAAGCACATAACTTCCAGAAAAATATATATGTTTATATTTTAAAGGAAAGTACTCGATCAAGGAAAAGAATAAGCGATTACTGTTTTTGTTGAAGGTCGCGTACGCGTGCGTTGCAACAGCTTTGGAGATGATTCCAGTTAAGGGCCAGCCACACTGCATACGATTTGACCTCAATACGATCCGATTGTGACGATGTCTGTGAGTCATGATTCACGTGAAACACTTCCGTCTAAAATAATTATACTATTTTCGCTCACTATGCTACTTTGTAGACTCCCATGTATGGCCTACACGAATCACATAAAATGTCTGATACAAAAACACAGATATTTCATCAGATTCGTGTACTGGGGGACTACAAACATAGTGAACATATAACCAGTAGGATTTCATCAGACTTATTTAGACAGTAGAATTTCACGAGAATCATGCCTCACAGATGCCACAGTCGGATCGTATTGAGATCGAATCGTATGCAGTGTGGTTGACCCTTTAGTGACAGCTGCTCAAACTCCACGATATAAAAACAAAACTATTTTCCGCTTTTTTTTTTACATACTTGTGGCGGTACCATAGCCGATGAGGTTTAACCGAGGCGTGGTCAACGCTACAGTTATCTGTATTAATTTTAAAAATCGGGACTTTACTGGTTTCGTACTGCCTCCGGGCATTGCCTCCAGTATTGTTCCCACCATATTTGTATTTACAAATGTCTCATATGTGTCTGATTCAGACCAAGAGGACGTAAAACTCCATTTTCTCTCTCGCATTTTTTTTGGTATTGGTATTTGGTACTTTATAGTCACAGAGGCGTCTCTGTGAAATTCGGGTTGCTGCCACCTGGAGAGCGCGTCGCAGCCAGAGGCGCGCCACCCTTCTTTTTATTTTTGCAAGCGATTTGTGTGTGACTGATGAGGAGGGAAAAAGGGTGGGGGGGGTACATTTGGACCAAATGACAACCTTTTCGTTGTCACTGGGTTTAATGTGTGCTAAGTGCATGGGCACACGGGACCTCGGTCTATCGTCTCACCCGAAAGACTCCACGTTCAGACCATAAGGCCTAGTGCAGAGTGAGAGGAAAAATCGCCCTATATGCTTACCCAGGTTCGAACTCGGGTTTACTGTGCACTGAGGCGAACGCGTTACCTCTATGCCACTCTACACACTTAGCCGACAGAAATGGTGATGGTGGTGGTGGTGGTGATGATGATGATGATGATGATGATGATGATGATGATGATGATGATGATAACGGAGGTGGGGTGGGGTGGGGTTCATACCAGCTTCCAGTCCTATTCTCTGGGCTGTGTCAACTGTTGATTTGTGATAGCTGCCACACAGAAACCATTTTTTTCTATAGTTTATTTGAAAGGTGAAAGGCGTATATTAGTATCTACCTGAAGGGCTATTGTTTCGTGTATGCTCACATTAACAACATTAACCCTTTCACCGCGAATGTTTCATTTTTGCACCACAATGATTTAACACCTATGTTACTAAAAGTGTTGTGTAGTGTAGAGTGGCACAGTAGCACGTTCGCTTCGTGTCAAGTAAACCCGAGTTCTAACCTGGGTACAGGGGATTTTTCCTCTCACTTTGCACTAGGCCTTGCGGTCTGAACGTGGAGTCTTTCGGATGAGACGATAAACCGAGGTCCCGTGTGCTCATGCACTTAGCACATGTTAAATCCAGTGGCAACGAAAAAGTTGTCATTTGGTCAAAATTTACCCCCCTCCCTTCCTTCCTCATCAGTCACACAAAAATCGCATGCAAAAAAAAAAAAATTGGGTGGCGCGCCTCTGGCTGCGACGCGCTCTCCAGCAGGGAGCAACCTGAATTTCACAGAGACGCCTCTGTGACTATAATGTACCTAACCTAACCTAACATAAAAAGCATCAAATAATTGCCTGTTATCTGAAGAACCTATTTTCGTACTTTTGGAATGTAAAGATAGGCCTAATGTTATACATGCCACAGAGGAATTCGCAATATTACTGATTTTTTTTTTCTCTACCCAGTTAAGTTTAATGGTATTTTGTGGCTGAAAAATGGCTGGCGGCGAAAGGGTTAACAACGCACCGAAATTGTGACAACGCAGCAGAGAGGCAATGGGGTTAATGCCCATCATGGTCAGTTAATCGGTTGGGAAATAAATAATTTTTATTAGTAGTGGGATTTTGAACAACTTTCTCTCACTAATAAGGAAAATAAAAACCTACATTGTTTTTTGAAACACACGTTTGTTCCCCATGGAAATACCGGGGGTCTTTTAGTACAAATAGTCCCCCCCCCCCTCCCCTCCTCCCCCGTATTCTGGTAAGTTATGTGCATTGCAATTTAATATATGTTATCACTCCTTTTAACTCTGCCTTATTTCTTGCTGTCGTCTATTATTTTTCTGCCTTGTTGGCCCATTCTCCAGCGTTTTCGGGGTTTTTCCTCGAAAATCTTCCAGTTTTTTTTTTGCTCCTGCAAAATTGGAAGTCAGCGTGGAAGCCGGTGTGGCGTTCATAAATGGATTTGTTCTAAACATGTCTGCGCATATGCGAAATTATTTTTTGTGTATTTGACGGTTTCAGGTTAGGGATAGGGTTAGAGTTAGGGTTAGGAATAGGGTTAGGGTTAGGGATAGGCTTAGGGTTAATTTAGTGTCGAATACACAAAAGATAAAATTTGATGGTACGTCATGATCGATTTCGCACATGCGCAGACTGTGTATGATGTTGAGAACAAATCCATTTTGAGAACGCCACACCGGACACACGTGCCTTTTACCTATTTTGGCCATGAGGTCTGGAAACAGAGGAAGAAAGAAAAAAAGAAGAAAATACAAGAATCCCAGTTACCAAAACAGACACACAGGTGAAAAGAGGGCGCTTGTAAAGTAAACACTCTGTTTTCTGATTCACCCATCTTCCTAGTAAACAATTCTTGGTTCATAATGTTTGTCATGGGGAAATATAAATATCTTGTGAATGGAGTTAACGTGTAGCCTACATAGATCTTTATCAGTGTAGCATTAACCTGTTGTAGAATATACACACAACCAACAGCCATTTTAGGCCTTGGCATAAGGCTGTGTCAGACCAATTGACAAAAGCTAGAACACCAAGGCTACATCAAAATGTTGTTATGTTCTGCATAGTTATACGGGGATTGTCTTTCGCCATGGCAAGATCCTAGCATAACATCATCAGTTCAAAAATCCTTCGAAGTCGGAGTTGAGTGTGGTTGCCCACGTGGCGTGGTAATAAAAAATGGTTACACGCGTTATGTTCTCATCCCAGGCTGGTGCATTCGTACTATAGTGTTCATTAAGTGCTTCGGCTTTTGGGATGATCCCTGGAGTCTTTAAGCCAGGGTACGACAGCAACAACAACAACAACAGACATTTTGTTTCAGATGCCAAGCCAACAGGGACATGCCCACACCCACAAGGAATCACATGGTTTTCCCACAAGGGACAGCAGCGCTACGGCATTTTCAACAACACTGTGACAGACTTCAACACAGCGTTCAACTGTTGTCACAGCCTCGGGTCGCACGTGCGAATGAGTGTGTTGAAATCTGCTGACGTCATTGGGTTGATGACGTACATTCAAAAGCACTTTGGAGCCGGAGCTGAGGAAGTGTGGGTGGACGCCAGACGAAGTGGTCAGTGTAATGAAGTGTCATCATCATCATCATCATCATCATCAAAATAATCAT
>CM065683.1:68402442-68412442 GCA_017654935.2 Phymorhynchus buccinoides
TTCTTCACAAAATGAAAACAGTGTAAACAGCATCAACTGTCGGCGATGCTTATTATAATATACAGCAGAAGAAGGAAGAATAACTATGTTGTGTTTTGTAACCAGCAATAACCAGTAGAGGATACCATAACAGAAATAAATGTAAACACTAACATCACAATAACAAGATTTACTTTTATCACAATGAGTATCTGGTAACAGGACTGAGTTTGTAGCGTGCGCGCTTGTATGCATATGTGTATGTGTGTGTGTGTGTGTGTGCGCGCGTGTGTGTTTGCTTACGCGCATGCGTGTATTTGCATGTGAAATAAAAACGCATCACAGAAACGGCAGCGAAACAACCCAAATACTGTCACCTAAGCAACTGGAACAACAACCAGAAACAGTTGACAAAATGTCATAAGCATTATTTCACATTCGAAACCATCACACAATTTACATCAAAGTGAAAGGAAACAAATAAACGATTATAGCCAAGCAAATACACGTTTACGAAAAGCATAACACAACTACTGAAAACATTAATATGATACATGGACAGGAGAAATGATGAAATACTTCAACAGGGAGAAAGGTGGCAGAGTGGTTAAGACGTTCGCCTGCCAAATATAATGCGTGACTGTAACGTGAGTGACCCGGGTTCGAATCCCGGCCTCGCCCTTTCTTTCTAGTTTGACAGGAAAATCGAACTGAATGTCCAGTCCTTCGGATAGGGACTTAAAGCTAGTCTGACTCGTGCGCTTTACGCACGTAAAAATCCCACGGCAGTTGAAAGTCGGTAAGAGCAGGGAGAAATCCCGCTGCCTGGTATGGCCAAATTAATAGATAAGTTTTCCAAGTGTGCCCACACCCTCTCCTCACCCTGTGCCCCCAAAAATTAAAAAAAAGGGCAGGCGCTGCACTTGCGGCGACGCACTCTCCGGGGTAGAGCAGCCCGAATTTCACAGAGATAAGTCTCTGTGACTAAAATATACCAAATAAGACTTCCCTTTTTAAGGACGTTTCTACGTTTGTTTATCTGTGCCTTCTGTTCAAGCTGGACTAGGCGGGGCTGACATAAGTAACATTGGAAAGGGGGTGGGGGTGGGGTTGAACCCCTTTTACAGGGAGTGTTGTTCACCTTTGCGTATTACCAGCAGCAAGCATGATCAACTTTATGATCTTTCTTCAGTTTGTTTGGGTTGTTTGCTCTGCTTATTGTATTTACAGTAATTCGCTTGTTTGCTGGAATCTTAAGGGCCAGCCACACGTCAGCTAAAATCGCACGACTGCACGATACGATTCGATCACGTGATCTCGAACCACATTTGTTCTTGGAGACCACGTGATCGAATCGGATCGTACAGTCGTACGATTTTAATGGACATGTGGCTGGCCCTATGCAAATGTAAAACAACATTGAGCCTTTTGGGGTTCTTTTCGTTCCAACTTTATCATGTTAACATACAGTCATAGCCAGCCAGTCCTTCAGCCAGCCAGCCAGCCAGGAACAATCAGACAAACGTCTCTGAAAACACTACCAGCTTCGCATGATTGCTGGAAGAAAAACAAAAACAACAAAAACATTATTATCTTTCTAATATCATAATGATGGTTATCTCATACAGATGCAAGAGGAGTTATGTTATATATAATAACAACACGTATACTAGATTCTGTAAGTTCGTTGAACACAACGCTAGATATCAACAACAAAAGTCAACTCATACATCTGTATCGTTAAAAATTCGGGACTTTCCTGGAGTTGCACTGCCTCCGGGCATTTCCTCCAGGATCGTTCCCACCATCTTTATATCTATTAATGTCCCTTATGTGTCTGTTTCAGAACGGAGGACGTTAAACGGATTTTCATCAAGCATGGACAAGAGAGACAACTTAATTCATTAAGCCAAGCCAGGTACGGAGGGCTGTCAACATGCAAAAAATGGGAGATAACTCGACTCCACTGGTCTATCAAGGGGCAAAATAGAAAGTTAGTGGACTTGGAACTGCGTTGAAGGCAAAGTTTACAACGGCAAAAATGGAACTATTGGAAGGGGGAAAAAGGAACGTGTCTGGTGACTGCCTTGACTATTTGAACATTTCACTTGTTCTTGATTAAGCTTAGTAATGTTTGTATGATTAAAAGGGATGATTGAAATGACATTTTGCATTCACTTTCATGGCCATTAATTCTATAGGCTACTTGAAGCGCACCAATGTAGGTATATAATACCAAAAAGCCTCTCTGCACAATGGCTTGAAACCATAACAAAGCTGAAAACCTTGACAAACTGAAAACTATAAACATCTTGATAATGCCTTCAATGTCAACAAGAATTTGTTTTACATAAACAACAAAAAACAACAAAAACAAAACTGATTTCTTTGTTTAAAAACAAATCGACAAGAAATTGATAAATAACACTAAAACAAAAGTGCTGTATCCTAACAACATTTTCAGATTTAATTTTCATGAGATGCTTCCTTGGTAATGCCTAACTCTTTATGAAAAGTCATTAACATGTATTCATAACTTTTAAATTAAGACAACAACAGACCAGTAAACAGACAAACATAATCTTCTTGATGGAGTTACAACTAGACGATCATAACATTATATAATACAATGCATTAAGATAGCCACACAGTTAACATTAAGAATAACATTTCATGAAATAATAGCAACTAATTATGCACACATACATACACACAAAACCCCAAGAATGACAGGTATCGAGATCATAGTTTGCATGACAAAAATAAAGCAGATTTGAACAGAAACAAAATAGAAAGCACACTGATACTAAGATCTGGATACATATTGCATTAAGGTTAATGATCATCTTGTTTCAAACAATATGTTTCGTGGCCTAGTGGCTATGTGATGTGGCACTGGATTTATTCAAAGGGACGGCACTTGGAAGCCAACCCGGCAAAGATGCAGATGAACACCCCCCCTCACTTTCTTAGTTCTGTCTTTGTCAGTCTTGCCTTCGTATTCTACTATTAGGGAATGCGTATTTTTTTTAATTGTTTAAATGGGTGAAAATTAACGTTGAATGTAGAAAACGATAGAGGTTTAAGTGCCCATTCTGCAGTAGGGGAAGACGGGGTAAAAAGCACATGGGAGGGTAAGAAGCCCACCCCAATTATCTCATGAAATGAAGCAAATTTCAGTCTCATTTTGCCCATGAGACGAGCGTTAATGTCTAGCATTCGTCTCATGGGCAAATTTGACTGAAATTTTCTTTATTTCATGAGATAATTGGGGTGGGCTTCTTACCCGCCCATGCGCTTTTTACCCCGTCTTCCCCTAAGAAAGGCAGGAATGAAGAAGAAAAAAACCAACAGAAAGAAACGGAGAAATAGATGTGTGTGTGTGTGCGTGCGTGCGTGTGCGTGCGTGCGTGCGTGCGTGTGTGTGTGTGTGTGTGTGTGTGTGTGTGTGTGTGTGTGTGTGTGTGTGTGTGTGTGTGTGTGTGTGTGTGCGTGCGCGTGTCCCACCTCCATAATATTGTATTCATGAAAAGTTAAAAATCACTGTTTAATCGTTTCCAATTTTCTGTTTTCAACAATATTTTGGGCAACAATTTTTGGACTCTTAGGATGACAATTTAAAGGGGAAAAAAGATAAGTGGTAAATGTGAACAGTAGTGTTATCTTAAGTCTATTTTGTCGATTTCTTTGGGGGAAAAAACACCCACCCAATGCACCCAGCATCACCCATGCTTTGAAACTGTCACAGTTCATACCATTGTACCATTGCAAAGCAAAACCATTGAAATCGTAGCTACCCCCACCCGCACCCCCACCCCGTGGGCACACCGGGGGGGGGGGGGGGGGACTTTTGTACAAATAGTTTCCCCACCTTCTGGAAGTTCTGTGCTTGTAACTTTCTCTAATCTGTCACTCTCTTTGATTCTGCCTTTTCCCTTTGATTACTGTCATCTACTATATTTCTGCCTTACCGTTCCATTCCCCTGCCGTTTGTGCTACAGCAGAAACTCTTACAAAGATTTCCCCCAGCCGAAGTCGGACATGCTGGGCCTAACTATTTCTTAGTTAGGCGCATAACGGCAGCATGACGCATCTGCGCTCATATACGACAGGAAACTGTCTGAGCGATCGATGATGATGATGAAGAAGAAGAAGAAGAAGAAGAAGAAGAAGAAGAAGAAGAAGAAGAAGAAGAAGAAGAAGAAGAAGAAGAAGAAGAAGAAGAAGAAGAAGAAGAAGAAGAAGAAGAAGAAGAAGAAGAAGAAGAAGAAGAAGAAGAAGAAGAAGAAGAAGAAGAAGAAGATGCATCTAAAATGTAGAAGGACGATTTATGGATATTTACAAAACGGTTTATCCGTTTACTCTCCCTCTTAACTTCGCAACTAAACAGTTTACAAACGCGGACAAGATGCACCAGAGTGATCTATAACTTTTTGTATGGTGTGTAAGATAATGTATGGCTTAATACATTAAAAGAACTATATAACATCAATAGGATATAATCATTAGGCCTACAGTAATGTCGAATTCTATAGAATTCTAGACTATACCCATTACTTCCACTCATTCTACCTGAGATGACAATATTATGCGCGATACTTTACATCATTACAGTGGATAAAAGCTCAGAAAAAACATTCGAGATTAATATTTATTTTGATAATATCTGGTTTAAATGTTTTACTTTCAAAAGAAACACCACCACCAACAACGACCTAACTGAAGCAGTAACAAGCAAAGCTGATGATGTGCTCAGATAATATCTCATTTTGTTAGAGAAAAACGAAAACAAAAGAAAACCGTTACAACAAAAATATGTAACAGAGCAAACTATTTCAAGACAGACTAGAAATCAGAATGAAAGAAATAGTAGCGTTTCTTGCTTGGGGTAGTTATTCATCAAATCCTAGTCCACAGCTTCAATAATACATTGATCGAAGAACGCAGCAAACAAATAAGTGGAAGAAAAATATAAAAAATAAGCACAACATACATAGAATCACGGTACCAACACCATCACAGTACAGTGGAACCTCCTTTATAAGGACCTTCAAAAATAATCCTAAATGAGGTCTTATAAGGGAGGGGTCTTTAAGGGAGGTAATTATAATACTTACAAAGAAGTGTTCAGTTGTAAGTATCATTGTAATATCATTGTGTTCAGCATCAGAGAAGTAGGTCTTATGTGGGAGGGAGTCTTATAATGGGAGGTCTTATAAGGGAGGTTCCACTGTACCAAGCAATGATAATACATGGTGCAACATGTGTCTTTCCTTCACTTCTACTGATGCTGAAGATCAGTCGCTCTGCTGCTGAGTTTACACTTACTTCATGCACACCAGTTCACTGTTAATGCGATCACTGTGTTCAGTCTTGTCACAAAGACAACCAGCACGTGGATCGGTCTTGATCTGATGCGATACTGCTCTTTCTGGAAAAGGGTTTCTCTATATAAATGTCTTTGATGCGCATCAATACACTGTAGGCCTACGTCTCTTTCTGTCTCCACGAAACTCCACAATCCACATTGTTGTTGTGAATTAACTTGTTAGTACTATTCAATTCATGAAGTCTTACTACCTCAGTCACTTAATCAAATTAACAAAATTAATCACAAGTCATACAAAGATCGATTGTGTTCTTCTGATTAAACAGGCCTGAAATCTTATGTTTTTGTCTCCACGAAATTCCATAATCCACATTGTTGTTGTGAATTAACTTGTTATTCACGAAGTCTTACCTCAATCGCTTCATCAAATTAACCAAATAAATCACAAGTCATACAAATATTAATTATGTTCTTCTCACAGATTATGATCTTATTTTTGTGTTGCTTTGATTCAGTTTCAGTCACTTCATGAATCTAACAAAGCCAATAGCAAGTCATGCAAACATCGATTGTGTTCTTCTTAATTAAACAGGCCTGAAATCTTATGTTTCGTTTTGCTTTCTTTCAATTTCAGTCACTTTAATTACTCAATCCAGCAAAGTCAATAACAAGTCACATAAATATTGGTAGTGTTCTTCTTACTCGTTTCACACTATTATCTAAGGATGCAAAGAAGTCAAATGTTTTGCTCTGTTTCCGATTCTAAGGAGGCAACGAAGATAACGCAACAGCGAAGACACAAGACGCCAGAACAAGCAGGAAGTTGACGTCAGCCGGTGCCGGAAGCGCGGCCATATTGCATCCGTCCGTGTCGCAGGCGAGGATACAGCCGCGCATGCGCTTTCCCCGGTACTCGATGGTGCGGAGCCAGCCGCAGTGCGTGAGACGGCCGATTTCCGTTTCCGAGTTGGTGCCTCCATTGTCCACCACGCAGTTCCGCACCACCAAGGAGAACCCCGTCTCGTCTGTCAACATACGCATAGAAGTGCAAACACGAGCACAAGCATGCATACACATACATGCTCGCGCACGTACGTACGCACGCACGTACGCACGCAACACATATATATCACGGGGTAGGAAAAAGGGTAATTGTGAAAGGACGAAACGAGACAGTACAAAATAAGATACAACATCGCTATGTGTAGCATACACACACACATACAAACACACAATCGCACGCACGCACGCACGTACTCACGCACGTACGCACGCAACACACACACACACACACACACACACACACACACACACACACACACACACACACACACACACACACACACACAAACACACACACACACATACACACACACGCATGCATAACAAAGCAGAAGGAAAGATTTATTTTCAAAATTATAATTTTTAAAAATGCTACCTCTGCAACGTGTACCATCATCTGAACTAATGATATCAAGGAATGACTCTCTCGAAAGTCCCACCTCCCACCTCCCACCTCCCACCTCCCTTTTCCTTTCCTTCCAGTCTCCCTTATCCTTCATTTTCCAAGTTCAATCCAAACGCTTTCTCTCTGTGTGTCTCTGTGTCTGTCTGTATGTCTGCCTAGTTGTCCTCATGGTGAGGGTTTGTAAGTTGATGTTTAAGCTTGCATGTATTCAGTGCGTTTCAGGCGAACATCAACAACAGGATCTACAGTCTTTTCCTAATAATTTCTTACTTACCAATGCGTTCTGTTTGTTTTTCTGTATTGTTGATTCTCATATTATCACATGGTTTAGGCACATTCTTTTTCCTATGAAGGGTGTACATTTTTGATGGTATTAGAGCATCATGCCTAAATATGATACATGTCATTATTTGTTTGTACATTTGTTTCTTCATACGCACTGTTCTCTTTTGCGCAATTGTAAACTCTCTTTTGGTTTCATTAAAATCAATTTAAAACCTGAAAAAAGTTAAATCCAAACGAGTTTTTTAAAAAACTTTTCCAACATTTATACCAATGCATCCAATTTTGAAAAAGAAACTCTAGTTCAATACATTAGTAAAAGGTAAGAAATGTTGGTGCCTTATAAAACGTCTTCGATCTGCTGCCAAGGTCTTGATGGAGATTAGGTAAGTGCCTAGGGTCTGCAAATGGAATCCCTTAATGGGCTCTCTCGAAATTTAGTCACCATACCCACTCGTGTCTACGACCCTCAATCTCAAAGACTGCTTCTTTCAGTTTTAAAGACCCACCAGGTCATGTGTCAAAATCACGGGTTTCACGTGTTTTCCCTCTTATAGCTGGTAAGAAATTTTGTTTTGACCAGGTTTGATTCCCATATCCCATACAAATGTCCCCAAATTGAAAACGAAACAACTTTTTAAAGAGCAGCCTCAATTTGAAGTTGAGGACATTTGTATGTGGGTCACAACTACCCAGAAAAAACCAAGGGACATAATCGTGGTGCGTCAGTGTGTCTTTAAAGACCCACTGACCCGGCTGGATTAAGTCCCTTGGTTTTTTTCTGGGTCGGTGTGGCCCACATACAGACTTTCCTCACATACGAGCGAGGCAGCTCTTTAAAGTGATGTCTCGTTTTCGTGCATGAGGAAATTTGTATGGGAGCCACACTTGGTCAAAATAAGCTTTCTTACCAGCAAGAGAGAGGGAAGCACGTGAAAGCCGTGGTTTTCACTCACCGACCTGGTGGGTCTTTAAAAAGTTTTAAGGCTGGTCATAACCCTATCTGTAAATGGTAGAATGCTGCTTTTCAGTGAAAATCAAAATGCGAAAAAAACCCTGAAACGTAAGCCTGTAAGATAGCCCTTGATGGACTTCACATTTCAAAGAAAATATGAATACACGCTTACCAGATTCTACACTAGATACATCAATGTTTGAATGTAAGTTTCAATAACACCTTGTCACATAAGAAGATGATCTACTCATAAGCCGGTGCTATGCCCCTCTCCTCTTGTTTCTTTCTTTGTTTTTATCTATGTTTTTCTGTTTGTCTTTATGTGTGTGTGTGTATGGTGTGTGTGTGTGTGTGTGTGTGTGTGTGTGTGTGTGTGTGTGTGTGTGTGCGTGTGTGTGTGCGTGTGTGCGTGCGTGTGCGTGCGTGCGCGCGCGTGTGCGTGCGTGTGTGCGTGTGCGTGCGTGCGTGTGTGTGTGTGTGTGTGTGTGTGTGTGTGTGTGTGTGTGTGTGTGTGTGTGTGTGTGTGTGTGTGTGTGTGTGTGTGTGTGTGCGTTTGATAACTATGTTTTAAGTCATTTACATGTGCGCTTTTATGTTATTTTACAAATGTCTCTTCTGTTAGGTTATAACAATGTCTTATTTTGTCTTCATTTTTATGTGCATGCCGAAAAACAAATTTCTTCACTTGTTTGGAGACAATAACATTATTGAATTGGTTTAATTGGTGTGTGTGTGTGTGTGTGTGCGTGCGTGCGTGCGTGCGTGCGTGCGCGCGCACTTGCTAATTATCCCTGAAAAACAAAGACAAACGTGCGTCAGATTTATATAATAGGCCTATATATAGCACAAAAGTTTAGCGCAAAATTAAACAAGAGAATATTATAATATCCCAACAATCTGAAAAATAATAATCATCATCATCGTCATTATAATCTACTTTACTGTCTGGCACCGGTCGCGTGCGTCAGCATACTAATTGGGTATGATATTCTAATTAAACAGAAATATGCAAAATCTGTACAACACATGATAAGCTCACGTGCAGACGTCAAGTTGCTGCGGAATTGTCGTAAGCGTCGCCATAAATATAACTAAACCGTCTGCCTCTAACCACAGCGATAAATCCTATTATTCAGGCCCTAACATCTCTGCGTCTTCCGTATCTGCATCGGTTACGTTGGCAGAAAACCCCACCCTGGTTATGGTACGCCAACGGCAGAAAAACCCACCCTGGTTATGGTACGCGGCACCCACCCTGGCTATGGCACGCCAAAGGCAGAACACCCCACCCTGGTTATGGTACGCCAAAGGCAGAAAAACCCACCCTGGTTATGGCACGCCAAAGGCAGAAAACCCCACCCTGGTTATGGTACGCGCAACGGCAAAGGCAGAAAAACCCACCCTGGTTATGGCACGCCAAAGGCAGAAAAACCCACCCTGGTTATGGTACGCCAACAGCAGAAAAACCCACCCTGGTTATGGTACGCCAAAGGCAGAAAAACCCACCCTGGTTATGGTACGCCAAAGGCAGAAAAACCCACCCTGGTTATGGTACGCCAAAGGCAGAAAAACCCACCCTGGTTATGGTACGCCAAAGGCAGAAAAACCCACCCTGGTTATGGTACGCCAAAGGCAGAAAAACCCACCCTGGTTATGGCACGCCAAAGGCAGAAAAACCCACCCTGGTTATGGTACGCCAACAGGCAGAAAAACCCACCCTGGTTATGGTACGCCAAACAGCAGAAAAACCCACCCTGGTTATGGTACGCCAAAGGCAGAAAAACCCACCCTGGTTATGGTACGCCAAAGCAGAAAAACCCACCCTGGTTATGGTACGCCAACAGGCAGAAAAACCCACCCTGGTTATGGTACGCCAAAGGCAGAAAAACCCACCCTGGTTATGGTACGCCAAAGGCAGAAAAACCCACCCTGGTTATGGTACGCCAAAGGCAGAAAAACCCACCCTGGTTATGGTACGCCAAAGGCA
>CM065683.1:68417442-68422442 GCA_017654935.2 Phymorhynchus buccinoides
GGCACGCCTCTCATTCCAAAACCATTCTGAGAGGTTGGTGGGTGGGGGGTGGGGGGAACCAAGATGGCTGAGCCATGCAAACTGTACTCCCAGTCCAAGGTAAAAATAATTACAAATTATCTCCCTTGTGAAGGGAGTCAATTTTTGATTATTATTTTTATTTTTTATTTTGTTTAAACGATTTTTTATTGAGTAACACATAGTAAAGCAGGAGAATAAACACACGAGAACGAGCACCACAAGCTGAAAGCTTATACAAGGCGTTCAAACACAAGTAGATTATGCAATATTGGCTGCCACAAGTAATAAGATAATGGAATAGAGAGCGCGCGCGTGTGTGTGTGTGTGTGTGTGTGTGTGTGTGTGTGTGTGTGTGTGTGTGTGTGTGTGTGTGTGTGTGTGTGTGTGTGTGTGTGCGTGCGTGTGTGTGTGTGTGTGTGTGTGTGTGTGTGTGTGTGTGTGTGTGTGTGTGTGTGTGTGTAAGGAAGTAAGAGAACGTTGCGTGCAAGCATCGTGCTTATTTTACTTTCTAATGATTCATTATTTGTTTGCCTTTAATGTTCTTGTTATCAATGTAAAGCGCACTGAGCTCATGTGAGAAAGAGCGCTATATAAATTCCCATTATTATTATTATTATTATTATGATATTGAAAATAATAACATGCAAAATGTGCACGAACAATAAAATGTGTACATCATGTGGCGGTACCATAGCCGATGAGGTTTAACCGAGGCGTGGTTACCGCTACACCTATCTATATTGTTAAAAACTCGGGACTTTACTGGTGTTGCACTGCCTCTGGGCATTGCAGCCAGTATTGTTCCCACCATCTTTGTATTTACACATGTCCCATATGTGTCTATGACCGAGAGGACGTAAAACATCATTTTCACCACTCCACCATGTGCACGAACAAGCAAGCAACAACAGGAACAACAATAACATAGAAATTAAAATTGAAAATGAAATGAAATTGAGGGGACAAGAGGTTTTTAACTCCCAAAAGTATAAAAACAATTTGTGATTCAGTGTCAAGACAATCAATTATTTAAAGCACATTCTCAGCATATTTTCAGCCAGGACCACAAGTCCACGTGACCTCGAATAAATCAAATTGGCATAAAGCTGATCGCAGGGAAGTAATTAATCAATAGCAAACCTTTCGGATAAATTCAATTTTTGATTATCGAATCATTGTGGACTTTTTTTTTGCTGCTAAAATTTGTGGTGTCAGTATGGTAATACGGAAAACAATCAAATATTTCAAGAAAAAAATATGTTAGGTGATGCCTCTTCACTATAGCTACTTCGGTTTAAATCTGATCACTTTGAAATAATCAGTGTCTTTTGTAATATTCAACATTTTGTGACTGAGAGTACGTTGTTGTGGCGTGTTATTCTGTGACTACGCCATCGCGTGCCGCAACTGCCAGGTCTGAGGAACCGTTCTACCAGGTTTTATCACAATCGGTTCAATGGTTTAGGCGCTATGAACTGGAACACATTTCGGTCACACACGTACAGAGAGAGAGAGAGAGAGAGAGAGAGAGAGAGAGAGAGAGAGAGAGAGAGAGAGAGAGAGAGAGAGAGAGAGAGAGAGAGAGAGAGAGAGAGAGAGAGAGAGAGAGAGAATTGACAATGATTTAATTGCATATAGGCCTGTGGCCCGTTACAAGAGAGAGAGAGAGAGAGAGAGAGAGAGAGAGAGAGAGAGAGAGAGAGAGAGAGAGAGAGAGAGAGAGAGAGAGAGAGAGAGAGAGAGAGAGAGAGAGAGAGAGAGAGAGAGAGAGAGAGAGAGAGAGAGAGAGAGAGAGAGAGAGAGAGAGAGAGAGAGAGAGAGAGAGAGAGAGAGAGAGAGAGAGAGAGAGAGAGAGACGCACAGCCCTAGCCTCGTTCCCATCTCAATGTAGTCTCTTTCTTTAAAAAAACCCCAAACCAACCTGAAACAGACTGCAACGTCACTGGAACATACAACAAACAAACAACTACACGACACGCGTAAAGTGCGTTACACTTGTCTTGTAGTTTGTTAGTTTGTTGTAGTCCCGTTCTGTTAGAACTGGAAGTGCGAAAAGCATTGCAAAGAAAGAACATCTCGAGGGACATGAGGAAGGGTGGATAGATACAATGTGGAATGAAAGAAACCTAACGCAAACAAGTGCAACGCCGAGCGGCTGCAAAGTCCCCTCGCAGCATCGCCGAGCAACTCAGAAATCGGAATGTGTCGGCTGTACACATACATAAAAACGCATCAAAACAGCACGTAACTACATAAAAACGCATCAAAACAGCACGTAACTGAATAGTTTTTGATATATAGCCTTGGGGTTCGGACCCGTTATTTGAGCGCGCGCGATCATGCGCACACGCGCGCACAGAAAAAACCATGACAACTGTGTTATAGACCATTCATCAAGAAATGTTGTGTTACTCAGAAATCGGAATGTGTCGGCTGTACACATACATAAAAACGCATCAAAACAGCACGTAACTACATAAAAACGCATCAAAACAGCACGTAACTGAATAGTTTTTTTTATATATAGCCTTGGGGTTCGGACCCGTTATTTGAGCGCGCGCGATCATGCGCACACGCGCGCACAGAAAAATTCATGACAACTGTGTTATAGACCATTCATCAAGAAATGTTGTGAAAAAAACCTGCATTAAAATACATGCAAAACTTCGCGAGATATTAGCGATTATGTGTTTCGGGTATTGAACCCCGTAACTGGCGCGACCTTGACCTTAATGTAAAACTAAATACATCAGTGGATAGCTTGCATCTTGGCAAACTAATATGCCAAATTTGATGATGATAGACTGAATAGTTTTTGAGAAAAACGGACGAATAGCCGGACGGACGGAGGCACGCCGCCGGACGGACGGACACCGGACGGACGGACACGGACGGACGGACGGACACCGGACGGACGGACACGGACGGACGGACGGACCAGACAAAAACAATAGCTCCCCGAACCTTCGGCTCGGGGACTAAAGTTGTATCAGGAGGAGAGCCAATCTGAAGAAGAGGAGGAGGAGGAGAGAGAATAAGATTGGAGGAGAGGGGGAGTTAGGTTTCAACCGAGATTCAAGAAAAAACCCACCACATCCCAAACAAACAAACAAACAAAAAAACCGACCTTTCGTGAGAGAGGCCACTAAAACCAAATCAACTGTGTTGTCGAAGCTGTTACGGCAAGACAGAAATAATTTCCCCATTTTTCGCCTCAGTGCAACCAAACAAATGAAGTTTAGAGAGACAAAGCCAGAAAAGGCCACTCACTACAAGCGGTGACGAAAACGTCCGGTGACGTTGGCTAACAAGTCACCAAAGACTGTATAGGGGAAGATAAGCATCCGGTCTCTTTTCCCTATATGAGTAGTGAGGACAGAAACACTGGTTATGTCCCTTTTAAACAGGACACATTTTACACGTCGATAGGCCAGTTGAATTCTCCGTTCAAGTTCCAGTCTGAGTTTTTGGATAGCATGCACTGTGAATAGTGTACTGTCCCCACTAACGATAACTCTATCAGCCCGGTTCGCCGAACTCTTAAGTAGTCCATCTTACCCTTTTAGAATATCTTTGAGGTCACTCTGTTTACCTTTGCAGCCAGAAATAGGTTGCTTAAGTGTAGCACTATGCAGCGTTTTGTGAGAAAAATGTTAGAAAACCTGAATTTTTGCACCTGTCCAACAAAAATGATTTTGGGGCTATTTAAAGATACACTGACGCACCAGGATTAAGTACCTTGGTTTTTTTCTGGGTAGCTGTGACCCACATAGAAATGTCCCCATGTTCAAATTGAGGCTGCTCTTTAAAATTATGTTTCGCTTTGAATTTGGGGGCATTTGTGAGACCTGGTCAAAGCAAGATTTATTTCCAGCTATAAGAGGGAAAACACGCGAAACCTGTGATTTTGACACGTGATCTGGTGGGTCTTTAAAAAGCTTTGGAGTTGTTTGCTGCCAGAGGAAGGTGGTGGTAGCCCAATTGATGCTTGAATTGTGTGCATGCTTAAAACATAATAATAATAATGAGATTTGATGTATGATTTTCATTCAGTTAGGTACAATTTCACCACTAGAGTGTAACCTCCCTTATAAGACCTTCAAAAACCATCCAAAAAGAGTTCTTATAAGGGAGGGGTCTTATAAGTGAGGTAATTTGAATACTTACAAAGAAGGACAATGTCTCAGAGAAGTAGGTCTTATGTGGGAGGGAGTCTTATAATGGGAGGTCTTGTAATGGAGGTTCCACTGTATATCGTTTAGGTTTCTGAATTTGGTTTTGCGATCCTTTTACTACTTTCATTTCAGGACTGGATGCTAACTGAAAACACATCCTTTTGGCAACATTTATCATTAGTCCCCGAGCCGAAGGTTCGGGGAGCTATTGTTTTTGTCTGGTCCGTCCGTCCGTCCGGTCGGTGTCCGTCCGTCCGTCCGGTGTCCGTCCGTCCGTCTGGTGTCCGTCCGTCCGGTGTCCGTCCGTCCGTCCGGTGTCCGTCCGTCCGTCCGGTGTCCGTCCGTCCGTCCGGGGGTCAAACTCCGAAACACATAATCGCTAATATCTCGCGAAGTTTTGCATCTATTTTAATGCAGTTTTTTTCACAACATTTCTTGATGAATGGTCTATAACACAGTTATCAGGAATTGTTCTGTGCACGCGTGTGCGCATGATCGCGCGCGCTCAAATCACGGGTCCGAACCCCAAGGCTATATATCAAAAACTATTCAGGTACGTGCTGTTTTCATGCGTTTTTATGTAGCTACGTGCTGTTTTGATGCGTTTTGGTGTATGTGTACAGCCGACACATTCCGATTTCGGAGTAGCTCGGCGATGCTGCGAGGGGACTTTGCAGCCGCTCGGCGTTGCACTTGTTTTGCATTTTCTTTTCCAAGAAACGCTAAACTTTGGCGCTGTGTTCATTCGAACATCGGGGTTGGGTCATTCATTGGCTTAGCTTTACAAGGAAACCCTACAATGGC
>CM065683.1:68427442-68431550 GCA_017654935.2 Phymorhynchus buccinoides
TACCTTCTTCGTTACGTTTTCGACAGTGCTTTGTCGTGTATATGATTATACCCCTCGAAAAGGTACCGTACCATACCATGCTGCTATGCTGGCTTCTAGCTAGCGTCCTTGAAAATGATACGGCAATGAAATAGAAGCATTGTAGTTATGGGTGGTGCTTGATTCAGTATTGCTGGCTGGGTCGTCTAGAATCACGCATTATACGCACGCATGCATAACTATAGAGACACAGAAGCGCGCACGCACGCGCACACAGAGACAGATACACTCACAGATACACAAAGACAAGTGACACACACACGCACGTACGCGCGCACATAGACAGGCATACAAGGGTATGCCGGCACACATAAGCACAATCAACGTACACACATGCGTGCGCGTGCGCACGCACACACACACGCACACGCACGCACGCACGCACGCACACACACACACACACACACACACACACACACACACACACACACACACACACACACACACACACTCATACACACACATGCATGCACGCACAAGCACGCACGCACGCACAAACGCACGCACGCACGCGCGCGCACACACACACGCACACACACACACACATAAACACACACACACACCTACTTTATATGCATGCGTACACGCCCGAATATATATTATGCAGACGATCGCTGTGCCATTCTTAACCACACACATACATAGCCACACAGACACACACAGACACACAGACACACAGACACACAGACACACAGACACACACACACACACACACACACACACACACACACACACACACACACACATATACATACACACACACACACACGCACACACACACACACTGTCACACACACACACATACACACACACACACACTGTCACACACACACACACACACACACACACACACACACCACACACACACACACACACACACACACACACACACACACACACACACACACACGCGCGCGCGCGCGCGCCACACACAGTACATAATTATACCTCGGACCAGGGCGAGGAAGGCGAGGAGAAGGGCGACGAAGAAAAGAATCTGGGTCCACTGGATCCTCATGACGGGCAGCGACCATCCTTCACCTCACACCACACCCTGCATAGCAAAAAAACATATGAGTCAAGATCAGCATCCCGCAGTGAGCATACAGGGTGTGTGTGTGTCTCTCTCTCTCTTTTGTGCAAATAGTTCCCCCACCTTCTGGAAATTCTTCAAATTCAAATGTCTTTATTGTCTTCAAATGAACCGGAAAATCGTTTTTCAACGTGCATGTAAAATAAACATGTGCAGCTGAGAGGCAGCGAAAGCATCGTGCCCCTGAAGGTTACCTCCCTCCCAGGTTCTGTGCTTGTAACTTCCTCTAATCTGTCACACTCTTTGACTCTGCCTTTTCCCTTTGCATGCTGTCATTGACTATCTTTCTGTCTCGTTGGTCCATTCTTCTGCCATTGCTCTAGTAACTCTTACAAAGATTTGTCCCCCTCAGCTGAAGACGGACATGCTGGGCTAACTATTTCTTAGTTAGGTGTATAACGGCGGCATGACGCATCCGCGCTCATAATTGGAAACTGTATGAGCGATCGATAAAAAAACCGAAAGAAAGACCAGCCTTGAATGTGCTGGAGAGAGAGAACGAACGATCGAATGACCGAACAAACTGTATTTACAGAGGGTAAGAGAATAAGCAAATACAAGCTTTTTTTTCCTTTGCAAAATCAAAGAGAGTGATAAATAGGAATTGTTCGGAAATAATTAAGGGGAGTAATTCCATACTGTGTGGGAGTGATCTTGCCTAATTCAATCGGTCAAACAGGGGAAGTTATTCTACCATCAGAATTACCTCGCCTCGTGTGTTTGAATAGACATACAGCACTTACAACACCGTGCGTCATTCTAACAATTGAATGTCATTTATATTTCTACGTCACATTTTGCAATTTATATCAGTTCGTGGCTACTAGCCACCCCTCCTTTTTTTCTAAAAAAAACCCACCCCAAAACGTTTGCAAGTCGCTGACTCGCATCCTGCGGTTTCAAGCTTCGGACGCCATTGGTTGCTATGGTTTTGACTGAGTAAGTCGAGGTAATCAACTCTAATTTTCACGAAGTGCTCTCCCCTAGTTTTTTTCTCTCCGAAAATCGTCTATTAAAGGAATTTGCGAGCACATATTCTGCCAAAGGCAGGGACACTCTCTGTAGAGACAGACCCAGCCCACAGATATCTCCAGGAGAATAAAAGAGGCTCCTGCCTAAAAAACAACCCCACCCTGAACCCAAGCGGGTACAAAGTTTCTTCGCGTGCTTATCTGGGAAAGATCAAGGTCATGCACACCTGTGCTTTGCACCACACAAATGATCTTGACCCAATCTACGAAGACACCAAACTTTGAGTCTGTAACAACACAAATGTGTACTATGTGGCTAAACATGATTTCACACGTCCAAGGTCTACGACCTTGACCTTGACCTTGATCAATACTAACTATTCAGAAGAAGCTACAAAATGTATAACAAAATGCATAATAGTGGATGACGGCATACAGATGCCCCTGCACCCAAACTAACCGTGCTGACCTTGACGTTGACATTGATTGTTACTCAATATTCGGAATGACCTTAAGGCAACGCACCTATATAGCAAATTTGGGCATCCTATTTCCAACAATATGAAAGATATGGCCACAAGAAGAAATTTACATTTTTCAAGGTCAAACCTAACGTTCAAGGTCAGCATGGTCATAGTTTTTGTAGAGGACCACCAGTTAGCAGTGATGTACCAATGCATCAATTTCTGAGCAATACTGACCACTGGTTCAGGAGCTAAAGCCTAAGGCCTGGTTCACATTAGACGCGTAAGTTCCGTACGGAAACCCCCTAAATAAGTGGAGGAAAGACGATTAAAAGTTTACGCATAATGGGGAAATTCGGACATGTGCGCAAACCTTTTTCCTTCTTTGCTTCACTTATTTATGGATTGCGCACGGGTTTCCGCATGGAACATCCGCTTATGTGTGTACACGGCCTTAGGGTTTGAATCCCATACATCACACAGACGCACAGACGGATACATGGAAGGACAGACAAAGGCAAGCCAATGAATGATATCTTAGGACTTTCGTGGGGGGAAATGTTCTGGAAAGAAAAAATGCATTGAAATATTGCAAAACTTGGCGAGATACTATGATAGACAATTATATGTTTAGGGACTCAACCAGCAGTCACCTTGAATTTGAAATGAAACTGCAACAACAACCAGGCATTAGCGAACGTTCCCCGGAACTTGTAGTACACTAAAATGGATTGAAATGGACTAAAACAGTTTTCAAGAAAGCGTGATGTAAGACGTGCGCACGGACGAACGGACAGACGCAAGCACGCACGCACAGACGGATGGATACACGGACGGACGAACGAAACAAAAGCAATATTAATATTATCATTATTATTAGGTATTATTAGGTATTTACTTTATAGTTACAGAGGCGTCTCTGTGAAATTCGGGTTTGCTCCCACCTGGAGAGCGCGTGTCCAAAATATTTATGGAATGTTTGTGTGACTGATGAGGAAGGAAAAGGGAGGGGGGGGGGGAGTAAATTTTGACCAAATGACAACTTTTTCGTTGCCACTGGGTTTAACGTGTGCTAAGTGCATGGACACACGGAACCTCGGTTTATCGTCTCATCCGAAAGACTCCACATTCAGACCGTATATAAGGCCTAGTGCAAAGTGAGAGGAACAATCCCCTGTACCCAGGTTCGAACTCGGGTTTACTTTGACACGAGGCGAACGCGCTACCACCGTACCACTCTAAGCTAAGTTTCGGGAACAAAACAAGCTCATTGCATGGTGCTTAGATAATCAGCCAGGCCAGGGCTGGCGAGGTCAATTTTTGGGCTGTGGGTTGAGCGAGGGAACTGCATTGATTCGGGCGCCGTGCGATGGACTGCAGCAGAGTCCAAGGGGATCGATTGACCTTAGAGCCACCCGCTCTTTTTTTAAGTATAGGGAGAACCTTTTGGAGACAAAATTGAGACAAGAAAAGGGGGTGGTGGGGGTGGAAGTAAGGAAGGAAAGGAGAGCGAGAGAAAGAAAGGGAGGAGGGAGGGATTG